>JAVJIF010000988.1:0-113650 GCA_038442645.1 Agave tequilana
CCCGGTCGGCGCCTCCTACATGACCAAAGTGGCGTGTCTTGGCGAGCGAGCCGGGAATATGTCGCACTGCAAAAGAAAAAGACACTTAGTCAAATACTTCATTAAAAGTAAGGAAAAATGCTAAGTGTTCATGACCCAAACGCAGAAGAGAAACTGGACGCAGGAATTATCAAAATTCGCGTCCAGACCTGCGAATCTGCGTCCAAACGCAGAAGAGATACTGGACGTAGAAGTTATCAAAACCCGCGTCCAGACCTGCAAATCCGCGTCAAGTGGCACAGAACGCAAGGATCAAATCCGCGTTCTGCAAACCAAGACCGCGTCCAGATCCTTCACAGTTAGAAAATTTCCAAGTGAAGGACCCGAATTGCAGAGTTCACTGGCGTTGGGTCATCAAACCCGCGCCTCGGTTATCAACTCAAAGACCGCGTCCGAGACTGCGTCTGAGAATCAAACCGGTTCATATTCTGTGTTAAGAGTTTTTTTTAGGGTTCTCTAAAAACTTCCAGTAACGGTGAAGCTTAGCCAAAATGGCATCTTTACCTCGAAAACATCCTGCACGGAGGAAGCGCCCCCTTGGGCCTCGGCAATGGTCGCCTTGGAGGACGACGCGGTTGGCTTGGCCTTTGGTGCCATTGGTGATCAGAGGTCAATGAAGAAGATGAGCAGTAATGGAGAAGAAGAACTCTCTCAAATCTCTGAGTAAGCGCGTTCGGAGAGAAGACAAATCTCTCTAACTGTGGCCTTTTATAGGCACAAAGATTCGCGAAGATACGCGGCGTGTGGCCCGATAGACGCCGCAGCGAGTCGCCACGTGACGCGTGTACACCAAATCATTTCTGAACAGAGAAGATCATGCGTCGTGACCCCGCCGCGAGTCATCATTCGACACGTGGAGCAGTTCATTTAATGAACCGGGAAATCCGCGCGCCTAACGGAGAAAACCTCTCCGGTTCCCCAGGCCAGCTGGCGGCGTAATCATGACATGGCACAGATTCGCGCCCAAAGAACGCGCCTCTCCGATGGACATGCCCCGTCAACATCACCATAAATGCACCCAGAAAGTCGCGTTGTGTCCAGAAAATCGCGTCTGCATCCAAAGACGCGTCTCTCTAAAATTCGCGTCTTCCCAAGCAGGCTAAAACATCGCGTCTACCTCATGGAATATTAGTCGCGTTCCTATCACCAAAAAGACGCACCCATGGCAGTCGCGTCTTTAAGGCAGTCTCTGCTTTTCAAAAAAGAACCTGTGTTCGGCTTCTGCAAATCAGTTCAACAGTACACTGGCACAAGCAGAAGGCCAACCACTCCTGGTCAAAAGCGCACTCGTGACAGACTAAAAGCGATCGGGGAGGTTTAGACTGTGCATCTAGACACTCAACACGATCAACTCTGATGGCTTCAAAGAGTTCAACAGTACACTCACAAAGGCCAACTCCAGATAAGATTAAACCCGGAGCATCAACAGTCTAGTCATGAAGGCGAACTCAGCTAGAGTCCAAAGTATTTCGAAATCCGTCCCAGTTAACTGCGGAATGTCGAAAACTTTGGAGGGGGTTCTGTAGGCTGTCTAAAAATCACCAAGACAAGCCACCAAAACACAGAGATCCAAGATCCAAGCGCAAGGCTAAATGTGACAATCAAGACGCGAGAGATAACCCGCGTCTCAGCATCAAGGCGCGTTGGCTCAACGCCCGCGTCTCAGCATCAAGGCGCGTTGGCTCAACGCCCGCGTCTCAGCATCAAGGCGCGTTGGCTCAACGCTCGCGTCTCAGCATCAAGGCGCGTTGGCTCAACGCCCGCGTCTCAGCATCAAGGCGCGTTGGCTCAACGCCCGCGTCTCAGCAACAAGGTGCCCCCACCTTGGTTGTAACCATCCCGATTATGGCGCCATCCACCGCCCATGTAGCGGGGAAGTTGGCCCTCATCGTGGAGCACTTTTAGGGGCACGATCACCCCCTAAAAACCCTATAAATAGTCCCGTCACTATTGAAGGAGGAGGACGATTATCGGGCAAGGGAGAGATTCAAAAAAAAAAGGGAGAGATCATCGACAGAGAGAGAGAAGACCCTTCAGCGAGCTTACTGAGTACTAGCCGCTCTTCGCCTACCTCCTCTTCTAGAGTTTTGGTAGATGGAGCTGAGTTACTCCCTCTACCTGCCAAGGAGAAGATCCCTCGACGGTCCAGAACGGTCATCTGGTCAACGGAGAACAAGATTCACTCTCCACCGCCACCGAAGAACCCAGCACTAAACAAAGGGGGAATTCAAGATTCAATATTCCCCTCCCTTGTAACCGGAAGATTAAGCCGGCTATAATTTTTCATCTGATCCAAGGAAACGTTACGCCAGCCACCCCTTTTCCGCGTCAAACAGACTCATAAAGCGGTGTTTATCCTGACCTGACCAATCGGAAGGTGTTCGCCGGTTGCAAGGTAATTTGCTATATCAGCATACCAGGGCTCTTTACACATTGTAAAAATGTGTTCGTCAGGAAAATTGTCATTTATTGGTATTGTCTCCTTTGGTGCATTGGGGATTCGTGAAAGGTGATCTGCTACCACATTCTCAACGCCCTTTTTATCCTTGATTTCCAAATCAAACTCTTGCAAAAGAAGTATCCATCGAATAAGTCTAGCCTTTGCGTCCTTCTTTTGCATTAAGTATTTAAGGGCGGAGTGATCGGTGAAAATAGTTGTCCTGGACCCTAGTAGGTATTGACGAAATTTTTCCAACGCAAACACAACAGCTAAAAATTCTTTTCAGTAGTTGTGTAATTAAGTTGGGCTTCATTCAGCATCCTACTAGCATAGTAGATCACGTGTTGCCTATTATCAATACGCTGCCCTAGAACAGCGCCGATAGCATAATCTGAGGCATCACATATGATCTCGAATGGCCTAGTCCAATCTGGCGCAGAAATTATCGGCGCTGAGACAAGTCTACACTTAAGCTCCTCCCAGGCTTGTAAACATTCTTCATTGAATTTAAAGGGTACATCTTTTCCTAAGAGATTTGTCAAAAGTCTAGCAATTTTGCTAAACCCTTGAATGAATCGTCTATAAAAACTGGCGTGCCCTAAAAATGATCTAATGTCTTTTAAGCATGTTGGCTCAGGGAGCTTTGTTATTACTTCCACTTTAGACTTATCAACCTCAATTCCTTTGTTTGAAACTTCGTGCCCTAGAATGATTCCTTGCTTGACCATAAAGTGACACTTCTCCCAGTTGAGTGTCAAGTTTTTCTCCATGCATCGTTGTAAAATCAGCTTAAGATGGTACAAGCATTGTTCAAAGGAATCGCCATAAATCGAGAAATCATCCATGAAAATCTCCAAAAATCTCTCCACCATGTCTGAAAAAAGACTCAGCATGTAACGTTGAAACGTTGCGAAAGATTGCATAGGCCGAAGGACATTCTTCTGTATGCAAATGTTCCAAAGGGACAGGTGAAGGTGGTTTTGTCTTGATCCTCGGGAGCGATAGGGATTTGATTATATCCTGAATATCCATCCAGGAAACATAGTACTCATGTCCCGCTAGTCTCTCGAGCATTTGGTCAATGAACGGAAGGGGAAAGTGGTCTTTACGCGTGGCAGTGTTCAATTTTCGGTAATCGATACAGACTCAAATCTTTGTAGGAAGTCGTATTTGTACCAATTCTTTCTTATCGTTTTCTACCACGGTAAACCCTACTTTCTTTGGCACAGCATGGACTGGACTTACCCATTGGCTATCGGATATGGGATAGATAATCCCATTGTCTAACAGCTTCAAAATCTCAGCTCTATCAGCCTCCTGCATGATTGGGTTCAGTCTACGCTGTGGGTCACGTTTTGGTTTAGCATCCTCCGTCAAATGAATCCGGTGTTGTACTATGGAAGGACTAATCCCCTTTATGTCAGCCATGGTCCAACCAATGGCTTCTCGATTTTCTCTTAACACTGTAAGAAGATCCTCTTCTTGTTGTTTCGTGAGATGGGATGCAATGATCACGGGAAAAGCTTCTTTCTCATTCAAGTACTGGTACTTGAGATGGTTGGGAAGAACCTTAAGCTCAGAAGAAGGGACAGGATCTATCAATGTTGCTCTTTGTGCAAGGGAAGGATAGGGGTGGTATTAGTGGCCCATTCCACAGTCGATTCAACTATCTGATCAAGGTTGAAGTCATCAGACTCTAACTCAAATTCTTCATCGGACTCATATTCAACCTCCATGTCATGTTCACTTGTTAATCCCTCGATTAAGTTCACTTCAAATGACTCATTATCCAAATCTCGAGGTTGTTTTCCCAGGTGGAAAAATTCACCTCTTTTGCCATATCTCCAAAAGTTAGACGCATTGAGCCATTCCTACAGTTGATGATTGCGTTTGCAGTGGCTATGAAAGGTCGTCCTAGAATGACAGGTGTCTGAGCTCTGTGATTATGTACGAGTTGCGTCTCTAAAACAATGAAGTCTACGGGGTAAATGAATTCCCCGACCCGTATTAGAACATCTGTAATCTCTCCCTTGGGAATCTTTACAGATCGATCAGCCAGTTGTATAGTAACTTTGGTTGGACGGAGGTCGCCTAACCCAAGTTGCTGATACACAGAGAAGGGAAGAAGATTGATGCTGGCTCCTAAATCAAGTAACGCCCTGTTGATCGTGATCTGTTCTATAATACAAGAAATGGTTGGACTCCCTGGGTCCTTATATTTCACAGGAATTGGCCCAGTAAGCAACTCACTTATATTTGAAGCTAGGAAGACCTTCTTTGGGATATTTGTTTTCCTTTTCTTGGTGCACATTTCTTTTAAAAACTTGGCATATGATGGGACTTGTTGTATGGCATCAAGAAGGGGTACATTAATCTAGACCTGATTAAATATTTCCCTAATCTTCTCCATATGAGCATTCAGCTTTTGGTTTGCTAGCCTATTAGGAAATGGTACAATAGGCTTGTATGGTTGCTCATTTGTCTTGTCTTTGTCATTGGATTTGGAAGTTGATGGTTGTGAACTTGAAGATGGATTGTCTTGAGTTGGTTGTATCAGAACAGGAGGTGTTGAATTGACACTGATTTATTGGGTTGATTGGAAACCTTATTGTCTATCCGTTTTCCAGATCTCAGAATATGAACAGTGTTGCATTGACTTGGGCCCATGTCTTCAACTTCATGAAGAGGGAAAGGGTTTTTTGGATTGGGCAATGGCTGACTTGGTAGCATTCCTTTTTGTCTTTCATTCAAAGAGTTAGCCAATTGACCTATCTGAACCTGTATCTTGTTCATATCCTGATGGTGGTTGGTCATCATTGAGGCCTGGGTTTTGGATAAGGTTTCAATCAATTTTTCTAAATCTGACAATCTTTTATCTGGATGATGTTGTGTTTGTTGTTGCTGATATTGTTGGCCCGGAGGCCTTCCTCTCTAGTTTTGATGATGATTAACTCATGTAGTTATGTTTACTAATAATCTTGTGATTTTAGTTTCAGATTATTTAACAAGATATTAGTTGGTGATTGCTTCAAAAAGAGGAGTTTGGAAGCTTTCACTTGGTGATTCCCGAGCCCGAGCGTCAAGATCATTCATAGTCATGCTCATTGGATCACGGTGTTTGGACCGAGTCGACTTGAAGATGAAGATCGTCAAGAAGACTTAGGTATCCTAGTGTTTAGTGTGTTTAGATCCATTTGTAAAGCTTAGAATAGTTGATATGCTCAAGTGCACAATACACACACGTTTTGGTTTTGATATTGGTTTTCATGAATAGTAGATCAAAACAAGTTTAAATGATTTTTATGTATATTAGATGTGTTCAATATACATACATGCTTCATATCTTATACAAACTTATTTTGATATGCCTATTCATGAGTTTTAGGAAAAATCAGATTTCCTATTGAAAAATCCAAGTTTGGTAAAATACAAGTTTTGGTTTTTGGTAAAAATGATAAGACACAAAAATAGTCTAACTTGCTTGATATTTGAGTTGAAACTTTTATCACATGTTTATATATCAATGCAAAATGATAAAACTATTTTTGGGGATTTTTAGAAGTGTTAAAAGATTTATTAAAATATTTCTAACATGTTTTTCTGACCCAGTTTCTGACCCAGACTGTGGCTGACAGGCCAGGTCAGTCGACCGCACCGACCGCACTAAGGGCCGGTCGACCATTGCGGTCGACCGACGTGCACAGCCTTGTGCACGTCTGGCAGACACAGGGCCGGTCGACCGGGCGGTCGACCGGACCAGAGAGCCTTGCTCTCTGTATCTGGGCGGTCGATCGGCCGGTCGACTGGAACAGAGAGTCTGCTCTCTGTATCTGGGCAGTCGACCGGACGGTCGACCGGATTTCCCCAACAGTCACATTTCTGACCGTTGGCGGTCGACCGGGCCGGTCGACCGCAAGCCTGTCAGGCTGCCAGATCAGCCTAACGGCTAGTTTTCTGTTTGGGCCTATATAAACCCCATTCCTTTGGGATTTTGGCCAAGATTTTCTAGAGCAAAAATTCCCCATTCTCTGGTTTTAAAAACAGTTTACAAAAGAGTTTAAAGAGCAAAAAGATTCATTTCATTTGTTTTAAGTGTTTTGTTATTTTCAAAGAAAATAGGTTTTTGGGAAATTGGTTTATTGTTCTTCATTTCAATATCTATTTGGTATTTTCCCAAGAGTATTTCTTTGATCAAAACACTTTGGTTTTCCACACTTGAGCTATCTTCTATCCTAATCGATTTAGGATTTTTTTGTTTTGTGGAAAAGAGATTGTTTGAGGTTTTCTAAGCCTCCAAGTTGTAAACCCTCATTTGTTGGTTGCTCCCTCTTTGGTAGAGGTTGAGGTTGTTGTATTGGGTTGGTGTTTGCTCCCTCTTTGGTAGAGGTGGAGATTATTGTTTACTCCCTCTTGGTGAGGTGGAGTTGGAGATTGGTTGTAACCCTCTTTGGTAGAGGTGTTGGTTGTTGTTTGGCTACGGGCCTACCCCTCGATTGTGAGGCGGTGTTTGAGAGAGGAGTTCGGTACTCCTTGTGTTGTAACAAATCCTCCTCGGTGGAGGTTCCCTCATTGGGAGTATAGTGGATTGGAAATCCTTCTCGGTGAAGGCGGGGAGTAGAGCTAGGGGCTCGAACCTCGAAACATATCTTGTTGTTTGCGTTTGATCCACTTGTCTCTAAACTCTCTCTCTCTTTTATTTGTGCAAAGCATCATTCATTCATTCATATCATATTTGCTTGTGTTGTCCTTGCATTGATTCATATTACTTATTCATTATATGCTTGGATTGTTTGTGTGTGCCTCACTTGTACTTAAACACAAGAGCTTCATATAGCACCTCAACCCTTATCTAGGGGAATCAAGAGGAGTTAGTCCAGTGACCTTCACGGGAATTCGGCTACACTTGTGTGTTGTACTAAGTGTGTTGCAATTAGTTTTTAAGCTTCCGCATTTAGCGCATTTAGTTTATAGATTAGCACTATCACCTATTCACCCCCCCTCTAGGTGTTTTCAATTGGTATCAGAGCCTACGCTCCTGATACTTAGGTTTAACAACTTAGGAGTGAGATCCTTGTTTGCTAATCTATCATTTGCATTTGCACATTTGTTTGCTTGCACACATATAGTTTGGACCCATGGACTTCATGACCCCTCCTATGTTTGACCCTTCCAACATTGTTGTTTGGAAGGCTAAGATGTCCGTTTACCTTCAAGCCCTAGGTTATAAGGTTCACCTTTCCATTACCAAGGAATCCTATCTTAGTGATAGCAAGCATATAGGGGCCAATGCACAAGCCCTTGAGGCCATTAGAAGCACACTTCCTAAGGAATATCTTTTGCTTGCTTCTAACTTTGATTCCGCATTTGCAGTGTGGAACTTGTTGACAACCACCACCATCTCCAAGCTTCAATTGCCAATCCAACCGGAGGAGTCTAGTGGAGAATCCGATTCTCAATGCTATATGATCCAAGGGAATGACTCCCTTGAGGTACAATCGGAATCTCAACTAGATAGTTTTGATTCTAGTTCTTCATGTGATGATTTTGTTGATGCCCATGCCTTGAATGAAGAACTTTCAATTGTTTGTGAAAAATTAATTGAAAAATATAAGATTTTGAAAAAGAAGACTTGTGCTTTAAATAAAGAAAAAGAGAATTTGTCTTCTAAGCTTAACATGATTTTGCAAGAGAAAGAGGAGATTTCTAATGATAGGGATTCATTAAAATCTCAACTTGATCTTGCACTTAAAGAAAATAAAATTTTAAAATCTAAAAATGTGAAACACTTTTGAAGAAAAATGAACATTTGTCTTCAAAAGTTGATTTTATTTAAAAGATAATGATTCTTTAAAAAGAGAAATTGATTTCATTTCTAAAGAGTTAGAAAATTGTTTAAACAAAAATAAATCTTTGAAAAATGATATAGACTCACATGTTTGCCATGCTAGGGTAGTATCACACACTTCACCTATTGCATGCCACACTTCTTCTTTGATTAACAATGATATATCCATTCTTAAGAAGAGTGTTGATTGTTTGGGCTCCACTTTGAGCCAATGTGTAGTGGGCCATACACGTTTGGAAACTTTGTTTCGAAAGAAACAAGTTCCATCTTTTCATGCACACCCCCCACGGCATACACATGCTCCTCACGGACACCATCATCACATGTATGCTCATGTGTACACTTGTACACATTGTGGACGTAAGGGCCACCTTGCTAAATTTTGTTATGATAGAATACATGTTTCTAATTTAGCAAATAATTTTTTGGGTTAGGGAAGGTACTAACCCCCATGGACCCAATAGAATGTGGGTACCAAAGACCACCCCTATTGTTTATGATGTAGGTGTGGGCTCTCACATGACGTGAGAGTAGCGGTACCTTGGAGTGGATGCGTTCCGAGCCTAAAGATTACTATTTGGATGCATCACTTTCAAGGGATATTTGGTGGAGAGGACCACCATGTTTTGGAGACATGGACAGTTGCCTCTTCGGTTTTGGTAACAATCCTTTACTCCTATTTATGTTTACATGCTTTCATATCATTGTTTATAGCATGTTTTATTGTTTATAGATTATTATGAAAATGCCATGTTTATTAGACCATTGACATGCATGTATAGCCCTTTGAGACACCCATGTTTAAAATGGACCATTTGTTTAGTGTTCTCACCTTTGTTTAGCTATCATGTTTATCATAGCTCTAATAACATGTGGATTTTCATAATGATCATGTTTATGTTTTTCATGTTTATTCATCTTGTTTTTGATGCTTCATGTGTTGAATATATGTTTAAATGTTAGTTTTTATTAAAACTAGGTATATACTTGTGCATATAGTGGGTCACAAATAAATCTATATATGTTTGTGCTTGAATGCTTATTTGAACCCATTAGATGTGCTAGTATAGTCTAGTTTTGATGATCCATGCATTTTAAACTTGTATTCCTATTTTTGGATTTGTTTTATGAGTTTTCATTTCATGTATATGTGTACTTTTGCCAAACTTTAAGATATACATGTATACCTCTTGAGTCATTTGCTTTTCATGCAAATCTTTATTTATAGACTCAATTGTGTTTGGGGATATGTATGTATACTTCTTGTGTTGGCAAATCATACATATACCTTGAAATGAAATTTGTTTTAATAAAAATTTAGTTTTTCATGTTTTCATGTTTAAAGGAATATTGAGCTTAATGGAACATTTTTTTTCATGATTGTGATCTTCACATCTTATTTGTACACTCACATTTATTGTTTACTCATTTTTGTTTTCATGAGTCATTTTTATGCTTAATTGACTTGAGTGTCTTGATATCATGTGGATTTCTTATTTCATGAAAAATAATTTGTTTTATTTCTTGCTTGAAGGATTTCGTACTAGTTAACAAGTTTTTCATTTAACTAGTTCGTATTCTTCATATGGTAGAGTTTTCAAACATACTTTATATTTTCAAATCCATTTTTGAAAACCCCTACCGTCCACGGGCGGATGGATGGGCGATCATGTTCATGTATGCTTTACAATGAAAATCTTTTAAAACTTGAATCATGATTGGGAGGATAGGTTATATGAGTTATACTTTGATATTATTGTTGTTTCAATTGGTATCATTGAATTCTTTCAATTGGTATCAATTTTGACCTTTCTTGTATACTCATATATGTTTGTATGTATATATGTTCTCAATTTCAATAGTATCAATTTCGATTGGTATTAATTTTTCATACATATATATATTGTTTATGCTTAAGCTTGAATGTTTAAATGAATACCTAGTTTCAATTGATTTAGCTTTCAATTGGTATCTTTATTCGAGCCTACGCATCGTTTTAATTGGTATTTCATAAAGGGGGAGAAAATCTCGTATTTTATCTTTCAATTGGTATTTAGTATTCCACTCCCTTACTTTATGATAGAAAATAATAATTTCAATTGATATCATATGTTTAAAATGAACAATTATTTCAATTGGTATCAAGATGTTGTTTTCATTTTTTTTTAAATTGGTATCAAGAGGCACTTCATTGACACATTTTTTAATTGATATCATATTTAAAGTCACCCCTTATTGACTTTGTTTTTGTTTTAGACAAATAGGGGGAGATTGACAAAAAGGGGGAGAAAGATTTTTACCCCTCATTGACATTGTATTTATTATTTTGGTTTTTATCCCTTTGTTGATGATTGACAAAAAAGGGGAGAAAGATTTTGAGTTTAATGGTTTTATATGCATGCTTATGTTTTTGCATATATTAAGTTTAATTGGTATCTAGAACATGTTTATTTGTTTTTGAAAATTTCATTGGAAAATTTCATTGATATTTAGAACCTTTTATTGTTTATGCATATCTATGCATGTTTCATGTTTTATATTCATTGCATATTTATGTTTATTTGTTTATGCATGAGTTAAGGGGGAGCTTCCTTGAAGCTTAACTTTAATCCATGCATATATAACTCCATGAGTTTTGTCATCATCAAAAAGGGGGAGATTGTTGGCCCGGAGGCCTTCCTCTCTAGTTTTGATGATGATTAACTCATGTAGTTATGTTTACTAATAATCTTGTGATTTTAGTTTCAGATTATTTAACAAGATATTAGTTGGTGATTGCTTCAAAAAGAGGAGTTTGGAAGCTTTCACTTGGTGATTCCCGAGCCCGAGCGTCAAGATCATTCATAGCCATGCTCGTTGGATCACGGTGTTTGGACCGAGTCGACTTGAAGACGAAGATCGTCAAGAAGACTTAGGTATCCTAGTGTTTAGTGTGTTTAGATCCATTTGTAAAGCTTAGATAGTTGATATGCTCAAGTGCATAATACACACACGTTTTGGTTTTGATATTGGTTTTCATGAATAGTAGATCAAAACAAGTTTAAATGGTTTTTATGTATATTAGATGTGTTCAATATACATACATGCTTCATATCTTATACAAACTTATTTTGATATGCCTATTCATGAGTTTTAGGAAAAATCAGATTTCCTATTGAAAAATCCAAGTTTGGTAAAATACAAGTTTTGGTTTTTGGTAAAAATGATAAGACACAAAAATAGTCTAACTTGCTTGATATTTGAGTTGAAACTTTTATCACATGTTTATATATCAATGCAAAATGATAAAACTATTTTTGGGATTTTTAGAAGTGTTAAAAGATTTATTAAAATATTTCTAACATGTTTTTCTGACCCAGTTTCTGACCCAGACTGTGGCTGACAGGCCAGGTCGGTCGACCGCACGGTCGACCGCACCTAGGGCCGGTCGACCGTTGCGGTCGACCGACGTGCACAGCCTTGTGCACGTCTGGCAGACATAGGACCGGTCGACCGGTCGACCGGACCAGAGAGCCTTGCTCTCTGTATCTGGGCGGTCGACCGGCCGGTCGACCGGATTTCCCCAAACGGTCACATTTCTGACCGTTGGCGGTCGACCGGGCCGGTCGACCGTAGGCCTGTCAGGCTGCCAGATCAGCCTAACGGCTAGTTTTCTGTTTGGGCCTATATAAACCCCATTCCTTTGGGATTTTGGCCAAGATTTTCTAGAGCAAAAATTCCCATTCTCTGGTTTTAAAAATAAGTTTACAAAAGAGTTTAAAGAGCAAAAAGATTCATTTCATTTGTTTTAAGTGTTTTGTTATTTTCAAAGAAAATAGGTTTTTGGGAAATTGGTTTATTGTTCTTCATTTCAATATCTATTTGGTATTTTCCCAAGAGTATTTCTTTGATCAAAACACTTTGGTTTTCCACACTTGAGCTATCTTCTATCCTAATCTATTTAGGATCTTTTGTTTTGTGGAAAAGAGATTGTTTGAGGTTTTCTAAGCCTCCAAGTTGTAAACCCTCATTTGTTGGTTGCTCCCTCTTTGGTAAAGGTTGAGGTTGTTGTATTGGGTTGGTGTTTGCTCCCTCTTTGGTAGAGGTGGAGATTGTTGTTTACTCCCTCTTGGTGAGGTGGAGTTGGACATTGGTTGTAACCCTCTTTGGCTGATTAGGTAAAGTACCCTTTGGTCTTTCACTTAGGGAGCTAGCTAATTGGCTCATCTGTATTTCCAATCTCGATATAGCCTGTGAATGGTTGTTCAGCGTTTGTTCCTGATTTTGCACGAAAGCGATTTGAGACTTCATAAAAGCTTCCATGCTCTCCTCCAATTTGCTGAATTTATTTCCATAGGTGAACTTTGAGAGGAGGAAGATAGAGCTGGACTGGAAAATTTTGGTGGAGGACTGGGATGGTGAAAGTTGTTGGAGAATTTAGGCCTAGGAAGATTGTTCTGGGCCCAGGAGAAATTTGGGTGATTTCTCCAACCTGGATTGTATTTTGTGAGTAGGGATTATGTGAGTAGGCCGCGTTCAGGTGTTCCGTTGGCACTTGTTGGGCATGGAAAATAGGGCATTCTTTAAAGACATGGTTTGATGCCTGACAGTATGAGCAACCCGGATTGTGAATTGGTGGTGGGTTGATTTGGTTGATATTGGTTGGCTCTTTTGTCTCTAGAGCCTCTATTCTCCTCATTAGGGTTGCAATCTTAGCTTCTGCAGCTATGGATAATTTTAGAGATAGGAGCCCTCTTCTTGAAGCTATAGATTGTGAATTCCTCAGTTTTTTCGAGGCTGGCTCCCATTGCAGGGTTTTCTCAGATAAATCCTCAAATAAGTTCCAACCCTGTTTCTCATCCTTTTATAAGAACCCCCCTGACACATGGTTTCTAAAAGGATTTTCATTTGATAACCTAAGCCATTGTAGAGAATCTGGCACTGACGCCATTTCTCCACACCATGATGAGGGCACTGAGCTAGGAGATCCTTGAATCGCTCAAAGTATCTCGAAAATGCCATCTCGGTTCTTACCTGAACTGCATGATGTTCTTTCTAATGAGGGCAGTTTTGTGAATTGGGTAGAATTTCTTCAAGAAGGCCTTGACGAAATCATCCCATGTCGTGACAGAATCTACTGCCAAACTGTACAACCATTTCTTCGCTAGGTCCTTTAGGGAAAAAGAGATGAAACGTAACCTAACGGCATCGTCTCCTAGCTGGGGTATACGCATCATGAGTCACACTTCTTCAAATTTCCTAACAAAGAAGTATGCGTCCTCTGATTCTAAACCATGAAACTTTGGGAGAGTGTTGATGAATTGAGGCTTTAATTCAATATTATTTCCATTTGCCTCAGGCAGTTTTATACAAGATGGTAATGAGGTTCTGATCGGGTAAAATCTGTCCTGAAGTGACGCCATCACCGGCTCTGGATGCAAGGGTAGAGAAGTATTTCTTGTTAATCTGGAAGTTGCAGGATCTCTCACCCATTCTTGCAGCACACCACAAATAACGTAACAACAACAAACAATCAAAAAGAATAAAAAACAAACAAAAGAAAGAAAAACAACCACCAAGCCTTAATCTAAGGTACCTGGACCTAGACGACTCCTAACTGGTCGATTCTCCAGGGGAGGTTGTTGCAGGAACTTAACTACAAGCTAATCGGCCAGGAAAGGGCAATGCTGAGGGGGAGGTATCCGGGCGTGAGCCACGGGCCTAATTACGCCAAACCACGGAGCTTTCGAGGCTTTGCCTCTCAATCTACTTTCTTTAGACACCGATTTTACAGGAGTATAGTTCTTACAATTTTCAGCCTCGGTTAATCTCTTAGTGAGTTCAAGATGTCCCTAGGGCCAACGTCTATTAATTTTTAGTTAAGGTTTGAGATAGTGTGAGTGCACTTGGAGATGATTTTTAGGCTAAGGAAGGGTGATGAAATCTCCAGCTTATCTTGTTTATTTGGGATTTTGTCCTTAATGTCAATTGTGCAAGTGTACAGTTTATTCACAACAAGGTAACACTCAAAGCAATAAATCACTCCAAAATATTGGTCCTATTCTATATGAATGCATACGTACCTTTTCTCCAGTACTCTTCAACAGAAATTGAAATGAAGTAAAATAGACACGTGCCCTAAATGCAAAAGTCTAATCCAAATTTCAATTAAGCAACAAGTGAATTTCTGTTGAGTTTATTACACATGTCTAAGGCGAAACATTCAATGAAAGTAAAAAAAATTTAGAAAGCAATTTTAGCGGCTTTCAGCAACCCTGCAAACGAGTTTGTTAGTACTTCAATTGGAAAAACTCGCTTTTACACGAATTTTTTCAGAGGGCAAATGAATCCTCGTGCAACGTCCTTGGCCACCTCTTTCACTTCCCGTGATAGTAAGCTCCTTGGTACTTCTCCTACACACAAGAACAAAGAACAATCTTTAGTATTGAACAATAAAGCCGTTCCCTCCCCGGCAATGGCGCTAAAATTTGATCAGCAAAAAGCAAGTACAAGAATAAGTAAAAGGAGTGTGGGTCAATGTTATTGCTTTTGCGATTCTTCTGTAGTAGCAAAGTGGCTATACGGGTCGTATCCACAAGGAGGGAGAGCGATGAAAGCTTGATGTGGCTTCTTTGTTCAAGAAAAGAGGAAGTCCTTTGTTTCAAAATAAATAATTGGAAAATGAAAACAAGTTGGTTTCAAAAATTGTTTTAGAATGATTTGGTGGTTGTAAAAGTGATTTTTCTAGATGGTAAAAGTGCATGGCTAACTTTCTACTAATTGCTCCCACTAATTCCTAACTTCTTGAAGATGTAGCCTCACGATGGATCATAGGCAAGCTTAACCCTTATGCAAAGGAACTATTCACGTGAAAATCGAGTGAAAGTTCTTCCTATAACTTAGCTTAATACGGTAAAAACTTGAACATTCCCTTATCAAGATCCAATTAAAGGCGAGAATAGGGGAAGACACAAGTGCACTAATTGTATTGGCAAAGTTAAAAGGAAAATCTTTAACTTATAAAAATAAGTAAAGCATGCAATCCATAGATCATCAAAAACTTGTTAAGCATGAAATATAAGAAAGTGAGTACTAGAATGTAAGTTAGAGTTAGAACCCTCGTCTTAAGATGTCATAACTTTCGTTTGCACAAGGCTTGTTTAACACTATTGACTCATTTGGGTTTATCAATCAAGTGTTAGAGATTAGGGATTAGTAGTTAGTTAGCCATGCTATGGAGAAGTTAGTTACACATGGTAGTAAAAGAAACAATCAAAGAGAAGAGGGAAGGAGAAAAGAAGTTACACTAAAATAAAGAGATAAAAGCAAAGGAAAATAACTAGAAAATGGAAAGAAGAAAGAGAAGTAGTTACTTGTATTAGCTTGTCACCTTTCAAATACAACTTATACACACTCTCTCTCTTTCACTCTAATGGCTAAAACTAAAACTAGAAGAAGAAAGAAACAACAACTACAATTCCTAACAGCAAAGCAACAAATAAACCTCTATTCTCTGGATATCTCCCAACTGAGGCCCCTGGGGGGTATTTATAGGCACTAGGGGAAAGGGGGCCAGGGGGAATCCCTGGCCCAAAGCCTGAGCGCGCGCGCCCACATGGCGGCGGAAACGCGGCCAGGGCCGCGTTTTCGCGGCCCTGCCAGGGCGGCGCATGCCTAGCTTCGGGCAACGCGTCGCCCCTTCTATCTCCTGTCAGATAAGTCTGCTGGATTCGTGATTTGATGCCCTGTGCTGACAAAATCTCCTCCCTAAAGTCAATGGCTACTTGGTAGGCCTTTAATCACCCATTAAATGGTGGTTTAGGGTTTTCTTCTTCATTTGCACACCATGGACCTAGATTAAAGCAAACAAAGTTTTATTAGCAGAATTTTACATCAAATAAATATGAGAATGTGATAGAAATTATGTAAAATTAGAGACTAATCATCCATCAAAGCTATAATCAAGCTAGCATGAAATAAGAAACTTGTACAATAGTTGTTAGCATAATGAAGTGATCCATCTTCATGTTCCATCAAAGCACTTGTTCAAGAGACAAGGCTCTAAGTAAGGCACACATGAATCATATGGAAGGGATACAAAGCATTTGCTAAGAATTGAACATAATTCATCTTCATTGGGAATGAAAAAGACTTGTAAATTGCAAGATTAGAAATAGAACATCCAATGGTTCATATGAGTTAGCAATCACCCAAGAGTTAGTAGTAGTAGTGTTAGAAGTAAGTTAGTCATGCTAGTGAGTTAGCTAGCCATAGGAAGAAAGAACAACAAAAAATACATGGTAGAAATTAAATGCAAGAAAGTAAAAACTTGAAGAAAAATGCAATAGAACAAGAAAAGACTTGAGAAAGAAAAGATTGATCCCTTGTATTGAGTTGTCACCTTCTTCAATTACAAAGATTTCTCACCCTCTCTCTTTCTTTTTCTGGGTCTAGAAGGAGAAAATGAAAATTACACAAGAGACTAAAGAAACCTAGAGAAACCCTAACAATTTTTAAACAAGAATGATATTCTCTCCTCCCTCATTTACAGAGGCCCTAGGGTCTATTTATAGCTTTCAGGAGAAGAGGCCATCCCACCACAGCCGTTGGATCAATCGCTTGATCAACGGCCAAAGGACTGCCGTGGATCCGCGGCCAGAGCCGCGTTTCCACGGCAGAATCTCGGTCGTTGCGCCAACTCTGCCATTCTGTTATGCCTCGTGTGCCCAGCTAGATCTTCTAGAAGGTAGAGAATGCTTTGGATCAGTCCAGATTTGGGCTTCCTTGTTGTGGGGTTCTAAATTCCTCTTTAATTCCTTTAAAAGATCACAAAAATTGGGCCTTCTTCTCTATTTAATATTGGACCTGAAAAATAAGAGAGAAAATCAATAAAAATCCCATTTTTATTAACATAAAACATAGTATGGTGGTATAAAATGATGCATAAATGAACTCCAATCACCTGTGCATAAAAATTATAGAATTTCAGAAATGAAGAATAGAAGTGCAAGGTTCTCAATACTACCGCGAAAGCAAGTGGCTTTACGGGTCGTGGTCCACAAGGAGGGACTTGCGATAGAAGCATGTTGTAAGTTCTCTTTTAGTTTACTTGAAATGGTTAAAAGTTCTTCTCTTATTCATGTAAAGAAAAGAAAAATAAATCTATGGTTAAGTTAAGAAGAAGGTGGTAGATTGGAAGAGAATGGTAATTCTGAAAAATAGAAAATAAAGTTAAACGATAGAATATGGAGAGTAAAGAAAGAATTGTCGATATGTGTGTTCTACACTAAATAATTAAAAAAAAGAAGAAAAACCTAAAAGTACTTACTTACCTCTCCGGTTGATGACTTATCTTGAACCCTTTTGCAAAGACTTACCTTGTCTTGAAGGCGAGCAAAGCATGGCAAATAGGATCTTCTCTGTTCTCAGACATAAACTATGAATTCAAATGCAAGCAGAAAATAAAATAAAAATGGCTATCCATCACTATAAACCATCAAGGGTACTTGCAATCGCAAGGCAGTTTCGATGCTATAGATTTCATTTGGATTATCATCCAAACTAGAGAGAAGAAGAGTAAGAGAAGAGAAGAAAATAAAAACGTAACTTAGATTCAATAAAGTAAAAATGAAAGAAAAGAAGAGCAACTTACACCGTCACCCTTAGTACAAGCTTCACTCTCATTCTTCCATGAAACTTATCTCTCATCTCAGTTACATAAATAAAATGAACAATTATATTAAAAAGAAAATAAAAAGCCTAAGCTACAAACTAAAGAACAGCCTAGCCTATAGTCTCTGCTGAATTTCCCCTCTAGCCTCTGAATTTGGAGGTATTTATAGCAAAAAATGTAACGGGGGAGAGCGTATGAAGATAGGAAAGCAAACGCTCCCCCAGATCTTACTAGATTGCCACAGATCCGCGGCTTTGGCTGTGAATCTGCGGCCTGGCCACATCTAGGGTGCGCAACCATCTGGTCTCTTCAATATCCTTTATATCCAATAGATTTTCAGTTTGGGCTCTGCAGTTGTTGCTATCCTCGTTTGATCTTCAACTAACCGAATAAATCCTCAAAAATTGATTTTAACTGAACTTGATCTGGGATTATCCTCATTTAACCAAATAGATCTAATTAAATCAGAATTTAATTAGGTTTTATTTGTTTTTATCTTCTTTCTCTCCATGATTACTTCTGCAAAATCAACATTTAAGATAAAGAATTTAGAAAATTTATTACACGATAATTGTAGGAGTGTAATGAAAAGAATGCAAAATACATGAACGATCACAACTCCACACCTATTTTTTGCTCGTCCTCGAGCAAAACAAATAAAAAGTAAAGCTAACTTAGTCTAACTCACTTTTATAGGAATCACGATTGGATTTAGCATGTGCGACAAGCCGTTAAATCTCTAGGTTACTCCTAGAGGACGAGTTTTGTCTCGTGAGGATTTTCAGTAGATTACACCCAATAAATTCACAAAGAAAGAGAAGCAAAGTGTTAGTAATTTGGTAAAGCATTTTGAAAAATGATTGAAGAATGAAAGTGAAAGGAATTACTGTGTAGTTTTGGGCTAACGGGTCGTGTCCATGAGGAGGAATACGATGAAAGCTTTTCGGTATTTTGTTTAGAAAGCTAAGAATGGTGCTAGTTTTTTAGTTGAAAAGATAATGGAGAGAAGGGAAATGATTAAAAGAAAAATTGCAAATTTAGAGAAGGCTTTGGAAAAGGTGATTTAAAAAAGCTTTGAAAAATGATTTGTTATTTTTAATATAAGAAGAGAAGATCCGAGCTCACTAATTTTTAACTCAACTATGTACTTATCTCAAGAACATTTGGGTGCATCACTTTTATCATAAGTAAAAACCTTTAGTTTCTTTTAATGTCCAAGTAAAACAAATAAGATGATTTCATTTAAATCTTAAGCCCTTTCGTTACAAATCATTAAAAAGAGAATGTTAAAACATCAAGTATGGAATAAAAATAATCAAAAAGATTTGTGCTTTGAAAGTCCAAGTTTAAAATAAAGACATCCTCATGTGCTTTCAAGAACGAAGTTTAACTAAGGTACTTTCTGATTCAAAAAGTGTTGCTTTCATGAAAATCAGTCAAGAGAGAGGTGATAGACGAGATCAATTAGCGAGCCCAGAAAACGATTTAGCTACTCATTTTGAACTTCAAAGACGAATTACACACTCAATTTCACTCCTCTCTTTACTGGTCTAAACTAAAAAAATAAATAGGAGATACAACTTCTCCGAATTATCTAACAATGCTCCTAAAATACCTAAAGAATAAACAAAAATTCTAATCCTAGTCTTCGCTCCTTTCTTCTCTGTTGAAAATGGTATTAATATGGAAAAACCAGAGGGGAGAGTTCGAAGGAAGATTGGGGGAGCAAAGCTCCCCCAACAGCTTCAACAGGGCAGCGAAAACGCGACTAGGGCCGCGTTTTCGCGTCCCTGGTATAGCCAGGTGGCCACACCCAAATGGTGAAAATCCCCGGTTTGGTGATTCTCCCATATCTTCTTGTGGTTGTCTCATTTCAGCTCCAGAATTTGACGAAAAAGCCTTTGATTGACCGCTTAATTTGGGAAGATTCATTTCAACCGGTTTTCAACTTCTCTGATTTGTCAAGATCTACCCTGATTCCCTGATTTCGAATTTATTCTGAATTACATCAGAATTTGATGGGCTTTTGGGCTTGTTTCTCTTTCCTATCCTTTAGCAATGGACCTACATTCAACAAAGAAGAATAAGACTTATTAATAGCATGTATTAGATGAAAAACATGGTAATGTGATAATATATATGCAATGTATGTAACCGATCACACCCCCACACTTATCTGTTGCTCGCCCTCGAGCAAAACATCAAATCTAATCCTAATCAACTATTAGACCACTTTCACAGGTCACTTGATTGCACTGAGCTTGTGCAACAAGCTGTTAAACCTCTAAGTTACCCCTAGAGGACGGGTTTTGACTCATGAGGGTTTTCAGTGGATTGCACCCACAAAATCCATAAAGAAAGAGAAAAAAGTTAGTATTTTCGAAAAGTATTTTGAAAAGAGAAAATATTTGAAGTATATTTGTGAGAGTTTAAGTAATCTATAAGTTATAGGAATATCAAATTTTTTATTCCTAAACTTAGTCTCTATTCAAAAACATGTCATTAATCAAAGTAAGAAGTCAAATTGTATTTCTCATCTAGTCTATTACTTTACCCTGAGTCATATGCACCATCGTGACTGTGAAGTTTAACTAAGGGTTCTTTAACATTAACTCATATGCCTTATTTATATTTATTTTTCGTGGTATTTATTTCTCAATTCCATTAGGCTTTCTAATCTGCCCATGTAACGAGCCTTTAGTTGGTGACACCTAAACCGGACAGTTTTAGGGCACCAGGTGAGAAAACACCCCTAAGAACTTAAACACTCGAGCAGATAAGGCCACGAAACTAAGGTTTTTATTTATCAAATGTACCCCTTTTAGGCATGAATACTTATGCTTCATTAGGCACAAATACCCAGCTTAATCAGAGGATTTATATATTTTTTTCTCAAACATTGTAATTATTTTTTGCATAAATACCAAGGTTTGCTTAGGCCAAAGCACCTAGCTAATCAATAATTAGATTTGTTTATTTTTTTATACATATATAGTTTTTTTTTTTTATAAGGCATAAGAGTCTTTGTTTTTGAACCCTAAGTGTGTAAGTGTATAAAGTGTGCATATTTCATCAAGATAATGATCAAGACTAAATTACTTTCACAAATTTTCTTCCTAACCCTAAAAATCAAACAAATCATCTTATTTTGACCAAGTGTAAGAAATCCTAATTATGATTTTCCTATTCCTTAAAATTGACTTAATTTCTTACAAGAAATATATCAAAATATTGTTCTTACCTTTCAAAAATATATATATATATATATATATATATATATATATTTATATTTTTCTTTTTTTAGCTATATTAGTCATGTTAGAACCCTCCCCCACACTTATCTCATGCATTGTCCCCAATGTATGAAAGAAATGTATAGATGCATGAAATAAAATGGAAAAGAGGAAAGTTACCGATACACTGGGTCAAAAAGACCCATAGCTGTTTCATTTACTGGCACCGATTCTAAGAAAGGTTTAAGGCGTTGACCATTTACCTTAAAGTCATTTCCATTCTTGGTGTCACTGATCTCTACTGCACCGTGTGGAAATACGGTTTTTACAATGAATGGCTCAGTCCATCTTGATTTTAATTTTCCTGAAAAAAGATGAAGCGTAGAATTATAGAGTAAGACTTTTGTCCAGGGACAAAGGTTTTTCTTATGATGTGTTTATCATGAAAAATCCTAACTCTATCTTTAGTGATCTTAGCATTTTCATAGGCCTCAATTCTTAACTCCTCTAATTTGAAAATTTGTAATTTCTGAAGGTCACTGGCCTTAGTCAAGTCGAGATTCAACTGCTTGATTGCCCAAAAGGCCTAGTGCTCTAACTCAACGGGTAGGTGACAAGCTTTACCATAGACTAACCTATAAGGAGACATCCCTAGAATCGTCTTGAAAGTGGTCCTGTAGGCCCATAGGGCATCTACAAGTTTGGTGGACCAATCTTTGCGATTTTGATTCACAGTCTTCTCCAAGATAAGCTTGACTTGTCTATTGGAAACCTCAACCTGCCCACTGGTTTGAGGATGATAAGGTGTGGACAACTTGTGAGTGATGGCATACTTTCGCATAAGAGCTTCAAAGGATCTATTGCAAAAGTGGGTGCCATTGTCACTGATGATAGCACGAGGGGTTCCGAAGCATGAAAAAATGTTCTCTTTTAAAAACTTTATGAAAACTTTGTTATCATTAGTTCTACTAGGAATGGCTTCTACCCACTTGGACACATAGTCCACAGCAACCAATATGCATTGGTTTCCATATGAATTAGGAAATGGACCCATAAAGTCGATACCCCAAACATCAAAGAGTTCTATTTCTAGAATTAGATTGAGGGGCATCATATTTCGTTTTGAGATCCTTCCTACCATCTAGCATTTAGGGCACGTCTTATAAAATTCATAAGCATCTTTGAACAAAGTGGGCCAATAGAACCCACTTTGTAGCACTTTTTTAGCAGTCTTACGGGGACCAAAGTGTCCACCGTATGCAAGGTCATGACAAAAAGATAGAACACTCTTAACCTCTTCATCAGGAATGCATCTCCTAATAATTTGGTTAGAACAGTACTTAAAAAGATACGGTTCCTCCCAAAAGAAATACTGAACTTGGGATAAGAACCGATATATTATTTTTGGACCAAAGAGATGGAGTTTGGTTTGTGAATAAGTAATTCACTATATCAGCATACCAAGGTTCCCTAAGGATAGCTAAGAGATTTTCATCAGGAAAATCCTCATTTATGGGCAATTCGTTGCATGGAGAATTAGGGATTCATGAGAGATGGTCAGCAACGATATTTTCTACGCCTTTCTTGTCTCGAATCTCGAGATCGAATTCTTGAAGAAGGAGGATCCAATGAATGAGTCGAGCCTTGGCATCCTTCTTCATCACGAGGTGCATAAGCACAGAATGATCCGTGAAAATGGTAGTTTTAGACCCTAGTAGGTAGGGACAAATTTCTCTAAGGCAAATACTACTGCCAAGAATTCCTTCTCAGTCGTAGTGTAGTTCAATTGAGCATCGTTGAGAGTCCTACTAGAGTAGTAAATCACGTGCTGCTTGTTATCAATGCGTTGTCCTAGGACAGCGCCTATGGCAAAATTGGAAGCATCGTACATGTTTTCGAACGGCTTAGACCAATCCGATGCAGGTATGATTGGTGTAGAAATAAGCTCTCTCTTAAGCTTCTCCTAAGAATTCATACATTCAGCATCGAAAGTGAAAGACACGTTCTTAGCTAACAGATTAGTCAAGGGCCTAGCAGTCTTGCTAAAATCCTTGATAAATCTTCGGTAAAAACCAGCGTGTCCTAAGAAGGATCTAATATCCTTCACGCATTTGGGCATGGGAAGCTTTACAATAACCTTAATTTTGGCTCTATCCACTTCATTTCCTTTCTTGGACATTTCATGACCCAAGACAATTCCATGTTTACCATGAAGTGGCATTTCTCCAGTTCAGTGTCAGATTTTTCTCAGCACAACGCTAGAGGACAAGTTCTAAATAGTGGAGACATTGAGTGAACGAATCTCCGTAGATGGAGAAATCATCCATGAAGATTTCCAAGAATTGTTCCCCCATATCAGAAAAATGACTCAACATGCAACGTTGAAACGTTGCTGGGGCATTGCATAAGCCAAAAGGCATTCGACGATAAGCAAATGTCCCAAATGGACATGTGAACGTAGTCTTTTCTTGGTCCTCAGGAGCAATAGGAATCTGATTATAGCCCGAGTAACCGTCCAAGAAACAGTAATACTCGTAGCCCGCCAAACGTTCAAGCATTTGATCAATGAAGGGAAGTGAAAAATGGTCCTTACGAGTTGCAACATTATGCTTCCTATAGTCAATGCAAACTCGGATCTTCGTGGGAAGTCGAGTTTGGACCAACTATTTGTTCTCGTTTTCCACTACGGTGAAACCGAATTTCTTTGAAACCGCGTGGACAGGACTGACCCATTGGCTATCAGAAATGGGATAGATTATCCCATTATCTAAGAGTTTCACAATTTCAGCATGAACAGCCTCTTGCATTATAGGGTTTAACCTACGCTGCGGGTCTCTTTTAGGTGTTGCATCTTCATTGAGATGAATGCGACGTTGAACTATGATTGGACTCAATCCCTTTATATCAGTCATAGTCCAACCAATGGCTTCCCTATGTTTTCTTAGAATTGTTTTAAGATCTTCTTCCCCGTCATTTAAATAGGAGGCAATGATGATAGGAAAGGTCTCTTGTTCGCCTAGATAGACGTACTTGAGATGCGCAGGTAAGACATTCAATTCTAAGGAAGAGGAAGGCTCACTAGAAGGATTAGTCAAATTTGTTGGCTCAATAATTGGTGAAATAGGGTTCGAGGCCCAATTCACATCAGACTCAACAACCTGATCAAGATTAAAGTCGTCAGACTCTAACCCGAAGTCATACTCAGTTTCTAGTTCCAATTCTTCCCTATGTTCACTTGTTAAGTTCTCAATGAGGTTGACTTCAAGTGTTTGTGAAATCACCTAGAGGGGGGGTGAATAGGTGATAATGCTAATATAATGAACTAAATGCGGAATTTGAAAACTAATTGCAATTACACTTAATGCAACCAATAAGTGATGCACACACAACCAAGCCAAGCATATAAATATGAATGATTAATATGAAATAATGCAAGGCACAATACAGAGAGAGAGAGAGAGTAATAGTCAATGGATCAAGTGCAAACAACAAGATTTGTTTCGAGGTTCGAGCACCCAGCTCTACATCCCCGCCTTCACCCAGAAGGATTTCGAATCCACTAGCTTGTCCACAAAGGACTCCCACACAGGGAACCACCACCGAGGATTTGGGGCAATACAATAACTAGGAGTACCCAACTCCTCTCTTCACAACCACAACCTCTCATTAGAGACAAAGCACCAAGCCAACCAAAACAATCACCTCACAACTTGAGGGATAAGCACAAAGCTACACAAGGATCACCTCACAACTAGAGGGATGCAACCCACTTGCACAACCTCCTCAACACTATGAGGGAAAGGCACAAAGCCAAGCAAAAATAGGGTTTACAACTTGGTGATCAAAAGATCACAAACCAATCTCTTTTTGTCACAAACACAAACACCCTATAGATAGGATAGAATGAAGCTCAAGTGTGTGAAAAACTAAAGGAATGGAAAATAAATACTCAAAGAAAATCCTTGGGAAAAACTGAAATCAAGATAAAGAAGTTGAATCAAAAACTCTTTTCCCAAAAACACTTTTCTTTGATTTTCCTAACCCTAGAAAAACACCAAATAGATTGTAAAGATTTAAGCCCAAAAACTACTTTTTGATTGCTGTAAAAACACTGGTAAGATCAGAAATTTTGCTCTCTAAAAACTTGTTAAAAACTATTAAGAGAAAACCCTTTTTATAGCTTCTTCAAATAACTAGCCGTTGCAGCCAAAAATGGTCAGATTTGACCATCCGGTCGACCGGCCAGTCGACCGGCCAACGGTCAATTTTTGACCGCTAGCTGCTACCGGTCGACCGCCCGGTCGACCGGGCCCTGAACCAGAGAGCAACGGCTCTCTGGCCAGTCGACCGCCCGGTCGACCGGAGCAAACCCGAGAGTGGGTTGCTCTCAGTCGGTCGACCGCTCGGTCGACCGGCTAAATGGGCAGGCCAGCGTGCACGTTTGGTGCACGTCGGTCGACCGGTCCGGTCGACCGACTCTGGGTCCGGTCGACCGGTCCGGTCGACCGCCGGAGCCTGGCAGGCTATATTATGGGACAGAAAAACTTGGTATTTTTAATTCTAAAAATTCTCATAAAACTTCTAAAAATCCACAAAAATAGTTTTCTCATTTTACATTGAAATACAAACTTGTTCTAAAAATTTCAACACAAATTTCAAACATTTTGAACCATTTTTGTGTTAAGGAAATATTGCCGAAAACTAAAACCTGTATTTTTCAAACTTGAATTTTCCAAATGAACATCCGATTTTTCTAAAACTTATCCAAATACAAAAACATGATACATAAACACATTGAAGCATGTTGCATATGGATAGAAATCCAATATACAAGAAACATATATATTCATGTTTTTGACTTTTAATTCCAAAAATATGTTTTGTTGAAAATACAAAACCTAAACCACATGAATAGGTAAGTCAAATAAGTTTGTCTAGGAAGTTAAGCATGCATGTATATAGAATGAATCTACAATACATAAAACCATTTAAACTTGTTTTGATCTAACTATACATGAAAACCAATATCGGTTAAACCAAAAACCAAAATACCGAATCCAAAACATAAAACGTGTATGTATTGTGAACTTGAGCATATCACACTATTCTAATCTTTACAAATGGATCTAAACACAAAACTAAACTAGGTACCGAGGTCTTCTTGTAGAGCGCCGTCTCCAAGCCGACTCGATCCAAAACTCCGTTATCCACCGAGCTTGACTCCAACGAGTGCTATGTATGATCTTGATGCTCGGGCTCTGGAATCACCATGTGAAAGCTTCTAAACCATCTTGTTGAAGCTAATCACCAACTAATATCTTGATAAAAGATCTGAAACTAAACATCACAAGATTATTAGTAACCATAACTACATGAGTTAATCATCATCAAAACTAGAGTGGAAGGCCTCTGGGCCAACAATCTCCCCCTTTTTGATGATGACAAAACTCATGGAGTTATATATGCATGGATTAAAGTTAAGCTTCAAAGAAGCTCCCCCTTAACTCATGCATCACAATAAACATATAAATATGCAATAAAAATTAAACATGAAAATGCATAGACATGCATAAAACAAGTCTTGATACCAATTTAAACTTAGACATGCATAAAACAAGTCTTGATACCAATTAAACTTAGACTGCATAAAACAAGTCTTGATACCAATTAAACCGTAAAACTCTATTAAAGCTCTTGATACCAAACTAAAAACATGTTCTTTAAATAAAGCTCTTGATATCAACAAATAAACAAAAATGCTCTTGATACCAATTAAACGACAAACTAATAATTAAAAACAAAACTATGTTTCTAGATAAACAAAACATGCATATAAAAGCATGCATATAAACTCAAATAATTCTCCCCCTTTTTGTCAATCATCAACAAGGGGTTGAATAAAACAAAACTATGTTCTCCAATTAAAATATGTCAATAAGGGGTGCAATCAAATATGATACCAATTAAAATATGTCAATGTGGAACATTTTAATACCAATTGAAAGGAAACATAAAAACATTTAAGAATTGATACCAAATGAAGGTAAATAAAGGCATTGATACCAATTGTGAGAAAAACAAATAAAATCTTTATACAAATTGAAAATATTCAAATAAACATCTTGATACCAATTGTAAGAATTTGTCATTTAGAACATGTGATACGAAAATAAGATAAATATTCCCTTTTTTTTATCATTTTATATCATAAAGTATGGGAGTAGAAATCATCGGTAAACAAAATACCAATTGAAAGACAAAATATGAATTTTCTCCCCCTTTTGAAATACCAAATAAAACGATGCATAAGCTTGTATTGAATACCAATTGAAAACTAATCAATTGAAACATGATAGTCATAAAAACTCAAGCTTATCATAATCAAAATTTGTGCTTAAAGATATAGGGATATAGTAAGCACAAATAAAATATATATATGTATGAAAAGTTAGATACCAATCGAAATTGATACTATTTGACGAGTAAGTATACATACATAAAAAATATATGAGTATACAAGAAAATGTCAATATTGATACCAATTGAAAGAATCCAATGATACCAATTGAAACAACAATAATATCAAATGTATATCTCATATTTCCTACCACCCATTTCATGCTCAAGTTTAAAATGATTTTCAATAAAAGCATACAAGGCATGGACTCCCATCCAACCGCCCATTGAAGGTAGGGGTTTTCAAAAATAGGTTTGAAAATATTGTATGTTTGAAAAACTCTACCATAACGAAGAATACCACAACTAGTTAAATGGAAAAACTTTTAAACTAGTACGAAATCCTTCAAGTAAGGAATAAAACAAAATTATATTTCATGAAAAACATGTAAATCACATGGTCACTAAACACTCAAAGTCCATAAGGCACATATCATACTCATGAAAACAAAATCATGAGAAACCATAAATAAGGTGAGTGTACAAGATATATGTGAAATACAAAGTCATGAAAATAGGCATTAAGCTCATGTGAAATTCCTTTAAACATGAAAACATGAAAAACTAAATTTTCATTAGAAACAATTTATACTTCAAGGCATATGTATGTTTTGACAAAACTAAAGTATACATACATATCCAAAACACAATTGAGTCCATAATAAAGATTTGCATGAAAAGCAAATGACTCAAGGGGTATACATGTATATCTTAAAGTTTGGCAAAATAAACATATACATGAAGTGAAAACATCATAAAACATGTTCAAAAATGGGAATACAAGTTAAAATGCATGAATCATCAAAACTAGACTATACTAGCACATCTAATGGGTTCAAATAAGCGTTAAAGCACAAACATATAATGATCTATTTGTGGCCCACTATATGTACAAGTATATATCCTAGTTTTAATGAAAACTAACATTTAAACGAGTAATCAAAAATGAAGCATAAAACGATACATAAATCAACATGATAAACATAAATACGATCATTATGTAAATCCACATGCTATTAGAACTATGATATAAATAATAGCTAAACAATGGTGAGAACACAACATATGGGTCCATATAAACATGGGTGATCTCAAATGCTATATATGCATGTCAATGATCTAATAATCATGGCATTATCATGATAATCTATAAACATCCAAAAACATGAAGTATCAAAACAAAAATCATAACATCCATATGTTCACTTATGTATATGCATATGCATTAGATCTAGGATATACATATTAGTTTAAAACAAGGTGAGAACACTAAATATAGATCCATATAAAACATGGGTGTCTCAAAAAACTAAACATGTATATCTCTAATCTAATGAACATGGCATAAGCATAATGAACAATAAAACATGACATGCTATAAATCAATGATGTGAAAGCATGTAAATAAAAACGGGGTTAGAGATCGATACCAAAACCGATGAAGGCACCTCTCTAGTTCTCCAAACCAAGGTGGTCTTCCCACCAAACCTTCCCTTGAAAGTGATGCATCCAAATGGTCATCATGAAGCTCGGAACGCATCCACTCCAAGGTACCGCAACTCTCACGTCATGCGAGAGCCCACACCTACATCAAATACAATAGGGGTGGTCTTTGGTACCCATACTCTTTTGGGTCCATGGGGGTTAGTCCCTTTCCTAACCAAACAAAATTATATGCTAAATTTTCATCATGTATTCTATCATAGCAAAATCTAGCAAGGTGGCCCTTACGTCCACAATGCGTACAAGTGTACACATGAGCATACAAAGTGTGATGGGTGTGTACGTGAGGAGCATGTGTATGCCATGGAGGGTGTGCATGTAAAGATGGAACTTGTTTCTTTCGAACCAAGGATTCCAAGCGTGTATGATTCAAAGCACATTGGCTCAAAGTGGAGCCCAAACAATCAACACTTTTCTTCAAAATATTTATATCATTTTCAATACTAGAAGATAAAGTGGAGCATGCAATAGATGTGCTTGGTGAAGCTACACTAGCATGGCAAACATGTGAGTCTATATCAATTTTTAAAGATTCATTTTTCTTTAAAACTAAATCTAATTCTTTTGTGATGAAATCAATTTCAATTTTCAAAGAGTGATTATCTTTTAAAATAAAATCTAATTTTGAAGATAAAACTTCATTGTTTTTCAAAACATCATCACAATCATTTTTACTTTTCAAAAATTCATTTTCCTTTAGGGCAAGGTCTAGTTGAGATTTAAGTGAGTCACGTTCACTAGCAATCTCTTCCTTCTCTTGCAAAATCAATTCAAAACTTGAACACAAATCCTTATATTCTTCTTTTAATTCAAAATTTTTCTTTTTCAGAAGGTCATGTTTTTCAAAAAAATTTCCAGCTTTGTAGCAAGTTCTACATTTAAGGTTTGAACTTCTAAACACCCATAGCAATAGGAACTAGAGCTATCATCTAGTTGAGATTCCGATTGTACCTCAAGGGAGTCAATCCGTTGGACCATGAGGCAACGCTCGTCGGACTTGTCTCTCCTAGATCTCCTCATCTTATCGATAATCTTTGGTAGCTCGGCAGAAGTCAAAATGCTCCAAACTGCAAAAGCCGAATCATAGTGAGCAAACACATATAAAAGATCTTTATCAAGAGATGCTCTAAGTGTCTTAAGGGCTAGTGCATTGGCCTTTCTATGCTTGTTATCATTGGGGTAGGATTCTTTAGTAGTGACATGATAAACTTTATGTCCTAGGGTTTTCAAATGACAACTCATCTTGGCCTTCCAAATATCAAGTCTAGAAATATCAAACATAGGAGGGCTATCCATGAGTGCAAACTATATGTGTGCAAATGCAAATGAAGATTAGCAAACCAAGATCTCACTCCTAGGTGGTTAAACCTAAATATCAGGAGCGTAGGCTCTGATACCAATTGAAATCACCTAGAGGGGGTGAATAGGTGATAATGCTAATCTAATGAACTAAATGCGAAATTTGAAAACTAATTGCAATTACACTTAATGCAACCAATAAGTGATGCACACACAACCAAGCCAAGCATATAAATATGAATGATTAATATGAAATAATGCAAGGCACAATACAAAGAGAGAGAGAGAGTAAGAGTCAATGGATCAAGCGCAAACAACAAGATTTGTTTCGAGGTTCGAGTACCCAGCTCTACATCCCCGCCTTCACCCAGAAGGATTTCGAATCCACTAGCTTGTCCACAAAGGACTCCCACACAGGGAACCTCCACTGAGGATTTGGGGCAATACAAAAACTAGGAGTACCCAACTCCTCTCTTCACAACCACAACCTCTCACTAGAGGTAAAGCACCAAGCCAACCAAAACAATCACCTCACAACTTGAGGGATAAGCACAAACCTACACAAGGATCACCTCACAACTAGAGGGATGCAACCCACTTGCACAACCTCCTCAACACTATGAGGGAAAGGCACAAAGCCAAGCAAAAATAGGGTTTACAACTTGATAATCAAAAGATCACAAACCAATCTCTTTTTCTCACAAACACAAACACCCTATAGATAGGATAGAATGAAGCTCAAGTGTGTGAAAAACTAAAGGAATGGAAAACAAATACTCAAAGAAAATCCTTGGGAAAAACTGAAATCAAGATAAAGAAGTTGAATCAAAAACTCTTTTCTCAAAAACACTTTTCTTTGATTTTCCAAACCCTAGAAAAACACCAAATAGATTGTAAAGATTTGAGCCCAAAAACTTCTTTTTGATTGATGTAAAAACACTGGTAAGATCAGAAATTTTGCTCTCTAAAAACTTGTTAAAAACTATTAAGAGAAAACCCTTTTTATAGCTTCTTCAAATAACTAGCCGTTGCAGCCAAAAATGGTCAGATTTGACCATCCGGTCGACCGGCCAACGGTCAATTTTTGACCGCTAGCTGCTACCGGTCGACCGCCCGGTCGACCGGGCCCTAAACCAGAGAGCAACGGCTCTCTGGCCGGTCAACCGCCCGGTCGACCGGAGCAAACCCGAGAGTGGGTTGCTCTCAGTCGGTCGACCGCTCGGTCGACCGGCTAAATGGGCAGGCCAGCGTGCACGTTTGGTGCACGTCGGTCGACCGGTCCAGTCGACCAACTCTGGGTCCGGTCGACCGGTCCGGTCGACCGCCGGAACCTGGCAGGCTATATTATGGGACAGAAAAACTTGGTATTTTTAATTCTAAAAATTCCCATAAAACTTCTAAAAATCCACAAAAATAGTTTTCTCATTTTACATTGAAATACAAACTTGTGTTAAAAATTTCAACACTAATTTCAAACATTTTGAACCATTTTTGTGTTAAGGAAATATTGCCGAAAACCAAAACCTGTATTTTTCCAAACTTGAATTTTCCAAATGAACATCCGATTTTTCTAAAACTTATCCAAATACAAAAACATGATACTTAAACACATTGAAGCATGTTGCATATGGATAGAAATCCAATATACAAGAAACATATATATATATTCATGTTTTTGACTTTTAATTCCAAAAATATGTTTTGTTGAAAATACAAAACCTAAACCACATGAATAGGTAAGTCAAAATAAGTTTGTCTAGGAAGTTAAGCATGCGTATATAGAATGAATCTATAATACATAAAACCATTTAAACTTGTTTTGATCTAACTATACATGAAAACCAATATCGGTTAAACCAAAAACCGAAATACCGAATCCAAAACATAAAACGTGTGTGTATTGTGAACTTGAGCATATCACACTATTCTAATCTTTACAAATGGATCTAAACACAAAACTAAACTAGGTACCGAGGTCTTCTTATAGAGCGCCGTCTCCAAGCCGACTCGATCCAAAACTCCGTGATCCACCGAGCTTGACTCCAACGAGTGCTATGTATGATCTTGATGCTCGGGCTCTGGAATCACCATGTGAAAGCTTCCAAACCATCTTGTTGAAGCTAATCACCAACTAATATCTTGATAAAAGATCTGAAACTAAACATCCCAAGATTATTAGTAACCATAACTACATGAGTTAACCATCATCAAAACTAGAGTGGAAGGCCTCTGGGCCAACAGTTTGGTCCTCAACATCACAGGGTTATTTTCCTAGATTGAAGACATTTACTTCTCTAGTCATATCCCCAAAGGTTAACCTCATGGACCCATTCCTACAATTAATGATGGCATTGGCAGTAGCAAGGAATGGTCGCCCTAGGATAACAGGAGTTTGAGCCCTATGGTTGGACATAGGTTGCGTCTCTAGAACAATAAAATCAACAGGGTAAATAAACTCCCCGACCCGGATAAGGACTTCATTAATCTCCCTTTTTGAAACTTTCACTGAACGGTCAGCCAGTTGGATAGTGACTCGAGTTGGACTAAGATCGCCCAACCCGAGTTGTTGATAAACTGAGAATGGAAGCAAGTTGATACTTGCCCCCAAGTCAAGAAGTGCACGACTAATCTCGGCTTGTTCTATTGTGCAGGCAATGGTGGGACTACCTGAATCCTTGTACTTAACAGGGATCGGATCCGATAGTAGCTCACTAACGTTAGTGGCTAAGAAGACCTTTTTAGGTACATTAGTCTTTCTCTTCTTGGTGCACATGTCCTTAAGAAACTTAGCATAAGATGGAACTTGTTGGATGGCATCAAGAAGTGGCACATTTATCTTCACTTGATTAAAGATCTCAATTATCTTATCCATGTGTAGATTTTGCTTGTTGTTTTTCAGCCAATTAGGAAATGGTACTAGAGGCTGGTGCACCTGACTGGTTGACTTATCTTTTTCAGATTCGTCAGATTTGGAAGGATTTGAATTAGATGAGGTGGATGCTTGATTGTGGTTGTGCTGAATGGGATTAGATGGTATTGACATTTGGTTATCAACTTTCTTTTCGACCTCAATGTATGAACAGCATTACATTAATTCATTGATTGATCCTCAGCCAAATGAGCTTGTTGAGAATTCCTAGGATTCGTTATTGGCTGACTAGGCAAGGTATTCTTTTGTCTCTCATTCTATGGAGTGGCTAATTGGCTCATTTGAACCTCTAACCTCTGTATAGTTTGCATGAGAGAATCTTAATTTTTCATGTATCTTTTCATGTTTCTCTCAAAGTCAGTCATTCTCCTTTCTAGTTGAGGATTCTGGAAGGAGGATTGTGGAGCTTGGTGGGGAAAGTTTTGTTGATAGTTTGAAAAGTTAGGTGGATGGTTGGGAGAATTATTGTGGAAATTGAAAAAGTTGGGTTGATGATTGGAAGAATTATTAGCATGATGGAAGTGGCTTGCGTGATTTGACCGTGAGTGGTCATTGTTATTTTGGCTCCATAAGAAATTAGGGTGATTTCTCCAACCAGGATTGTACGTTGGTGCGTAAGGATTATTATTCGGCCTTAAAAAGGCCGCATTCAACGGTTCAGGATATTGTTGTTGAGTCTTAAACACAGGGCACACCTCAAACACATGATTCATGGCTTGACAGTAAGTATAGCTCGGAGTTGAAAATTGATTTTGGCTGACTTGATTGACTGGACTTGGTTCCTTAGTTTCTAAAACTTTCAGTCTTCTTACTAGGTTAGCTAACTTAGCCTCATTAGATATGAATGATTCAATAGAATGGAGACCTCCTTTTGAAGAGATGGAGTTCCTAGAGGTTTCACTAGTAGGTTCCCATTGGATGGTCTTTTCAGCTAGGTTTTCATATAAATTCCATCCTTCATTTTCATCCTTCTGCAAGAATCCCCCTTGGCACATACTTTCTAAGAGGGTTTTGATAGAATAGTCTAAACCGTCATAAAAAATTTGGCATTGTCACCATTTCTCTATTCCATGTGAGGATATTAGACAAGGAGGTCTTTAAAACGTTCAAAGTACCTCCAAAATGGTTCACTAGGTTATTGCTTGAATTGTATGATGTTCTTCCTAATGAGAGCGGTCTTATGATTTGGATAGAATTTCTTCAAGAAGACCTTGATGAAACCATCCCAAAATGTGATAGAGCCAGCCGCTAAGCTGTAAAACTATTTCTTGACTAAGTCCTTAAGAGCGAAAGGGACAAATCTCAACCTAATAGTATCATCTATAAGGTATGGGATGTTCATTATTAAACATACTTTCTTAAATTCTCTTATGAAGAAATAGACATCTTCGGACTCTAAGCCATGAAACTTAGGGAGTATGTTGATGAATTGAGGCTTGAGCTCAAAATTGTATTCACCAACCGATGAAAGTTGGATGCAAGATGGAAATGAGGTTCTAATGGGATAGAACCTATCCCGTAATGATGTTGGTTGAGCCATAACCGGATCTGGTCTTGGTTCAAACTTGGGTGGTGATGTATTTCTAGTCAACCTAGATGAATTAGGGTCTCTAGACCACACTTGCATACACAAACACAATCACAATCACAAACAAGTTTACCAATAGTCAATAAGAATAATCAACCAAGCCTAGTCTAAAGTAACCTTGACGTAAACGACTCCTAACTGGTTAATTGTCCGCAGGAGGTATAATGTAGACTTTGACCACAAGCTAATCAGCCAGGTCAGGGCAAGATTGGTGGGAGATATTCGCACAAAAGCGACGGGCCTAATTAAGCCAAACCACCAGCCTTCGGGGTTTCGCCCCTCAATCCCTTTCCTAAATACTGATTTGGCAGGAGTCAAATTCTAACACCTTCCCCTTTAGGATAATCTCCTAGTGAGTTTGAGATGTCCCTAAGGTCAACGTCTATCAGATTTTACTTAGGCTTAGGTTGTGCGTGCTTGGAGATAGTTTGTGGGCTAAGGAAGGGTAAAGACTTCCCCACCTTATCTTGATTTAGGTTTTTATCTTAGAATTGATTGTGCAAAGTGTACAAGATATAGAAAAGTAACATTCAAAAAGCAAATATCACCCAAGAATGTTTCCTAAACTATATGCTATGCAAACGTACCTTGTCTCCAGCTATCTTCAACAGTAATTGTAAAATAAACGTAATTAGACAAATGCCTAGAATGCAAGTCTAAATATTTTTTAAGCAATTAACAATCACTCAAATTATTCTTGGATTAAAACAGGGATTGTGAATGGCAGATATAGCAAGAATAATAACACATAAAAACTTAATTTTTGTAAGAAATATGTCATGCAAAAAAAGAGTTTTAGTAGTCCAACAAAAATTTCAACTTTTGCACTTGCAATTTCTTGAAATTATGTTTCCTACTTTCGAGAGTAGGGGCACAGAATAGCAAGTCTTCTCTTGCAAAGCTTGAATGCTAAATTTGAATCTTGACATCCCTGTAATAAGACACCAAACTTGTTAAAAATAATTACACCGTTTCCTCCCCGGTAACGGTGCCAAAAATTTGATTGAAGATTGAAAGTGAAAGGAATTATCGTATTATTTTGGGCTAACAGGTCGTGTCCATAAGGAGGAATGCGATGAAAGCTTTTTGATATTTTGTTTAGAAAGCTAAGAATGGTGCTAGTTTTTTAGTTGAAAAGATAATGAAGAGAAGGAAAAGGATTAAAAGAAAATTTGTAAATTTGGAGAAGGCTTTAGAAAAGGTGATTTAAAAAAGCTTTTAAAAGTGATTTGTTGTTTTCAATATAAGAAGGAGAAGATCCGGGCTCACTAATTTTTAACTCAACTATGTACTTATCTCAAGAACATTTGAGTGCGTCACTTTTATCATAAGCAAAAACCTTTAGTTTCTTTTAATGTCCAAGTAAAACAAATAAGATGGTTTCATTTAAATCTTAAGCCCTTTTGTTACAAATTATTAAAAAGAGAATGTTAAACCATCAAGCGCGAAGAAGCAAGTATGGAATAAAAACAATTCAAAAAGATTTGTGCTTTAAAAGTCCAAGTTTAAAATAAAGACATCCTCATGTGCTTTCAAGAACGAAGTTTAACTAAGGTACTTTCTGATTCAAAAAGTGTTGCTTTCATGAAAATTAGTCAAGAGAGAGGTGATAGACGAGATCAATTAGTGAGCCCAGAAAATGATTTAGCTACTAATTATGAACTGAAAAAAACAAGAGAATGATAATTAAACATGAACATACCGAATTCGAGTTGAGTCGAATAAGTAAGTAGAAGCTCCTTTGATTGTCACTTTAAAGACGAATTACACACTCAATTTCACTCTTCTCTCTTTGTTGGTCTAAACTGAAAAAAATAAAGAGGAGATACAACTTCTCTGAATTATCTAACAATGCTCCTAAAAATTCTAAAGAATAAACAAAAATTCTAATCCTAGTTTTCGCTCCTTTCTTCTCTGTTGAAAATAGTATTTATAGGGAAAAACCAGAGGGGAGAGGTCGTAGGAAGATTGGGGGAGCAAACGCTCCCCCAACAGCTTCAATAAGGCCATGGAAACGCGGCTAGGGCTGCGTTTTCGTGGCCCTAGTGTGGCCAGGTGGCCACACCCAAATGATGGAAATCCCCGGTTTGGTGATTCTCCCATATCTTCTGCTGGTTGTCTCGTTTCAGCTCCAGGATTTGACGAAATAGCCTTTGATTGTTGGCTTCAACTTCTTGATTTGGGAAGATTCATTTCAACCAGTTTTCAATCTCTCTGATTTGCCAATATCTACCCTGATTCCCTGATTTCAAATTCATTCTGAATTAAATCAGAATTTGATGGGCTTTTGGGCTTGTTTCTCTTTCCTATCCTTTACCAATGGGCCTACATTCAACAAAGAAGAATAAGACTTATTAATAGCATTTATTAGATGAAAAACATGGTAATGTGACAATATATATGCAATATATGTGACCGATCAAAAAAGAGAGAAAATATTTGAAGTATTATTGTAAAATTTCAAGTAATCTATAAGTTACAAGAAAACTGAATTTTTTATTCCTAAATTTAGTCTCTATTCAAAAACTTGTTATCAATCAAGGTAAGGAGTCAAACTGTATTTCTCATATAGTCTATTATTTTACCCTAAGTCATATCCACCTTTGTGACAGTGAATTTTTGACTCAGAATTTTTTAACTCTAACTCTTATGCCTTATAACAAAACTAAAGGTTTTTATTTATAAGATAGACCACTTTTAGGCGTGAATATTTATGTTTTATGAGGCACAAATACCCAGCTTTATCAGAGGATTTTATATATATATATATATATATATATATATATATATATATATATATATATATATATATATATATATATATATATATATATATATCTTTTCTTTTTCTCTCTCTTTTTTTTAATAAGGCATAAGAATCTTTGTTTTTGAACCCTAAGTGTGTAAGTGTATAAAGTATGCATATTTCATCAAGGTAAAAATCAAGACTAATTTACTTTTTCAATTTTGCTTCCTAACCCTAAAAATCAAACAAATAATCTTATTTTGACCAAGTATAAGAAATCCTAAATATGATTCTCCTATTTCTTAAAATTAACTTAATTTTTTACAAAAAAATAGGTTAAAATATTGTTTCTCTTTTCAAAAAGTTTTTAAAAGAAAAAAATGTTATATATATATTTTATAAATAAAAAATAAAACCTATGTTATGTTAGAATCCTCCCCCACACCTACCTTATGCATTATCCTCAATGTATGAATGAATGCATAAATGCATGAAAACAAAGAAAGGGAAGGAAAATGTTTCCTCAAGGTGGTGGTTCCGGTGGTGGTCGGATTGAGCCAAGCGTTGCTACCCAATCAAGATAATGTGGTTGTTTACAGAACCCATATTTATTGATCTCTTTTTTATTTACATAATTACAAACCCTAATAAGAATAGGATCATGCAAGATCCTATCATGAAAATTATTCTCTTTACATGACCAGTCTTGAAAAATCATCGCGGAGTCATTATGGTCTATACTATATCCAACAAAAGAATGTGACTTGGTGGAATGATTGACTTAGGTTTAAGATTGACAGGTTCATGAACCATTACTAACTCAAAAAATCAACCTTGGGTTCGAGAGTCGGTTTTGGTTCAAGAGTTGCGTCCAAATCAAAAAATTGAAATTGACATTCTCTTCCTATTAATGGAATGTGACTATCCAAATTAGGTAGTTTAGTTTCAAGATCTATGGATATGGGAATCAATGTCGGCTCGAGAAATGAGTCCAAATCAGTTAAGGATATCAGAGTCAACATAGATTTGAAAATAAGAACTGAATCACAAGGTTGGGGATCAGGTTCACATTCATAGTCAAGTTCAATCTCATTGAATGGAAAACTTGCCAATTTGTCAATGGATTGATATTTGTTAAGTTTAAGATGTTGTGGTGAAATTGAATCTTGGTCAAAGTCTCCATGACACCATGATTCTTCGTTCCTATCAATATGGCTAGGGCAATAGGAAATGGTCGAAGATGTGTTAGGTAGAGTTTCCTCATTCCTATCTTTCACTATGTTGATCAAATGACTCATTTGTGCTTCTAGCCTATTGACAGATTGTAAAAAGTCATTTTCAGACTTAGTCAGGTTTTTCATACTCCTATCTAAGTCCATGGGTTCTTCTTATTGTGAGACTTGAAAAATGGAGTAAGGATCTTGGATTTAGAAGTCTTGTGGGAATTGTGAGTCCATCATTTTCAGTTTTTATTCTTCGGACTCAATCATGGCTTTTATACTCTTAGTCACCTCAGATTTTTTTTCTATAGGTTGATCATGACTAGAAAAATTTGAAGCTGAATGTTGAAATGGTGGTTGACAACATGACTTGGGAGAGTTGTATATTCATTGACTCTGTGAAAAGTAGTGATGATTATTCCAGTCTTATTCAAAATATTGGAACTGGGGCATATATTGATTCGGATAAGACCAATCCGACATACTTGGTTAAAGTTATGATATGTCGGGTTGGTAATATCCGAGTCAAAAGAGGTCGGGGTGAAGTATGGATCACTATATGCATAGGAATAATTATGATTATAATTCATATCACCAAGATATCAAAAATAAAAATAAAAACAAGCAAACAAACAAACAAATAAAGAAAAATCTAGCCTAAGTTAGGCTAGACTTTAGACCTAGATGACTTCTAACTGGTTAGATTATCCACGGGGGTATATTGCGGAATATGATCATAAGTTAATCAGCTAGGTAGGGGTAAGACCAGTGGGAGGTATCCGTCCCTAAGCAACAGGCCTAATTATGCCAAACCACTGTTCTTCGAGATTTTGCCTCTCAATCCCCAACCTTTGACACCGATTTAGCAAGAGTCAAATTCTAACAACTTTCCCCTTAGGTCAGTCTTCTATTGAGTCCGAGATATCCCTAGGGCCAACGTCCACTCAGTTTTAAGTTAAGCTTAGGTTAATGAGTAAGGAGAATGTTTGTGGGCTAAGAGAGGGTAATGACTTCCCCACCTTATCTTATTTATAGGACAAGCCCTTAATTCAGTTTAGTGCAATGTGCAAGTATATAGCAAAAAAGTAACGCACAAGCAATATTTCATACAAAAATGAACTTTATACTAAATGCTATGCACACATACTTTGGCTCTACAGTAAATAGAAAATGTAATGAAATATACACATTCCTAAATGCAAAATCTAAACCGTCTTTAGCATTTACAAACACTAAGTTATTGTTGATTTAGAAAGTATGTGCATGGGTATATTAAATGAGAAACTAAAACATGCAGAAGCTAGATATTTGAGGTTCAGTCACCCTGCAAAAAATGCTAGGTGAGTACTCATCTTAGATTACTGCAAATCCGCGGCTTTTATCACATTTGCGCGAAAATACTGGGGTCTTCTAGGCTCTGCTTTCTAGAGCAGAGTCCAGAGATGCCTATATGTCCATTGCAGCTCTTGTTTTCGTGATATCAATCAACGCACATAAAGAACAGAGAAGAAAGTTAACCAAAAAAGTAAATAAAAAGAGAGTTACTTATTGTCCCTCCCTGGCAAAGACAGAAAATTTGATTGAGGTAAACCTCTGAATAGAAAATACAGAATTTCAGAAATGAAGAATAGAAGTGTAAGATTCTCAATACTACCGCAATAGCATGTGGCTATGCGGGTCGTGATCCACAAGGAGGGACTTGCGATGGAAGCGTGCTGTAAGTTCTCTTTTAGTTTATTTGAAATGGTTAAAAGTTCTTCTCTTATTCTTGTAACAAAAAGAAAAATAAATCTATAGTTAAGTCAAAAAGAAGGAGTCAGATTGGAGGAGAATGGTGCTATTGGAAAATAGAAAATAAAGTTAAACGAAGAAATAGGGAGTGTGTGATCTACACTAAATAATTAAAAGAAAAGAAGAAAAACCTAAAAGTACTTACTTACTTATTCCAGTTGAGGACTTACCTTGAACCCTTTTGCAAAGACTTACCTTGTTTTGAAGGCGAGCAAAGCATGGCAAATAGGATCTTTCCCGTTCTCAGACTTAAACTATAAATTCAAATGCAAGCATAAAATAAAATAGAAACAGTTATCCATCATTATAAGCCATCAAGGGCACTTGCAATAGCAAGGCAGTTTTAATTCTATAGGTTTCATTTTGTTTATCATCAAAATTGGAGAGAAGAAGAGTAAAAGAAGAAGAAGAACAAAAAAATGTAACTTAGATTCAATAAAGTTAAAATGAAAGAAAAGAAGAACAACTTACATAGATGTCACCCTTAGTATAAGCTTCACTCTCATTCTTTCATGAAACTCATCTCTTATCTCAGTTAAATAAATAAAACTAAAATTGCATTAAAAAGAAAATAAAAATCTTAAGTTACAATCTAAAGAACAACCTAGTCTATACTCTCTGCTAAATCGTCCCCTCTGGCCTCTGAATTTGCAGGTATTTATAGCAAAATCGTAATGGGGGAGAGTGTCTGAAGATAGGGGGAGCAAACGCTCCTCCAGATCTTACTGAATTGTCGTGGATCTGTGGCCTGGATGGCTGCATCCAGGGTGTGCGATCGTCTAGTCTCTTCAATACCATAGATTTTCAGTTTGGGTTCTAGAGTTGATACTATCCTTGTTTGATCTTCAACGAACTGAATAAATCCTAAAAAACTTATTTTAACTAAATTAGATTAGGGATTATCCTCGGTTAGCCAAATAGATCCAATTAAATCAGAATTTAACTAGGTTTTATTTGATTTTTTTCTTGTTTCTCTCCATGATTATCTCCTGTAAAATAGACATTTAAGACAGAATTTAGCAGATTTATTTCACAATAATTGTAGGAGTGTAATAAAAAGAAGGCAAAATACATGAATGATCACTCTACAAAAGAAGAAGATGCTATCCTTCAAGTCCACTCCTACCATTTTCGATGAAGAAGAAGAAGATGACGAAGATCTTTTCCTCCCTGTTAAGAATGTAAGGAGGATGTACAACAAGGAAAAATTCAAAAACCAAAGAAAATGGCTAGATAAGGAGGACAAGAAGATTGTATGCTACAATTGTCAGAAACCCGGACACATCATTGCCGAATGCCCGAAGAGCAAAGCCAAGCCCATAGCCTTCAATAAGCCATATAAGAAGAAAGCTTTACAGGCAACATGTGACTCGGAGAATGAATCTGAAGAGGAGATTGACACGGCTCATGTGTGTCTCATGGCAAATGAGAACACACCCAAGGTAACATTCGAATCTCATCTTGATGAATGTGAACCTTCTATGGATGAATTGGGTGAAGCTTTTGAAGGGTTATCTAACAATTATGATTTTCTCAAAAAATAATTTTTTAAAGTAAAAATAAAAATGAACTTCTTCAAAAACAAATAGTTGCACTATCTAAAGAGAAAGAAGTTTTATCTTCCACAGTTCAAAACACACAAAAGAATTTTGATGCTCACAAAATTTCTTGTAAGGCTAAATTTTCTATGATTTATGAAAATGAGATATTCATTTTGAAAAACAAAATTAATACCTTAAGTAATGTTTTGAAGTGAATTTGATAAAATTAGACCAGAGGCTATATTTCCAAAGAGGCAAACTCAAAATAAACCTCATGTTTCACTTGCTTCATATTCTCATACACAATCTCATTCACATCATGTCACACACACTAAACATGCTCATGTTTCACATGCATACACATCATGCATTTTTTTTGGTAAGGTGTATATATGCAACTATTGTGGCCAAAAAGGTCACTTGGCCAAATTTTGTTATGATCACATAAATGCTTAAAATGATCATATTTGGGTTCGAAAAACTAACACTTTAGGACCCAAAAAAGTTTGGGTACCAAAATCAACAAATTTATTTCTTAATATAGGTACACGCCAAGGTTCTAAGACGTAGGGAGAGGTAGTACCTTGATAGTGGTTGCTCAAGACACATGACTTGGGATATCAACAACTTTACAATACTGTCAAGGTATCATGAAGGTAGCACCGTCACCTTTGGGGATGATTCAAAGGAAAAATCATTAGTATAGATAATATTAAAATTGGCTCATCTTTTTTAATTGAGAATGTTATTTTGGTTGAAAGTCTTAAGCATAATCTTTTAAGCATTAGCTAACTTTGTGATAAAGGTTTCAAAATTGTTTTTGATAATTTCTCTTGTGACATTTTGGATAAGAAAACAAATACATGTGTTCTTTTCGATTTTCGTGAAAATAATGTTTATATGATTGACATACTTAATTTAGATTGTAATGCCACTTGTTTGAATGCTTTTAATAAAGTTCTTGATTATAGCAAAGGAGACTGTTGGCCTAAAGGCCATCACTTTAGTTTTGATGATGATTAATTCATGTAGTTATAGTTTACTAATTATCTTATACTTATTTAGTTTTAGTTATCTATCAAGATCTTAGTAGGTGTGGAGTTTCAACAAAGGTGTTTTGGAGCTTACACGTGTTGATTCAAGAGCTTGCGTATCAAGATCACATCCAGCACTCGATTGGAGTCTAGCTCGTTGGATCGTGTTTGGATCGAGCCATCTTGGAGATAGAGTTCTACAAGAAGGCTTTGGTTTGCATAGTTTAGATCTTGTTTAAGATAGATAGAGATGATATGCTCAAGATAGATAGAGATATACCCATGTTTATATGCATTCATATTTTGTGTTCTCACTTTATTTTAACTATTGTGTATGTCCTTGCTCTAAGACTTGTACATTTAGCCTAATGATCATATTGATTTATATTTTATTTTATGATTCATGTTTTGATTACATGTTTAAATGTAACCTTCATTAAAACTTGTGTAAATACTTGTACAACTAATGAGCCACAATTGAATCTTATATGTTTGTTTAAATGCTCATTTGTACCTATTAAATGTACTAGTATAGCCTAGTTTTGATGATTAGTGCATTTCAACTTGTATTCCCCATTTTGTACATGTTTTTCATGTAAATGTATTTAGTTTCATGTATATGTTAATTTTGTTTAAAACTTTAGATGTACATGTATACCCTTGAGTCATTTGCTTTTCATACAAATCTTTATTATGGACTCATTTGTGTTTAGGGATGCGTATGTATACCTTTAGATTTAGACAAAACATACATATGCCTTGAAGTTAAAATTATTTTGGTAAAAATTAAAGATTCATGTTTTTCATATTTATAAAGGAATTTCATATTGAGCTTAATTGCTTATTCCCATGATTTTGTGATTATATGATTCTTACACTCACATTATTCTTATTTACTTATGATTTTTATTTCATGAGCATATATGTGCTTTATAGACTTTGGTGTCAATTATTATGTGATTTTCATGTCTTCATGGTATATATGATTTGGTTTCATATTTTGAAAATTTCATACTAGTTCATCAAAACTATCTTTAAAACTAGTTTCGTATTCTTCAATTGGTAGAGTTTTCAAACTATACCTATTTATTCTCAAATCCTATATTTTTTTGAAAACCCCTACCTTTTAAGGGCGGTTAGATGGGCGACTATGCCTTGTATACCCTTCTTGAATATCTTTTAAACTTGTGTATGATAAGGGTAGTAGGATGAGTTATACACTTGATCTTTATTATATTTTTATTGGTATCAAAATTGATATTTTATATGTTTGTATACTCATATGTGTTTTCTATATATGTATGCCTCATATTTCAATTGGTATATCCATAAATACATATATATGATTTGATTGTGCTTGTTTCACATGTCTTTACATTTTTTTTTTGAAAAACCATATACAATGTTTGCTAAGCTTGATTTAGTTTATCATGTAAATTATTTTTAAGCAGTATCTATTACAAGCTTATGCATTGTTTCTTTTTGTATTTCATAAAAGGGGGAGAAAATTCTTGTTTTTAAATCGGTTTTATGTAAAAGTGGTATTAGTTGTATTTTCAATTTGTATCAATCTTCACTTTCAAATTGGTATCTTACCCTCACTCTTTATGATGAAAAGTACTTTGTTTTAGTATATGCTAACATTTTTCAATATTAGTATCAATAATCTTAAATCGGTATTATTCTCAATTTGGTATCCTTATTGCAAAATGAGTTGTGTTTACCTAAAAATTTGGTTTTTAATTTCAATTGGTATCAAAATTTACAATATATTTCAGTTGGTATCAAGAATGTAAAATGTTTCATTTTTAGTTGGTATCAAGAATTTACAAGATATTTTCAATTGGTACCAAAAACATAACATGTTTCACCTTCATTGATATCAAAATTTATTTTGTGGACTTTAAGAAAAATTCATAAATTTGTTTTAAAGTGGTTTCATAATGTTTTGATATATATAGCTTATATACAAGGGAAGCTTAACATCTTCTCTATATATAGATTCATGTTGAATGTGCTTTTCATATTGAAGTACTTGACAACTCTTTGGTATGTAGTACACGTGTGTAGCGGAAGCTTAATATCTTCACTTATACATTATATATTATGCTTTATGTGCTTAGGGTCTTGTCATCTCTTTTCATGTAATACATGTATGCAGGGGAGTTAACTTAACGTCTCTCCTCTTCATGAATGTATATCGCATATATATCATTGTTGTTCGTTTTTACTTCACCCCTTTGTTGATGAATTGACAAAAGGGGGGAGAGAACTTTGAGTTTATATGCATGCCTTAATCCATGTTTATGCATTTACAATTATGTTTACCTTATGCACTTCATTGAATATCCTTATTGTTTATACTATGCATGAGTTAAGAGAGAGCTTATATGAAGCTCAACTTTAATCCATGCATATGTAACTCTATGAGTTTTGTCATCATCAAAAAAGGGGATATTGTTGGCCAAAGACCATCACTCTAGTTTTGATGATGATTAACTCATACAGTTATAGTTTACTAATGATCTTATACTTATTTAGTTTTAATTATCTATCAAGATCTTAGTAGGTGTGGAGCTTTAACAAAGGTGTTTTGGAGCTTACACTTATTGATTCAAGAGCTTGCGCATCAAGATCACATCCAGCACTCGATTAGATTCTAGCTCGTTGGATGGTGTTTGGATCGAGTCATTTTGGAGATAGAGTTCTACAAGAAGGCTTTGGTTTGTATTGTTTAGATCTAGTGTAAGATAGATAGAGATGACATGCTCAAGTTCACACACACACACTAGTTTCTATATATTTTGGTTTTCATTGAACCGGTTTTGGATTTCACATCAAAAACATAGATATAATATCTTTCATGTGTATTGGATTTGATCCATACACTCTATGCTTCAAAAAGAGTTTCAATATCTTATTTTTGTATCTATACATGTTTTTGGAGAAAACGATTTTTCATTTTAAAATACAAGTTTTGGAAAATATGATTTTCGGTTTTAAGCTTAGCTTCTAAATCAAAAAATGGTTCAAAATGTTTGGAATATGTGTTGAATTTGATCACTCATATTTGCACTTCAGAGTATTTTAATAAACTTTTTTTTGTGGAATTAATATGAATTTATGGGATTTTAATTGAATAAAAAAGACCAGTTTTCATGTCCTTTATCCCTGCCTGTTTTGTGCTGGCGGTCGACCGGACGGTCAACCGGACTAGTGGTCGGTCGACCGGGCCAGTCGACCAATGTCCACAAGAGCGTGCACGTTTCCAGCTTCTTAGGCCGGTCGACCGCAAGGTCGACCGACTGAAGTTCCTTTGCTCTCGGGTAAGGGCGGTCAACCGAGCGGTCGACCTAAGGCTTGGACCGGTCGACCGGGCGATCTACCGGTGGTAGGCAACGGTCATATTTCAACCGTTGGCCGGTCGGCCGAAAGGTCAAAACTGACCATATTTGCTGCCAACGGATATATTTTTTAAAAGTCTATAAATAGGTTTTTTCTCTTGGCTGTTTTGTACAACAATTTTGAGAGCTTCTCTTCCAATCTTTCTAAGTATTTTTGCAGCAAATTCAAAAGAAATTTTTGGCTAAAAGTTTTGATTTGTATTTTCAAGGGTTGGAAATTCAAAGAAAAGAGTCATTTGGGAATTGGGTTTTTGGTTTATATTCTTGATATACATCTAGTATTTTTCTAAGAATTTTCTTTGAGATTTCATCTTCCAAACTCCTTAGTTTTTCTCACAACTGGAGCTATTACATCTATCCTATCATTAGGATCATTTTTGTTGGTGAGAAAGAGTAGTTTGTGACCTTTTGATCACCAAGTGATTATTGTACTTGTGGCTAGACTACCTCTGGATTAGAGGAGTGTGATTGAGGAGTTGGGTACTCCCTAATGATTGTAATCCTTTGTGGATATTCTAGTGGATCGAATATCCTTCTGGGTGAAGGCGGGGACGTAGAGCTGGGTGCTCGAATCTCGAAACAAATCTCTGTGTTTGCAATTAGTTTACTTGTGTTGTTTACTTTCTATTCATTCATTCTTGTATTGTCGATCTATACTCTCACAAAAAGATTACATTGCGCACCTCAAACTCTTATCTAGAGGAATCATGAGGAAGGAGTTCAGAGCCCTTCATGGGGTATCTGGCTTCTAATCTTACTTTGGGTGATTGTTGCATCATCTCATTTTTAAATTGTGCATTGATTAACATATTCACTTATTCACCCCCTCTAAGTGATTTCAGAGACTAGTCCACGTTTCGTTTGGTCACTTATCTAGAATTAATTCTAAAGGTATTCCTTAATTGAAGTTTGAAAAGAATTGCATTTGTGATGCGTGAAAACAAACCAAATTCTCTTTCAAAACAATCAAGGATATTATGATAACTAGACCTTTAGAATTAATCCACATGGATTTATTTGGCCCAACTAAAATCAAAAGACTTGTTGGTAATTGTTTTATTTTTATTTTAGTTGATAATTTCTCTAGATTTACATGAGTTTTCTTTTTAGAACATAAATATGAAGCTTTTTCATATTTTCATATTTTTAGAAAAAGGTTGAAAAAGAAAAAGATTTTCGAATTTACGTATAAAAAGTGATTGAGGTAGTGAACTCATCAACCATTCTTTTATCACCTATTGTGAAACTATCTTGTCCTAGAACTTCACAACAAAATGAAGTCGTTGAAAGGAGGAATCGTACTCTTCAAGAAATATCTAGGACAATGATTAGTGAATACGGACTCCTCAATATTTATGGGCCGAGGCCGTAAAGACTTAATGTTACATTGAGAATCGAATTTATTTTTGTAAGAATTCATATAAAACTCCTCTTGAGATTTACTATTTGAGAAAACCAAATATTTCCTTTTTTAAAGTCTTTGGTTGCAAGTGTTTTGTTTTGATACCAAAGGTAATTTGTACAAGTTTGCTCCAAAATCTTTTGAGGCTATTTTTATTGGATACTCAAATACGAGTAAGGCTTATAGAGTTTTCAATAGGTCAACCTTAACTATTGAGGAGTCTATGCATATTAAGTTTGAGGAATCTAACTCTCTTGTGAAGAATATTGTAGAGATTGATTCTTTAGGTGAAGACTTTGAAAAAGTTTCCATGAAGGATTCACCGGCACAAGACGAAGAGGAAAAGCCTAAGGATGATACAAATGAAGAAGTCCAAGATGGTGAAGTGGAGCCAACACTGTTGGCCCAAAAGGTTACACTCTCCATTTATATAGTTTTGATGATAATAAAACATACAAAAGCTATTTGGTACTAATAAAGATTCTAGAATGAATTTCAGCTTTGTACAAGTCTTGATGACTTTAAACATGTTGCAAAGTTATTAGCGCTTAAAGCATATTGAAAGGTTGATGGCGCAAGAGGACTCTTTCATAGGAGAGGAGGCTCTAGCTCGGCAACGCGGTTCAGAGACACCTTCCTATAAAGTTTTTATATTTTTATTTTGTTAAAGAATAGTATATACGTTTGAAGCTCAAATACACACACACAAATTCAATACGTTTGGTTTTTGGTTTAACCGGTTTTGGATTTCAAGTACATATATCGGGTTTTAGATTTGAACCAGTTTTAGTTCTGCTGATCTGCTTGACACCCTTTTATAATTGTTATCATAACTTTTTATTCTTATATTCAAATAACATGATTTAACTTGCATTTCAAATCTAACTTTCAGATCTAAATTTATTATTCAATAATATTTTTCAGATTCAAATTTTAAAGATGTCAAATATTTGGTTGAACTCTATTCTTGTTCTGAAAATCGCTTACAGTTTTTGATTTGACACCTGTCAGTGTTTTATTGAGAACTTTCTAATAAAAAATGATATTGAGTTGATTTCAGTTGAATTAAAAAGAAGACTTAAAGATATACAAATTATTCCTATATACCTAATTCTGAATTCGGACGTTTACAGCCTAAAAAATGTGCTCAAAGTTGACCAATCTGCCAGGTTGGCAGTGATGGCTAATTTTCTGGAGGCTGATTTTTAACATGTTTTCAAAATGTGTTTAAGTTTAAAAAAACGTGGTTAGCTGTATTAGAGGGTCAATTTCTTCCTCTTATATTCAGGTAAAACTTTTCTATGTTTACTCTTCCTAAATCCTATATAAAGGGATCATTAGGGTAAAGGTTTTCACAACAACAAATTCAAAGATCAAAAGTTTTGAGTTTTCTTGAGAAAGAGCTTTTGTTTAAGTTTTGGGCTATTATTTTTAAAAGTTTTCTGAAAGTTTTTGTTCTTAAAATCTCTCTTTTGTTTTTATATCACTTACAAAACCTTGAGTTTCAATCCTATACATTATTCTCTAGGATTTTTGTAAAGGAAAAAGGTTTTCTCAAAAGAGGGTTTGTGGTCTTTTGATCACCAAGAGATTCTTGTATTTGTGGCTCCACTACCTCTGGACTAGAGGAGTGTGATAGATGAGTTGGGTGCTCCCTTGTGGTTGTAATTCTTTGTGAAAGTTATAGTGATTCGAAAATCCTTCTGGGTGAAGGCGGGGACGTAGAGCTGGGTGCTCGAACCTCGAAACAAATCTCAGTGTTTGCGATTGGTTTATTTGTGTTATTTAATTGCTTTCTATTCATTGCTATATTATCGATCAATACTCACACAACAAGATTACATTGCGTACCTCAAACTCTTATCTAGAGGAATCACGAGGAAGGAGTTCAGAGCCCTTCACGGGGTATTCGGCTTCTAATCTTGTTTCGAGTGATCGTTGCATCATATCATTTTAAATTTGTGCATTGATTAGCATTATCACCTATTCACCCCCCCTCTAGGTGATTTCAAACACAACCACTTTCAAAGGATTAGAGATATGTTACAAGCCATCCCAAGGACCTCATTATTGGTGATGCATCCAAAAGGGTAACTATTTGTTCCAAACTCTATGATATTTGTGGCCATTTTGCATTCATTTTCCATATTGAGCCCAAAAATATCCTCGAAGCCTAGGGCGACTCATATTGGTTGCTTGTCATGCAAGAAGAGCTCAATCAATTTGAGCGCAATTAAGTTTGGCATCTTATTCCTAGACCCCATGATAGACCACCAACTGATACTAAATGGATTTTTAAGAATAAGTTGGATGCGTCGGAAAATATTATTAGGAATAAAGCTAGATTAATAACCCAAAGTTACACCCAAATCCAAGGAATTGATTTTGAGGAAACCTTTGCACCCGTAGCACAGTTTGAGGCCATATGGATGACACTTGTTTTTGCTTCTTTTAAAGATTTTAAGCTTTTTCAAATGGATAGTAAAAGTGTATTTTTAGATGATTTTATTAAAAAGGAGGTGTATGTTGAATAACCCCCCAGGTTTGTTGCTCCTACACATCCGGATTTTATTTTTAAACTTGAGAAGGCTTTGTATAATCTAAAACAAGCTCCAAAAGCTTGGCATGAAAGATTGAGTACTTTTTTTAAATAATTTTATTAAAGGCAAAGTTGATACTACCTTGTTTACAAAGCATATAGATAATGATTTCTTAATAGTACAAATATATGTTGATGATATCATTTTTAGATCTACTAATGAAAAACTTTATAAGGATTTTGAATCATGCAAGAAGAAAGAATTTAAAATGAGTATGATGGAGGAGCTCAACTATTTTCTTGGACTCCAAATTATGTAAAGAGATGATGGGATCTTTATCAATCAACCAAGAAACAAAATTCCGTAGCCCTCTCAACTGCCGAAGCGGTGTATGTTGCGCCCGGGGTTTGTTGTGTACAAGTCCTTGGATGAAACATACTCTCCTTGATTATGATTTGCATTTTGACCATATTAAAATATTTTATGATAATACTAGTACCATTCATATGATCAAAAATACAAATAAACATAGCAAGACTAAACACACAGAGATTATCACTTTCTTAGAGATCATTATGAGAAAGGAGATATTGAAATTGATTATGTTTCTACCGATTTTCAATCAGCGGATATTTTTACTAAACCACTTGATTTTAATAGATTTTCATTTATTTATGGTGAATTAATGTTGGTATTATGGATTCATGAAATTTTCAATTGATATTTATATTTGTATACATGGACTTCATTTTTTAAATTGGTATCTTATCTTTACCCTTGTGTTTATTGGCATCTAATAGTTTTTAAGTTTTCATAAGTCCCTTTTTGATTTATGACAAAAGGGGGAGAAGAATTTATGAGTTATTTTATGAGTTATTTCATTAACTTTATTTATCTCAAATTGGTATATCTTGTTTTGCAAATTGGTATCTATACATTGTATATCTATATTATTTAATTGGTATCTATACGTTAGTATATCCATTCTCATGCTCTAAATTGATGTTGAGATATTAAAAGATTTATGAGTTAGAGATTCATGCTCGATTTCCTCTGTTGCATACCCATTTTGGTGGTTGGAGGCATGAACAGAGAATGGAATTTTTTTGCATAGCTCTTCATATTTCACATCTATATCTATATACATATGATGACTTGCTTTAAAATTGTTACATTCTTTAGTCATAAATGATTGAATTTAATAGATAAGCATAACTTTAGGGGAGCTTTACTAAGCACGTCATACTATTTTTTAAATAACTCATATGTTTTGTCATTATCAAAAGGGGGAGATTATTGGTACAAGGTTACAATCACCGGTTTCTTGTTTTGATGATAATAAAAACCTATATAGTTATTTAGTACTAATCATGTCCAAGTGTTTAAGTATTCTTTCGGGCTTAAGAAAATTCAAAGTGCTTCTTCCTCAAAAAAGAAGGTATTTTAGTCTCAAGCTCACTAAAGAATGGGATTCTAGTTAGGACAATCAAGACTCATCCTTGGAGAAGTCCACTAGAAGATGACTTGAAGACATAGAACCTATATAAGAAAATAGTATATTAAAGTATAGTATGTAGATTTGATGCTCAAGAAGTCACACATATACACAAAATTCAAGTTTTCAAATAAGAGTTTTAATATCTAGTTTTTCTCATTTTTGTATTTTACAAGGTTTAGTGTTTGACAGATGACCAATGATTTTTCAAGATTATATATCCTATTTCTATCATGTATCCTGAAGTCTATGTATTACCAAATTATTTTTATAACTTGTATAAAATATTTTTTATTTTCTAGTCAAAACTAGCTTTTCAAGCTTGGTCGGTCGACCTGGCGGTCAATCGAACCACAAGATCACTTTGACCTCAGTCTGTGCACATCGTGCACATTTGTTGGGTGACTGGGTGGTCGACTAACAGACCTAGTGATCGATCGACTGGCACTAGCTGGTTTCAGTTGAATCGGTCAATAGGGCAGTCGACCGATGCCAATGATTAATTCAAAATATTGATTTATCGGTCGACCGGGCGATCGACCGATGTCTAGCACTGCTAAAGTAATGTCTAGTTTTTGAAATTCTGCTTCTTTGACTTTTTCCCAACGGGTATTTTTGCTCTTTTTGAGGCTAATCTCTCTCTTAATGACCTGATAGACTCTTCTAATAGTGTTTTATCATTTGCCTGTATATATGGTCCATTTGTAGAGAATTATAACAACAAGAACAACAATTAGTTTTTGAAAAATATCTACAAAATCAAGTTTATTCAAGAGAAAAGATTTCAAGTTTTCTTGCTTTAAGTGCTCTCATTTCAGAATCATTTTTCTGCAGGTTTTCAGCTCTTAGATTGAATCATTTCAACTGATTTTCTCTTTCACAAACTTTTTGAGCTTCATCTCACATCAAATACTATAAGAAGTTGTAAAGGCTTTGTTCGTGATCTTTGTGGTCACCAAGAGCTTGTTAAACTAATTAGCTTTATGCTGCCTCTTATGTAGAGGATTGAGGGTTGGAGTTGTGTACTCTGGTCTTGAGTAGACCTTGTAGTTCCTTTATGAAGGCTCCTTTCTGGAAAGATATTTAGTGGATAGTGAAATCCTTCACGCGGTGAAGGTGGGAAAGTAGAGCTTGGTGCTCGAACCTCGAAACAAATATCTTGTGTTTGCGATTGTTTTCTCTCATACTCTTACTCTCTATTTGCTTGCACTTATGTCTTTGTTTCTATTTCACTTGCTGGCATCATTTATTCTTGTCAGTTTTCACACTCTAAATCAAGAAGGCAACTGAGAACCTTAACTCATTATCTATAAGGAATATAGAAGAGAAGAATTAAAGCCCTTCATATGAAATTTGGCTTCACTTCTTGATTTGAGTTGATCGTTTGCATCATTCATATTATAAATTGTTGCATTTTCACATTTGGACCTTTAGATTAGCATTACACCTATTCATCCCCCTCTAGGTGTACTTTCACAATTTTCTTAACTTAGATAACTTTAATTTCTCGAATGAAATGATAGCTGACATCAATAAGTTTGGTTCATGATATATCGGTACTCAGATGTATTGCACTTTAGCTATCATAAAACACTGTAATTACACTTTGGTGCAAGCTGAGAGCTTCAACTAAATATCTTAAATCAAATATCTTCTTTCACTGCCTCTGTAATTTCTATATACTTTGCTTCTTTAGTAGACAAAGCAACTATCGACTGTAAGGTCATCTTCACAACCTGAAAGAGTGAAAACAAAACCTGTCAGAGATCTCCTTCTATCCAGATCGCCCGCAAAATCTGAATCAGAATATCCAACAGTTTTACAATTAGAATTAGTTCCTCTCTCAAAACACATACCAAAGTCAGTAGATTCTTTTAAATGTCACGCCCTACTTTCCAAAATATACTGTAGCGAGAATGCGACAAGAGTCAGAGATGTATATACGCAAGAAAAATATTATATACGTATATACGCTAAGCCTCATTACAAGAAATAAGCGCAATATATACAAATAAGTCAGTTTAAATAAATATAAGAACATTTACAAAAGAGTCAGTGATCATGTTTGCAATCATTATATTGATATTTAGATAGTGTTGTACACATATGTGTGGTAGGCAATGCAAGGGTGTGCCATCCTTATGGAAGTCAGTCACATGTTAGCAATCATTATATTGATATTTTGATAGTACAGTACACATGTGTGGTGGTCAATGGGAGGGTGTTCCATCCTCATGGAAATCATTCACATGTTTGCCATCATTATATTTATTTTGATAGTGCAGTACATATATGTGTGGTGGGCAATGAGAGGGTGTGCCATCCTTATGGAAGTTAGCCACATGTTTGCAATTATTATATTGATATTTTGATAGTGCAGTACATATATGGGTGGTGGGCAATGGGTGGTTGTGCCATCCTTATAGAAGTTAGTGACATGTTTGTAATCATTATATTGATATTTTGATAGTGCAGTACATATATGTGTGGTGGGAAATGGGAGGGTGTGCCATCACTTTTAGATGGAGAGACACACTTTGTACAAACACTGTTGATTGATAGGTATACACAAACTACTCTCTCCCCCCCCCCCCTCTCCACACCACAATAAAAATGTCAATTAGAGGAGCAAGTCTTTTTATATTTGGAGTCACAATATGTGTGTGTGTGTGGGGGGGGGGGGTCAAGTGCTCCTAGTAGGTCTCCTTAGATTGTAGACGGCTTAAAATTTCAACATCCCGATTTTTTTCACAATCCGATCGCACATTGTTATAAGATGTACGCATATAAAAAATCATGTGATTTGTAACAAAAGCTATAATGGGTCGTATCCACGGGGAGGGCTTGCGATGGAAGCTTTCACAGTTCTTTTTATTCTAGTTTTTGGGAAGAAAATGAAGGTTCTTCTTTGTCGAAGAATTGAAAAAGAAAACAAAGTAAAAAGAAAATGATGAATCTTGTGGTGTTAAGACAAGAAAAATGAAAGTGAAGAAGGTAGAATGAAAATAGGGAATTTCGAAAAGTAAAAGAGAAGAATTTATCTTGTATGAGAAAGAAAGCTCAGAAAAGAGTTTTAATCCGATAGAAAGAAAACCATGACTAACACTCTGCACTACTAACTTACTAATCTCTGTGAGTGACTTGTGCCTCATGTAGATTTATTGGCATATTATCTGTCTTACTTCGTCAAGTCAATGGGTTGTCCCAATTTGTGGAGATGTTCTCATTGTGCTTGGTTACGTGGCCTGCTTGGATTATAAGCTCCCAATAGGTTCACAAGAGTGGAACTTAGGAATTTGATATTCACAATTTAGATATGCATAACAAGAATGTTAGATTAATTAAATCATCAAAGCCATGGTTGGCTAGCAAGAAATAAGAAGATAGTACAATAAGTGTTAGCATACTAAGGTGATAACATCATCATGTCCACCAAGGCTCTTGTTAAAGAAATAAGGCTTTAAATGAGGCACACATAATCATATGGAGGGGGTAACAAAACCTTTACTATGATTGAAAATAACACTCATCTTCATTGAGAATTAAAGAGATTTGTTAGGCACAAGACTAAAAATCATAAACATCCAATGAGTCATATGAGTTAGCATAACCCAAGAGTTAGTAGCTAATAGTGTTGAGCTTAGTTAGTCATATTAGGAGATTAGTTATCCATAGAAAAGTAAAGCAAGAAAGAAGACATAGTAAAAAAAGTACAAGAAAAAAAAGAGCTTAAAAGTAAATAGCAAGAAATTAAAACAGCAAGAAAATTAGAGGAAGGAGAATATGAGCTTTGTATTTGATTGTCACTCTTCAATTACAGAGACCTCACTCTCACCCTCTCTCTCTCTCTCTCTCTCTCTCTCTCTCTCTCTCTCTCTCTCTCTCTCTCTCTGGATCTAAGGAGAGAAATAAAAATTACAAAAGAAAACTAAAGAGAAACCTAAAGAAATCCTAAACCTTCTCCTAAAATGATGGCTATCCTCCCCTTCTTTTCAACAGAAGCCCTGGGGGTCTTCATATAGGCACTAGGAGATAATCGCTATCAACCGTAGGATCAATCGCTGCATCAATAGCCACAGAATTTGCTACAGAAATGCGGTAAAATCTAGCCCGTTGAGCCAGCGATCGTTCTGACATTCTGTTACTGCCTAGGTGTACTACAGGAGCTTCTAGAACCACAAGAATAATCTCTGGTTCGTTACAGGTATGGGCTTCTTTGATTTGGGCTCTTTTAATCTCTTTTAAATTCTTGAATAATCTTGAATTTGGACCTTCTTCTCTATTAAAGTGTGGACCTGAAATATAAGAGAAGTAGCAATTAGAAATCTTATTTTTATTGATAAAATGCATGGTAATGTTATATAAAATAATGCAAAATGGAACACTAATCACACCCCCATACCTAACTTTTGCTCATCCTCGAGCAAAATAAGCAAAGAAAAGAGAAAAATACTAACTACATTATTACACCACTTTCGAAGGTGACACGATTGTATTGAGCATGTGCAACAAGCCGTTAAACCTCTAGGTTACCCTAGAGGAGGAGTGTTGTCTCCTAAGAGTTTTCAGTGGATTGCACCCATAAAATCCAAAAAAAAAAAAAGAAAAATATTAGTGATTTTTCAAAAAGAAAAAGAAAAAAAAGAAAGTTTATGATTCATTTTTGTAAAAATTAAATTGATCTTTTGGGTTTAGGTTACCCTAAACTTTTCCTTCTCATTATAAGTCTCTAGAAGTTTTGTCTTCTCATTACCTCAACATGTAAATGTATATAATGCTTAGAAAAAATTGAAAATCTAATTATCTTTTTATTCTTTTCTTTCTTAATCTAAAGATCTAACAATTCTTCTTATTTTAACTTATATCAAGAAATCCTAGTTTAGAGTTTCCCTAATTCCTAAGATCAAGTCAATTCTTTTAAAAATGAATCACAGAAAAATCCTAAAAAAATTAAAAATCCTAAAAATGAAAAATCTATGTTAGTATCCACTCCCCATACCTATCTCATAGTCCCCAATGTATGCAAATAAAATACATGCATAAAATAAAGTAATGAATGGATATCACCCCCTCCTATGGCTCGGACCAGCTGTGGTGCTTAGACCGGCCGACTGTGACCTCCGCAAACCCTCCTCAATATGGTCCAAACGAGTGGTATACTCCTCTATCTGCCTCCTTAACCTAATCTGCTCCTTAAAAATTTTCTTCATGCCTTTCCATATGGAAGACATGAAGGCTCTAGAATCAGTAGGTAGGGGTTGTTGCCAAAAAGCAGGCTCATCATCCTCCTCTAAGAGTTCCTCAGAAGAGGACTCTGCTTGGGCATCTTCAGGTTGAAAACTAGGGGTCCAAACAGCATGGAGACAACTATTATATGCACTCGTTGCCCATTCTGGTGCAACAAATACTCGATTATATGAATCAAAGACGTCGTCTGGTAAGAAATTCTTACGCAGACGAGTCACCAATACAAATATTTGGCACCTCTTGTTCCTTTGGAGTTGGTGATGAGACAAAGATGATAGTGTTTATACAAACTATGTGTGTAACGCCCCGATCCCGGCGATACGGGGGCGTCACTGCAACGTATATACGTAAGTCCGAATTACCTTCCCGTATATACGCTAAGCATCAGTACAGACAAGGATCAGAGTACGGAAGCAATTGGTGCATTATACATTCCAACACATATATACAATTACAGAATTATCACCAGAGTGATAACAATATTACATGAATATCATATCACTAATATGCGCAAATGCGAGGGTACAAGGAATATACATAATATGAACGGTATAAAAGGGAGCTCGCATACAAGTATACAAGGATGTACAAGTATGAAAAGTATAAAAGAGCACTCACGAGTTTGCTAAGGAAAAACTCGAGAGGCACAAAGGGGGTCTGGAAGGATGTGGCTCTGGACTGTCGTCTGGAGATCCACGCTACCGCTGCGCCACTCTGAGCAGTAACGGGGGAAATCCATACGCTCCGGGCTCCATGACCTGGACATAAGAATCCAGGGGAGTCAGTGAAACTCCCCAGGCGAGTATGATACAATGCCGGGTGGCGAGCCAGGATGAGTACGAGTGTCAAGTACAGAAGACAAGAGGGTTAGAACACAAATGAAGTATATGTGTAAACGAGTACAACAAAACCATCAGGAAACCGGAAATCCCAAGTAAAGCTGTATGCAAGATTGATTGTATATGCTTAGATCACGGTCCCATGAGATTAGTACATCGAAGGAATAATCCAAACAAGGAAACCCTCATCTATATACTTTTATCTCATGCCACCGAATATCCAAGCATATAGAATCAGAGTTGCAAATCATATGAAAGTCATAACAGGAATACATCTCGGAAATCATGACATGAAAATACAGGAGTCCATAATAAGAGTCCAAAACAGGCATCAAGACATGAACTTATTATTATTATTATTATTACTTGTCTTACTCATATATCTCGGTATGTGACCTGGTGTACGGCCAACCCACATACATCCATATATAAGCTAGCCAAGGTTGTTAACGGAAGCCGATGGAGAACTGATAGCCTTTCTTATAGTAGTTCCATACCCCTGGAACCGGTAGGTATAATCATTAATATCATAACACTTTCGCCATTGTATATATATATATGTATATATATATATACTTTAATTCCGTCACTATAAGCAAGGTATCATTCCGGCATCCATCACTTCCTCCCATACCCATACAAGTTGTCCATTTTATCGCTTATTAACATAATTATCAGAGTTCGGGAATGAGTCATATCATAACAGTAATACATAACAGTGGTCAGTACATAACGGTAATCAGGTACTACATTCCCTTTATCATGATAATTATGAGAATCGGTGTATCATGCTTGGTGTCAAGAGATAGCATGATAAGCGGTGATGTATATCAAGTAACATACATACTAAGAGATTGATAACAGTCAGGTAAGCCAGGTCATGACAAGAGGGTCTGGTCAAATAATAGCATGTCAGGTGGTCAGGTGATAATATACCAGATGTCAGGTGATATACATGTGTTAAAAAGGAAGCATGCAATTGACAAGTCTAAAGTAATGGTATGACAAGTGGTAATATAGAAGAAAGCCGGAATCCAACGACCACGAAGGGTCGGCCACGCATAATATACAAAGTAGTGAAAGACATGTAAACATGAAATGGAAATATGAGTTGAAATACTTATCGAACCAACGAAATAGGAAAACTCAAATGACAGCGAGAGCAAGTGAGATTACTCGCCTACATCACCAAAACGCCGAAATACCCGCAATCCACTGAATTCCGGGACTCGCCATAACCTGTGATATAATCATATAGAGTGAAGAGGAGAGGGAAAGAGAGAAGGGTAAGATGATGTTGGTCAAGATACAAGTCAAACAATACCAAGATGTGATATAAGCCTAGAGGAATGGTTGGTATTCAAGAAGGAAATCAACTAAGACAGATGGCCAAAGTTAGTCGACTAGGTGGAAGGGTTAGTCGACTAATAGTGGTCACTAGTCGACTAACAGTTTGAGTTAGTCGACTAGAACCGGGTTCCAGAGAGTTGGGATTCGGTTTCAGGAAATGTCAGTCGACTAGGATGGGAGGTGTAGTCGACTAATCAGTGAACATAAGTCGACTAACGGATACGTAAGTCGACTAAATCTGGGATACAGAGAGTTAAGGTTTTGATCCAGGAAAAGGTAAGTCGACTAGAGTAGTAGGAGTAGTCGACTAGGGGTCTTAAGTCGACTAATATTTATGATGAGTCGACTAGGGCCGAGAGTTAGGGTTTCTGGTTCAGGTAGGATTAGTCGACTAGGGTAATTTAGGAGTCGACTAGTAGTGGTTTCCAGAGAGTTGAAGTTTGTGTCCAGAAAAGGTTAGTCGACTAATAAAAGGGGTAAGTCGACTAAATCTGTGATTTCCAGGAAAACTAAGTTTCAGCTAAGGATTCTAGTCGACTAGGTTCTAGGTCAAGTCGACTAATCGTGATCGTAAACAGGGTACAGAACTGAGTCTAGTTGTTGGGTTTGATGGTCTAAAAATAGGATTTTTATGGCACAAGTGTACAAGAATTTCCATCACAAGTATGTAAAAGAGTTATCTAGTCTTGGTGAGTAAAGATACTCACTTGGATTGGTTTACTTGGAGCTTGATGTTCTTGAAAAGATCCCAAGGTGGAGATGATGGCCTAAATCCAAAAGTAGATGTTGCTTGAGTTGGAGAAGATGATCTTGTGGAGTTCTTGGAGTTAGGGTTGAGGTGGAGAAGAATGAGAGAGTTGGTGAGAGCTTCTCTTTGTTGAAGTGGAGAAGAAAGTGGAGTGAAATGTAAAGGGAAAGTTTAAATAGGGTTTTGATTTTGTGAAGGGGTTGCAATTAGTGTAGGTGGGAAGGGGCTTTGTGCAAATAAGGGAAGCATGGGGTGTCACCCCCTATGGCCACTTGGCCGGCCATGGTAGAGAGAGAAAAGGGATGCATTTAATGGTGGTAGGTGGGAGTTGGTGGAAATTTTGGAGGAAAAATGGGATTTTTGGAAAATGGAAATGCTTTGGTTTGTGGAGAAAGAAATAAAGGAAAGGAAAAAGGAAAGAAACATAAGGGAGAAGATATTTCTCTTGGACATTAGGAAATAAAATTATTGGAAAGACAAGTTCCCAGGTTAAGTCGTGGATACGGAAAACATCACGGAAAACGCCGGAATCGTCCGAAATTCAAGTATCTCGGAATGACCCGAAATAATTATCAAAAATCCAGAATATAATCCTAAGTATCATAGTGAAATCCGTTTTAAGAAATACTTTATAGTTTTGAAACTAAAAATCCCGGAACCAGTTATCTACCGACTCCGGTGGAATTTTCATAAATTCATAAAATCCTCAGAAAAAGAATGTAGGTAGAAAATAGGATTCTAAGGAATAATGCCTAAAGGACCTTCTAGAAATTCCTAGCTGATTGTGAAATAAAAATCCTGGAATCGATCAGCGGCACTGGTCGACACCGGTTTTGAAGACTTTCATTTAATTCCAGAAAAATCTAGAAAATCATAGAAAATATATAATATTGGAAAATGACATTTAAAACTAAAATCGGTCAATTCTAATTATCAGAATGTCTAAATCGAGTAATACTCTAGGATCGGGCCTTCGGTTCAGACTAGGGCTGACTCCGAATCCACGAATCCAAATCCAAGACAAAACAGTCATATAAGGAATTCATAATACAGAATAAATACAGGAAACAAATCGAAAAAATACGACCGAAAATCTGAATACGCAACTAAGTACGTATTCCGGGAACGGGGTATTACAATCCACCCACCTTACAAAAAATTGCGTCCTCGCAATTTCGTTAAGGGGTAAATTGAATACAAAGGGGACAAGGGTGGAATCTATACTAATTAAGATATGAAGCACTAGAGGTAGGGCTCTCAAGTCGACTGAACAATAATCATCCTCCGCACTTCCGGCTGTATAAATCTTCGAATAATGCTGAATAATACTGCTGATGTCGTGGCTGTGAAATAAATAAGCCAGAATACCGAAGACAAAGAAAACCCTGATAGTCCTGAGCATAATAATAAAGAAGACCGATAATTAAGAATCCCGAATACCAGGCATCAATCACTCTGAACGATATAGTAGAGAATGTAGAATATCCGTAGAGAATTCCGACTGCTGACTTCTGAAAGATAGCCAGATCAAGATCGATCTGGAGAATACCAAGCTCATAGAATTCACCGAAGGGATCACATAATAGCTTCATGCAGAACCAGCCACTACCTCTCTAGTCTAGTCATATCTTAAGATAGTATAAGGCTTCATAAAACCAAAACAGGGAAGGGATATGGAAAGGATTTAGGAATCAAAGGAAGGATGGTCAAGAAATAGATAACTCTGCACTTGTAGTTGGAATGTATAACCAAGACTCATGTATTCCAGTTACAAATTTCATTACCATTAATTTGCCCTCTGGACGTACTGAGGAAGTTAGAGCCTAGGCTCTGATACCATCCTGTAACGCCCCGATCCCGGCGATACGGGGGCGTCACTGCAACGTATATACGTAAGTCCGAATTACCTTCCCGTATATACGCTAAGCATCAGTACAGACAAGGATCAGAGTACGGAAGCAATTGGTGCATTATACATTCCAACACATATATACAATTACAGAATTATCACCAGAGTGATAACAATATTACATGAATATCATATCACTAATATGCGCAAATGCGAGGGTACAAGGAATATACATAATATGAACGGTATAAAAGGGAGCTCGCATACAAGTATACAAGGATGTACAAGTATGAAAAGTATAAAAGAGCACTCACGAGTTTGCTAAGGAAAAACTCGAGAGGCACAAAGGGGGTCTGGAAGGATGTGGCTCTGGACTGTCGTCTGGAGATCCACGCTACCGCTGCGCCACTCTGAGCAGTAACGGGGGAAATCCATACGCTCCGGGCTCCATGACCTGGACATAAGAATCCAGGGGAGTCAGTGAAACTCCCCAGGCGAGTATGATACAATGCCGGGTGGCGAGCCAGGATGAGTACGAGTGTCAAGTACAGAAGACAGGAGGGTTAGAACACAAATGAAGTATATGTGTAAACGAGTACAACAAAACCATCAGGAAACCGGAAATCCCAAGTAAAGCTGTATGCAAGATTGATTGTATATGCTTAGGTCACGGTCCCATGAGATTAGTACATCGAAGGAATAATCCAAACAAGGAAACCCTCATCTATATACTTTTATCTCATGCCACCGAATATCCAAGCATATAGAATCAGAGTTGCAAATCATATGAAAGTCATAACAGGAATACATCTCGGAAATCATGACATGAAAATACAGGAGTCCATAATAAGAGTCCAAAACAGGCATCAAGACATGAACTTATTATTATTATTACTTGTCTTACTCATATATCTCGGTATGTGACCTGGTGTACGGCCAACCCACATACATCCATATATAAGCTAGCCAAGGTTGTTAACGGAAGCCGATGGAGAACTGATAGCCTTTCTTATAGTAGTTCCATACCCCTGGAACCGGTAGGTATAATCAGTAATATCATAACACTTTCGCCATTGTATATATATATATGTATATATATATATACTTTAATTCCGTCACTATAAGCAAGGTATCATTCCGGCATCCATCACTTCCTCCCATACCCATACAAGTTGTCCATTTTATCGCTTATTAACATAATTATCAGAGTTCGGGAATGAGTCATATCATAACAGTAATACATAACAGTGGTCAGTACATAACGGTAATCAGGTACTACATTCCCTTTATCATGATAATTATGAGAATCGGTGTATCATGCTTGGTGTCAAGAGATAGCATGATAAGCGGTGATGTATATCAAGTAACATGCATACTAAGAGATTGATAACAGTCAGGTAAGCCAGGTCATGACAAGAGGGTCTGGTCACATAATAGCATGTCAGGTGGTCAGGTGATAATATACCAGATGTCAGGTGATATACATGTGTTAAAAAGGAAGCATGCAATTGACAAGTCTAAAGTAATGGTATGACAAGTGGTAATATAGAAGAAAGCCGGAATCCAACGACCACGAAGGGTCGGCCACGCATAATATACAAAGTAGTGAAAGACATGTAAACATGAAATGGAAATATGAGTTGAAATACTTATCGAACCAACGAAATAGGAAAACTCAAATGACAGCGAGAGCAAGTGAGATTACTCGCCTACATCACCAAAACGCCGAAATACCCGCAATCCACTGAATTCCGGGACTCGCCATAACCTGTGATATAATCATATAGAGTGAAGAGGAGAGGGAAAGAGAGAAGGGTAAGATGATGTTGGTCAAGATACAAGTCAAACAATACCAAGATGTGATATAAGCCTAGAGGAATGGTTGGTATTCAAGAAGGAAATCAACTAAGACAGATGGCCAAAGTTAGTCGACTAGGTGGAAGGGTTAGTCGACTAATAGTGGTCACTAGTCGACTAACAGTTTGAGTTAGTCGACTAGAACCGGGTTCCAGAGAGTTGGGATTCGGTTTCAGGAAATGTCAGTCGACTAGGATGGGAGGTGTAGTCGACTAATCAGTGAACATAAGTCGACTAACGGATACGTAAGTCGACTAAATCTGGGATACAGAGAGTTAAGGTTTTGATCCAGGAAAAGGTAAGTCGACTAGAGTAGTAGGAGTAGTCGACTAGGGGTCTTAAGTCGACTAATATTTATGATGAGTCGACTAGGGCCGAGAGTTAGGGTTTCTGGTTCAGGTAGGATTAGTCGACTAGGGTAATTCAGGAGTCGACTAGTAGTGGTTTCCAGAGAGTTGAAGTTTGTGTCCAGAAAAGGTTAGTCGACTAATAAAAGGGGTAAGTCGACTAAATCTGTGATTTCCAGGAAAACTAAGTTTCAGCTAAGGATTCTAGTCGACTAGGTTCTAGGTCAAGTCGACTAATCGTGATCGTAAACAGGGTACAGAACTGAGTCTAGTTGTTGGGTTTGATGGTCTAAAAATAGGATTTTTATGGCACAAGTGTACAAGAATTTCCATCACAAGTATGTAAAAGAGTTATCTAGTCTTGGTGAGTAAAGATACTCACTTGGATTGGTTTACTTGGAGCTTGATGTTCTTGAAAAGATCCCAAGGTGGAGATGATGGCCTAAATCCAAAAGTAGATGTTGCTTGAGTTGGAGAAGATGATCTTGTGGAGTTCTTGGAGTTAGGGTTGAGGTGGAGAAGAATGAGAGAGTTGGTGAGAGCTTCTCTTTGTTGAAGTGGAGAAGAAAGTGGAGTGAAATGTAAAGGGAAAGTTTAAATAGGGTTTTGATTTTGTGAAGGGGTTGCAATTAGTGTAGGTGGGAAGGGGCTTTGTGCAAATAAGGGAAGCATGGGGTGTCACCCCCTATGGCCACTTGGCCGGCCATGGTAGAGAGAGAAAAGGGATGCATTTAATGGTGGTAGGTGGGAGTTGGTGGAAATTTTGGAGGAAAAATGGGATTTTTGGAAAATGGAAATGCTTTGGTTTGTGGAGAAAGAAATAAAGGAAAGGAAAAAGGAAAGAAACATAAGGGAGAAGATATTTCTCTTGGACATTAGGAAATAAAACTATTGGAAAGACAAGTTCCCAGGTTAAGTCGTGGATACGGAAAACATCACGGAAAACGCCGGAATCGTCCGAAATTCAAGTATCTCGGAATGACCCGAAATAATTATCAAAAATCCAGAATATAATCCTAAGAAATACTTTATAGTTTTGAAACTAAAAATCCCGGAACCAGTTATCTACCGACTCCGGTGGAATTTTCATAAATTCATAAAATCCTCAGAAAAAGAATGTAGGTAGAAAATAGGATTCTAAGGAATAATGCCTAAAGGACCTTCTAGAAATTCCTAGCTGATTGTGAAATAAAAATCCTGGAATCGATCAGCGGCACTGGTCGACACCGGTTTTGAAGACTTTCATTTTAATTCCAGAAAAATCTAGAAAATCATAGAAAATATATAATATTGGAAAATGACATTTAAAACTAAAATCGGTCAATTCTAATTATCAGAATGTCTAAATCGAGTAATACTCTAGGATCGGGCCTTCGGTTCAGACTAGGGCTGACTCCGAATCCACGAATCCAAATCCAAGACAAAACAGTCATATAAGGAATTCATAATACAGAATAAATACAGGAAACAAATCGAAAAAATACGACCGAAAATCTGAATACGCAACTAAGTACGTATTCCGGGAACGGGGTATTACAATGTGCTACCTGGTCATTAGATCATGGATAATTTGCAGCACTGGCCTATTGAAAGAGGTGGTGTGGTCAAGGCCAAGGATATTGCGTTGATTCAGCGTCCAACACAATGTATGTTCCTAAAAGTGGTACTGACTTTGAGCCCACGATCTTGTTCAGTGCAGCGAGCACCCATGATGGTCATGTACTTAATCAAATGAAGGGAGTCGCTATGATGTGGGTTGCTGGGGACTTGCGTGCAGTCCTCTAACATGTCAATAGTGATAATGATATCCCCAGTCACCAGATGCATAGTAAATTGATGGGTCTCAAGATCAATGGTATTTGGTTAGGATTAGTATAAAATAGCTTAACAAGCTTAAGGAATAGTAAACTTCATATTCAGAGTTATCATATACCAAGGTAAACCAATTTCATTCAATAATCCTATCAAGAAATATATGACCATATCTATTGATATCACTAAGGATCCTAGAAAAATTCTTCTCAGCAAAAATAGTCGGTGCTATGAATAAAAATCCGGAGGAAAAGAGAGGAATTCGCAAATCTCCCCCAGAATACGTGGGGGAAAACAAACATCGAATTGCACAGAGCAATCCACATACAGGATCTGCAAAGCTTGCTGTAGATCTGAGATCTACAGGAGAAATCGACCACTAAAAAATTTGGCGGCGCGCAGAACTCTTCAGGATGGCCATGGATCCACGGCTATGGCAGAGAAAACGCGACAGAAATAAGGAGGCAGAGGTTGGAATTTTTTTTGGTGACGGAGCGCTCGTCTCCCCTCTTCAGATCTGATCTCAGATTTAGGTTAAGAAGAGAATTTATAGAGGTCTGAGAAGAGGTGTGTTCTCTTTTTTGCCCCTAAGTAAAAATGTAAATTAATTAATTAGGGCTTATTTCTGAATTTTATTGGTCAAAATAGGTATATAAAAGGGAGAAAACCTAGGTGCCATTTAGAACTTAAGTCCTATTTATTTTTTTTATTTTGTTTTCTTGCTTTTCTTTCTTCTTTTTTTATTTTCTTTTTATTATATAATTTTTTATTTTATTTTATTATTTATAAAAGGTACAGGACAGGTCCCAAAAGATTTACAATGAATACTAGAGAAAATTGAAGGAGGGCCTGGTCACGTGTAGACTGTGGGTCACAAAGACCAAGTTCAAAAGTCTTGTGTGACTCTGGCTCAGTAGTGTAGAATGGTTTAAATCTTTGAACATTGACTTTAAAAATGCTACCATTCTTGGGATCAGATATTTCAATAGCACCATGAGGAAAAACGGTGTGTACAATATAGGGTCTTATCCACCTGATCTTCAGTTTATCATGGAAAAGGTGGAACCTGGAATTGTATAACAGAACCTTTTGTCTGGGAGAAAAATTCTTCCGATTTATGGATCGGTCATGAAAGAGTTTCGTTATGTATTTAGAAATCTGAGCATTATCATAAGCTTCATTTCGTTTCTCTTCAAGCTCAGAATCTATAATTTTCTCAAGTCATCGGCTTTCTTCAGGTCAAAATCCAGCTGTTTAATCACCCACAATGCACGATGCTCAAGCTCCACGGGCAAATGGCATGGTTTTCTAAATATAACTCGGTATGGAAACATTTTTAGAGTCATAATAAACAAATTCATAATTTTAGTTTGCTCAAGAGCAATTAAGTGACTACAACTATACATATTTATTGCAATAATTATGATAATTGTCACAATAGAATTGGTCCTGTAATGTCTATTTTTATTGCAGTGCTTTCGATCACTAAGTAATTCTCCTTAGTTTTCTTAATCTCTTCTTTCGTTTATTACTCGCATCGTCTCCATATCTAGAAATTACATCTTTGCATTATATATTTTCACACTCACTATTCTTGTTGCAATTTCTCTAGAAAAGAAAATTGCATGTTGCATGCACTATTCAATTAAGAGAAATCATCTTTTGTTAAGAACATATTTGATTTGCTGCAAGTGGGAGGAAAAAAAGTAAGTAGGAAATAGAGAGGAAAATGTGCGAAAAAAGGTAGAAAATTGAGATTTGTATAAGTAAATTAATGTGGAAGTGAAAATGAAAAAGTGTATTGTGTTATTCGATATTTGTTTAGTAATGCAAAAGTGAAAGTGAAAAATGCAACCGCAAAGTTGACCACAAAATAATATTAAAATAAATATGAATTACTAAAAAAAAAATTAAATAATTTTGTCAGGCATGTGCGTAAATGTAACTCGTCATGACAGCACGGGAATCCACGTAGCGATCTTGTCAGCACACTGGCCATAAGATAATCATAAAAGTTCCATTAACATTTTTTATACAGACTAGTTGCTTAACTATTTTCTATAAATAGTACCTCCCCTTGGTCCTCCTCAATAATCAAACGTTTCATCAGATTCTCTTTCAAATTTCCTCAAATTAAGCTTGCAACTATTAATGGAGTTGAATTTATCTCCCAAGTTATCTCACAAGGTCTATGAGGGAGAAGCTGGTTCTTATCACCATTGGCTGAGCTCTGACCTCCCTCTGCTCAAGGAGGCCAAGGTCGGAGCTGGCATACTCGTTCTCAAACCCCTCGGTTTTGCGTTCCCGCATTATGCTGATTCCACGAAAGTTGGTTATGTTCTTGGAGGTTCATATACAATCCTTAGTCAAATTGATCTAATCTGAAAACGAATTGAAAAATTGAAATTATTTTAGTCAGAAATTTGTTTTCGGCAAATAATGAGCTGAGACTATGAGCTGCTTAATTATAATTTGCAGGTAGCGGGATAGTTGGATATGTACTTCCCCAAGATCCTAGAGAGAAGATAGTGAGACTTGAGAGAGGTGATATCATACAACTACCACTGGGTGGTGTCACTTGGTGCTACAACGACGGCGAATCTGAGCTCATCGTTATCTTCCTAGGTGACACTTCTTCAGCTCTCAATCCCGGCGAATTCACCTACTTTGTCTTGACTGGAATCGTGGGAGTTTTTACCGGTTTCTCGTCAGAATTCGTCACGAAAACAGTGGGAACAGGTGCAGAGCAAGCCAAGGAGCTCTTCGGAAGCCAACCTGGATCTTTGTTCGTCAAGCTTCAAGAAAAGCTACTAGGTCTAGAGCCATGTAAAGAGAATGAAGAGGAAACTTTTGTGAGAAGTAGTTCGAACAGTTTTTTCTCTGCTGAAGCTGTCAAGCTCGATTCTGATGCTGTTTGGAGCCCAAGATACTTGTCTAAACCCGCGGTCCAAGTGATCTATGTTATCAGGGTTCGGTTCATGTGTGTGAGCCACACACACATACAATAAGAGGGACAATCACGCATTGACACGTGTATTAATCTTCTTATAATATGTTATGTTTGTGGGCCTCACACACATATTATAAGAGATTATAAGAGTTCCAATCCACGTGTCAAAGCGTGATTGACCCTCTTATTGTATGTGTGTGTGGCTCACACACATGAACCGAACCCATGTTATCAGAGGGAGTGGGAGGTTTCAGATTGTGGACAGCAACGGGAAGCGTGTTTTAGATGCAGAGGTTGAGGAAGGGAAGCTGTTTGTAGTGCCGAAATTTGCTGTGAGCTCTGCGATTGCTGGTGGCCAAGGAATCGAGTGGTTCTCGATCACGACGTGCCCACAGTAAGTTTTTACCCGCTGACTGACAGGAACAGTACTTGAGTTTTAAGATTTCAGTGTTGAGTATTTGATGATTTTTTTATTGTTGGTTTTGTCTTTGCAGGCCTGTGTATGGTTATTTGACAGGGAAGACATCAGTGCTCAACGCCTTGTCTCCACAAGTCTTGGCTGCATCTCTCAACATAAATCAAGATCTTGTGAAGATTTTGGGCTCGAAGAAATAAGAGAATGGATTCTGTTGTCCTATTTTCATGTCAGTACCATAATCATGTTTGTGAAATAAACCATATATACATCATGTTTGGATGTATATATTTCCCTAAAAAATGTTTGGATGCATGTGGAAAAAATATAACTAGTATGAGTGGTGGACGCTTTATATAGTTGCTTGGTGATATTATGAATAAAGGGTTGATCTTCTTTTAACTGGTGATGTTCTTGAAAATCAGTCTAATAACGGAAAATGGTACATGAGATCATCCTTTTGTTAGCTACAGAAGTTTTTTAAAGTAATCAGTATAATAACTGTCAAAATTTCAAACAAATCATATCATGAGCTCTAAAGAATACACTATATCAATCAATTGGTAACATATTCTAACAAACCAACAATCCTTAACTTTTAACTTACAGATCATGCCATGTTGCGTTTCGAGATTGGCAGATGAGAAGCTATTGATCATTGTTCACATCCGATCCATCACGTATTGAAGTCACAGTATTCAGGGAATCCCCTTTCAAAACAAGTGGCATGCTACCAAAATGCTCATAGATCGTGGTGGCAGCCAACCATGTCGCCTGGAGTTCAATCTCAAGAACTGACTCAACGTTGAAAACCCGCCCTCTAGCTAATAGTAGCTTCAATGCGCAGTCTCTAATAACAACGCCAGCCCCTGCTACACCATTTGCTGTGTACACTCAAACGTTCTGAAACTTGCTCTGTAATCTTTCTCATCACCTCATCTGCAGTCTCAAGTTTATTCTGGAAGACACAATGGTTTCTTTTGCTTCAAGATCATCCAAGCTGAATATGCAATCACAGCTTGCCGAAAGCTTTAGGAAACCCGCACCAAGTTATTTAATCTCAAAGAATTCCGCGTTTCATCTAAAGAACAATTAGCCCGATTAATACCAATTAGCCTGATCAATTGAGTATCTTCAGCAAATTCATTGCATCTTTGATACCTTATATTGCTTGCCAAATTCATTCTAAAAAGAAAAGCTTTTGTACAAATTCCCCCATTCAGCACTTTCGAAAGTCACATCTTGATCCTCTCTGATGCTGCTATTTTCCACAGCCAAGTATTGTTTAATCCCATGTTGATCCCTTTTTGCTAAGTAATTCTACCAGACACTCTACACCGAGAACATGCCGAGTCCCTTGCTATTCCATGCTACCTGGTCACTAACCTTTGTTCTTCGGATAGAAATATGACAAATTTTACTGACAATTTCTTCTGAGAATAGTTCTTCCAATCGATTCACAGCCGCTCCTTCGAGCCAGTGATAAATTCATTCACACAAGGCCCCTCTCGCTCTGGGGCGTTCACCATAGTCCATGGCTCTCTTTCCAAAGGGATTTCAGACAACCATGTGTCACTCTAGACCTTGATTTGTCGGTCATTCCCAACACACCTGTAACACCCCGTTTTAGAAATACGTACTTAGATACGTATTCTAATTTTTGATCATGTTTTTCAATTTATCTCCATATATTTATTTTTATTTTATGATTATCTTTATCATTGCTTGGTATCAATTCCGGATTCTCAGACTGAGAGTCAACCCTACTCTGAACCGGGGACTGGATCTTAGTGCACTAATCGATTTGACTTTTCTAGTAGTCAGATTTGATCGGTTCAGTTTCAAATACTATTTTTCAATATTTTAGATTTTTCATAATTTTTCAGAATTTTTCTAAATTATTCTGCAAAATCTTCAAAACTGGTATCGACCGGTGCTGCCGATCGATTCTCAGATTTTTATTTTAAAATGGAGTTGAATTTCTAAAATTAACTTTTACATTATTGCTTAGGATAACATTTTCTATTTTAATGCATTTTTGGACATTTTTCTGAATTTATCAAAACTCGACCAGTTTAGTGTCGGCCGGTGTTACTGGTTGATTCTAAGATTTTTAATTTGAAAATGGGATTGAATTTATGGAAACCGATTTCATATTGTTCCTCATAGCGATGTTTTCTACGTTTGAGTATTTTTGTAGATTTTATTGAATTTCTCAAATTTTGTCGCATTATATTAATTTAATATTTTAATTTGGGTTTTTCCGCTCTTGGGCTTGACACGTGGTACATCTCCACCCACAAAATATCTCCCCTATAAATTCTCTTTCTTTCTCTCTCCTTCTCATTCTCTTTTCTCTCTCTCTCTCCTATTTTTCCTCTCTTTCTCTCTCCCCCTCTCTTTCTTCTCCCCCTTCTCCCAACTCGGCCAACCACCGCCCTGGGCCACCACCGCCAGCCTCGCGGTGACCTCTCCGGCCTCCCAACATCGTCAATCTCCCCCATGGCATATCCCCCTATCTCTTCCCTTTTTCTCCCTCTCTCTTCCTTTCTCTTTTCTTCTTCTCTTCGCCAGGTTCGCCGTCGCCGGTGACCTCTGGCGACCTCCGATGACGACCGTTGACCACGTCGACCTCATTTCCCCTCTCTTCGTCTTCTTCTTCTTCCCCCCTCTTATTTGGTGGAGGGCAATTAAAGATCGAGGAGTAAATTCTTTATTTGATTGTAAAGAAAGTTACAGCGGATCAATAATCCTCTTACAAGAGAGGGAAGATATTCAAACTTGAATCTCCCCTTTATTTAAAGCCGGGTTCTTGATGTGGCGGTGGAAAGTGAATCTTGTTTTTCGTTGACCGGGTGAACGTCAGGACCTTTTGGGAATCTTCTCTTTGGATAGTAGACGAATTAACACAGCTTCTGTCCACCAAGGATCTCAAAGAGATTGTAGGCAAAGACGAACTTGTACGCAGCAAGTTGTTAGAAGAGTTGAACTCTCTCTTTCTTTTCAGCTGAAAATCTTGGTGTTTCTACAGCTTACAACCGAAGTTCTTTTGACCAAGAATTATCCGACCTTTTTTTCCGACCCCTCTCCCATAGCAGACTAGGCTATTTATAGAGGTTTCAGGGGGTAAACGTGTCCCCTAAAAACACTCCATAATGGGGGTTAACACCCTCATTATGTGGGCAGTAGTTGACCCGATAATGAGGGCAGTTATAACCGAGACGCAGGGTTCCTTTGTAGTTGAAACGTGAGCTTCGGGCCTCGCGTTTAGCCATTGAGGTAATGCTTGAACTTCGCATTTGGTTGAAATGTGAGCTTCAAATTCTACGTCAAGCTTTATGTGAGACGCGGGTTCCGGGCTCTGCATCTTAGTTATTGTAGTAAAGTAGAGACGCATGTTTCGACCCTCGCGTCCTGGTACTGAAGTGATGCTACGACAGTAATGCTGAGACGCAGGTTTCGACCCTCGCGTCTTGGCGCTGAGGTAGTGGCTATGATTAGCCCCGCGTCTGTAGTTTGGACTGCTTTTTGATAACTTATCCTCAGTGACTTTTGGACAGTCTACAGAACCCCCTCCAAAGTTTTCGATATTCCGCGGTTAACTGGGACGGATTTCAAAATACTTTAGACTTTGGTTGGATTCAAATTTCTCATGATTGGACTGACAATCATTTGAGATGCCCTGGGCTTGATCTTGTCTGGAATGTGGTCTTCGTGAGTGTACTGTAAAACCCTTTGAAGCCACCAGAGATGATCGTGGTGAGTGTCTAGATACGTAGTCCAGACCTCCTCAGTGCTCTGAGCTGGTTATTGGTGTACTGTTGAATCAGGGGTAAACAGTCGCCTGCTTGTGCCAGTGTATTGTTGAACTGATTTGCAAAAGTAAAGACTGAATGCAAGTCTTGTAGACGCAGGGGTCATGTTGTTTTGGGAGACGCAATCCTCACTTAGAGTGGGGACACATCTATTAGTTTACTGAAGAAACGCGGCTCCTGGAGGGACGCGATCTTTGAAGTGAAGACGCAGCTCTTACCCTGTTAATTAGGCGCGGCTTTGGCCTTGCTGAAGAGATGTGACTTTTGGAGTGACGCGGTCTTAGGCTTCTCAAGACTGACGCATGGATCTCAACTAGTTGATGGGGACGCGACACTGGCTTAATAGAGACGCGGCTCTGGTCCCTTGATAGGGGGCAAACTCAGGCTGTATTGAGTTTATGATGGAGATGTGACTTTCATCTTGCAATGGAGGCGCAGTTCTGGGCTCCTCGATAATGACGCGCGGGTCTCCGCTGGTTGTTGAGGACGCGGACTTCAGGACGCAGCCTTTAAATCTCGCAAGTTAACGTGAACTCAAGATGCAACCCCAAAATGGACCCAATTCGCTGAGGAGACGGGGCTCTGAACCACTCCAGGGGACGCGATTTTGGATCTTTTAGCAGAATGAAAAGAACGCAGCCTTCTGGTTCATGAAAGGATGCGGATTTCAGGACGCGACCTTTGAGTCTGCGCTTGACGCAACTTCCTAAGCATCACATGCAGCCCGTCTTAAAGATCTGGTTGGACCTTTAAATGCCAAGTCGACGTTGACGATTGGGGACTTGTGTTCTCTGATGTTTCCCGAAGCGGCATTCCACGCGTCAGCTCCTTATGGGGCTTTGACGTTCGTGCAGGAATTAAGGCTGATGGCTCTGATTTTTACGCCATCAATTGTAAGCCTCATGGCTTGCCTATAAATAGGCCTCATCTTCTTAACAGTCTATTATTTAGACTGTTTCCCTTAAGAGAATGCGCTCTGAGGGTCTTCATCTTGACTTATTTTTCTTCTCCTCAAGGGGATGTGTTCCAATGGACAACGAGAACTCAAAGCTTTCATACTTTCCTTTAATCTTTTCTAGAGATTATCACTGTCAAGTGATTTCAAGATCAAAAGGCATCGTTTTAAGTACCTTTTACGGCTGCGCCTTGATGCATAAAGTTCAACCTCTAAAGGTTTCTTCTGCAGGTAGGAACCGCTTGTTGCCATGAAATACTCAGTCTCGCTGAGTTTCTATTTCTTGCCTCTCAAAGAGAGTCGATCTCTTGATCTTTCTCTAGAAGTCTGACTGATGCGCCCGTTATTCAGAAGTCACGTCTTTTAGACTTCTTGATGAAGCGTAAGTTAATTGACATCAAATTCTAACTAAAAATCCTTTGAATGCGAGTGTAATGAACTCTGTATTTGGATCTTGAGACACGAGCTTTGCATATAAAGTCCGCGTTTGAGGTTCTTGACTTAAAGAATTTCAATTCCTTCGAGGCCTCTGATGTGGCAACCCCTGTTTCTTAAACGCGGGTGTGGCAACTTCTGCGTCTGGTCTACCTTGCGCTCGTATTTTGGGCGCGGGTCTAAAACCAGACCGCGTTCAAATCTGTGCTGGTTAAATTTGAAATCACCTAGAGGGGGGTGAATAGGTGATAATGCTAATCAATGCACAAAATTAAAATGATATGATGCAACGATCACCCGAAACAAGATTAGAAGCCGAATACCCCGTGAAGGGCTCTGAACTCCTTCCTCGTGATTCCTCTAGATAAGAGTTTGAGGTGCGCAATGCAATCTTGTTGTGTGAGTATTGATCGACAATATAGTAATGAATAGAAAGCATGTAAATAACACAAATAAACCAATCGTAAATACTGAGATTTGTTTCGAGGTTCGAGCACCCAGCTCTACGTCCCCGCCTTCACCCAGAAGGATTTTCGAACCACTATAACTTTCACAAAGAAACCACAAGGGAGCACCCAACTCCCCTATCACACTCCTCTAGTCCAGAGGTAGTGGAGCCACAAATATAAGAATCTCTTGGTGATCAAAAGACCACAAACCCTCTTTTGAAAAACTTTTCTTTACAAAAACCTTAGAGAATAATATATAAGATTGAAGCTCAAGGTCTTGTAAGTGATATAAAAAAAAGAGAGATTTTAAGAACAAAAACTTTCAAAAAACTCTTAAAAATAATAGCCCAAAACTTAAACAAAAGCTCTTTCTCAAGAAAACTCAAAACTTTTGATCTTTGAATTTGTTGTTGTAAAAACCTCTACCCTAATGACCCCTTTATATAGGATTTAGGAAGAGTAAACATAGAAAAGTTTTACCTGAATATAAGAGGAAGAAATTGACCCTCTAATATACCTAACCACATTTTTTTAAACTTAAACACATTTTGAAAACATGTTAAAAATCAGCTTCCAGAAAATTAGCTATTACTGCAAATCTGGCAGATTGGTCAAATTTGAGCACATTTTTCAGGCTGTAAACGTCCGAATTCAGAATTAAATATATAGAAATAATTTGTAGATCTTTAAGTCTTCTTTTTAATGCATCTAAAATTAACTCAATATCATTTTTAATTAGAAAGTTATCAATAAAACACTGACAGGTGTCAAATCAGAAACTGTAAGCTGTTTTCAGAACAAGAACAGAGTTCAACCAAATATTTGACATCTTTAAAATTTGAATCTGAAAAAAATTATTAAATACGAAATTTAGATCTGAAAGTTAGCTTTGAAATTCAAGTTAAATCATGTTATTTGAATATAAGAATAAAAAGTTATGATAATAACTATAAAAGGGTGTCAAGCAGATCAACAGAACTAAAACTGGTTCAAATCTAAAACTCGATATATGTACTTGAAATCCTAAACCGGTTAGACCAAAAACCAAATGTATTGAATTTATGTGTGTGTATTTGAGCTTCAAACGTATATACTATTCTTTAACAAACTAAAAATATAAAAACTTTATAGGAAGGTGTCTCTGAACCGCGTTGCCGAGCTAGAGCCTTCTCTCCTATGAAAACGTCCTCTTGCGTCATTTGCCTTTTAGCGCCATTATCCTTGCAATATGCTTAATAAGGCCATCATGACTAGTACAAATCTGAAACTCATTCTAAACAACTTATTAGTACCAAATAGCTTCTATGTGTTTTGTTATCATCAAAACTAAAACAAATAGCGAGTGTAACCTTTTGGGCTAACAATCTCCCCCTTTTTGATGATGACAAAACATATAGGTTATAACACAAGATATAAAAGGGATATAAAAACTCCCCTCAAATGATGCTCTAGTTTATCAAGTATAAAATATGAAAACATATGCATATATGAATATGTAGAAAACATGAAACCTACATATACATATATGTGATAAACATGTACAAAATATGAACATATACAAAATATGAAACTAAAACATGAAATCACCAATACTTCTCCCCCTTTTTGTCATACATCAAAAAGATTAGGAAACAACCAATAAAAATATATGCATGAACAAGATATAAACATGCATATATGCATACATAAACTCAAATATCTCTTCCCCTTTTTGTCAATTCATCAATAAGGGGGCTAAGAAAAAACAATCGATTGCCATATCATCAAATTTTAAAGATCAAAACTTAAGTTTTTTTTTTAATACCAATTTAAAATTTTTGATAAACATATTGATACCAATTGAAAAATATTGATACCAATTAAAGGTAAAAACCAAATTTTTAGATAAACACTAAAATCATTTTGCAATAAGGATAACAAATAGATAATAATACCAATTTAAGATCATTGATACTAATATTGAAAATGTTAGCATATATCAAACCAAAGTATTTTACATCATAAAAGGTGGGAGTAAGATACCAATTTGAAATGAAACTGATACAAATTGAATTTACAACCAATACCAATTTTACATAAAAATAATTTAAAAACAAGAATTTTCTCCCCTTTATGAAATACTAAAAGAAACAATGCATAAGCTTGTAATAGATACTAATTAAAAATAATTGACATGATGAATTAAATCAAGCTTAGCAAACATAATTTGTGCTTTTTCAAAAAAATTTTAAAGACATGTGAAATAAGCACAATCAAATCATATATATGTATTTTTGGATATACTAATTGAAATATGAGGCATACATATATAAAAAACACATATGAGTATACAAACATATGAAATATCAATTTTGATACCAATAAAAATATAATGAGAATCAAGTGTATAACTCATACTTACCACCCTTATCATGCACAAGTTTAAAAAATATTCAAGAAGGGTATACAAGGCATGGTCGCCCATCCAACCGCCCTTAGAAGGTAGGGTTTTCAAAAATCATGATTTGAAAGTAAATAGGCATAGTTTGAAAACTCTACCATTTGAAGAATAGAAACTAGTTTTAAAGATTTTTTAAAAACTAGTAAGAAATCCTTCAAAATATGAAACCAAATCATACATACCATTAAAAACTAGTAAGAAAGCCATGTCAACTTCATTTTCGAATTCACTTTTCGAGTCCCAAGTAGCTTTGTACACCTTCTTTTCAAACAGCTTCTTTTACTTCAAGGAGGAAGATATCTTTTTCTTGAAATCTGGACAATCGGCCATCTTTACTAGTGTATGAATGAAAATAGTGATTAGCAATTTATAGGATCTCTCTAAGGATGTGAAGCCAAAATCTAGAGTCCTAACTCTGATACCAATTGAAATCACCTAAAGGGGGGTGAATAGGTGATAATGTTAATCAATGCACAAAATTAAAATGATATGATGCAACGATCACCCGAAACAAGATTAGAAGCCGAATACCCCATGAAGGGCTCTGAACTCCTTCCTCGTGATTCCTCTAGATATGAGTTTGAGGTGCGCAATTCAATCTTATTGTGCGAGTATTGATCGACAATATAGTAATGAATAGAAAGCAAGTAAATAACACAAATAAACCAATCGCAAATACTGAGATTTGTTTCGAGGTTCGAGCACCCAGCTCTACGTCCCCGCCTTCACCTAGAAGGATTTTTGAACCACTATAACTTTTGTTGGCCCAGAGGCCTTCCACTCTAGTTTTGATGATGATTAACTCATGTAGTTATGAGTACTAATAATCTTGTGTTATTTAGTTTTAGATCATTAACTAAGATATTAGTTGGTGATTAGCTTCAACAAAGATGGTTTGGAAGCTTTCACGTGGTGATTCAAGAGCCCAAGTATCAAGATCATATATTGCACTCATAGGAGTCAAGCTCGGTGGATCACGGAGTTTTGGATCGAGTCGGCTTGGAGACTGCGCTCTACAAGAAGACATCGGTACCATAGTTTAGAGTTTGTTTTTAGATCCATTTGTAAAGATTAGAATAGTATGATATGCTCAAGTTCACAACACACACGTTTCATGTTTTGGTTTTGGTTTTCGGTTTGTTTGGTTTAACCGATCTTGGTTTTCATGAATAGATAAGTATCAAAACAAGTTCACATGTGTTTATGTATATTAGATATGTTCTATATACATGTATGCTTCATATCCTAGACAAACTTAATTTGATATACCTATTCATGTGTTTTAGGTTTTGTGTTTTAACAAAACATATTTTTGGAAATAAAGTCAAAAACTATGATATGTATATGTTTCATGTATATTGGATTTCTATCCATATGCATCATGCCTCAAAGTGTTTAAATATCATGTTTTTGTATTTGGAAGAGTTTTGGACAAAATGTATTTTCAATTCAAAAATCCAAGTTTTAGAAAATACGGTTTTTGGTTTTTGGCAAAATTTCTTTAACACAAAAATGGTTCAAAAAGTGTGAAATTTGTGTTGAAATTTTTCTCACAAGTTTGTATTTCAATGTACTATACTGAAACTATTTTTGTGGATTTTTAGAGGTTTTATGGGAATTTATTGGATAATAAAACCTTAGTTTTTCTGCCCAGAATAGCTGCTGCCAGGCTAGGTTGGTCGACCGCACGGTCGACCGGACAAGGAGCCGGTCGACCGTAGTGGTCGACTGACGTGCACGAGAATGTGTACGCTGGCTGCCCCTTAAGCCGGTCGACCGTACGGTCGACCGACTGAGAGCAACCCACTCTCGGGTTGCTCCCGGTCGACCGAGCGGTCGACCGAACGGAGAGTATTGCTCTCTGTTTCTGGGGCCGGTCGACCGGTAGCTGCCAACGGTCAAAAATTGACCGTTGGCCGGTCGACCGACCGGTCGACCGGTAGTTCATTTTTGGCAGTTTTAGCTGCCAACGGCTATATTTTTCTAGGGGCTATAAATACCCCATTAATGGCCAGCTTTCACTAAGAATTTTTGGACGAAATTTCTGAGCTTTCTCTAGTGTTTAAACAAGTTTTAAAAAGAGTTTCATTGTGCAAAAAAGATCAATCTTTATTGTTTTAAAGTGTTTTAAGATTTAAAGAAAAATAGTCTTTTGGGAATTTGATTTGGTTCTATCATTCTATATCTTTGTGGTGATTTCCCAAGTGATTTTTCTTTATTTTAAACACTTTATTTTTCACACTTGAGCTTCATTCTATCCTATCTATAGGGTCTTTGTGTTTGTGGGAAAAAGAGATTGGTTTGTGATCTTTTGATCACCAAGTTGTAAACCCCTTCTTTGCTTGGCTTTGTGCCTTTCCCTCATTGTGTTGAGGAGGTTGTGCAAGTGGGTTGTATCCCTCAAGTTGTGAGGTGATCCTTGTTTATCTTTATGCTTATCCCTCAAGTTGTGAGGTGATAGTTTTGTTGGCTTGGTGCTTAGCCTCTAGTGAGAGGTTGTGGTTGTAAAGAGAGGAGTTGGGTACTCCTAGTTATTGTATTGCCCCAAATCCTCGGTGGAGGTTCCCTGTGTGGGAGTCCTTTATGGACAAGCTAGTGGATTCGAAATCCTTCTGGGTGAAGGCGGGGACGTAGAGCTGGGTGATCGAACCTCGAAACAAATCTTGTTGTTTGCGCTTGATCCATTGACTCTTACTCTCTCTATTTACTTTGTGCATTGATCATATTGCTATATCATATACTTGCTTGAGTGTTGTTGCAATTAGTTTTTAAATTCCGCATTTAGTTCACTAGTTTAGCATTATCACCTATTCACCCCCCTCTAGGTGATTTCAATTGGTATCAGAGCCTACGCTCCTGATATTTAGGTTTAACTACCTAGGAGTGAGATCTTGGTTTGCTAATCTTCATTTGCATTTGCATTTGCACACATATTTAGTTTGCACTCATGGCTAGCCCTCCTATGTTTGACATTTCTAGACATGATTTTTAGAAGGCCAAGATGAGTTGTCATTTGAAAACCCTAGGACATAAAGTTTATCAAGCCACTACTAAAGAATTCAACCCCAATGATTGCAAGCAAAGAAAAGCCAATGCATTATCCCTTAAGACACTTAGAGTATCTCTTGATAAAGATCTATTACATGTATTTGCTCACTATGATTCGGCTTTTGCAGTTTGGAGTATCTTGACTTCTCCCGAGCTATCAAAGATTATCAACAAGATAAGGGGATCTAGAAGAGACAAGTCCGACGAGCGTTGCCTCATGGTCCAAGGGAATGACTCCCTTGAGGTACAATCGGAATCTCAACTAGATGATTGCTCTAGTTCCTATTGCTATGAGTGTTTAGAAGTTCAATCCTTAAATGTAGAACTTGCTACAAAGCTTGAAAAATTCTTGGAAAAACATGAACTTTTGAAAAAGAAGAACTTTGATTTAAAGAAGAAATGAAGGATTTGTGTTCAAGTTTTGAATCGATTTTGCAAGAGAAGGAAGAGATTACTAGTGAACGTGACTCACTTAAATCTCAACTAGAACTTGCTCTAAAGAAAAATGAGTTTTAAAAAGCAAAAATGATTGTGATGATATTTTGAAGAACAATGAGGTTTTATCTTCAAAATTGGATTTTATTTTAAAAGATAACCTTACTTTAAAAAATGAAATTGATTTTATTACAAAAGAATTAGATTTAGTTTTAAATAAAAATAAATCTTTGCAAATTGATTTAGACTCTCATGTTTGCCATACTAGTGTAGCTTCACCTAGCACATCTATTGCATGCTCCACTTTATCTTCTTGTATTGAAAATGATATAAATATGTTGAAGAAAAGTGTTGATTGTTTGGGCTCCACTTTGAGCCATTGTGTCATGAACCATACACGCTTGGAATCCTTGGTTCGAAAGAAACAAGTTCCATCTTTGCATGCACACCCTCCACGGCATACACATGCTACTCACGGTCACAACTTTCACACTATGTATGCTCATGTGTACACATGTACACGTTGTGGACGAAAGGGCCACCTTGCTAGATTTTGCTATGATCGTATACATGATGAAAATTTAGCAAATAATTTTGTTTGGGTTAGGAAAGGTACTAACCCCTATGGACCCAAAAAAATATGGGTACCAAAGACCACCCCCATGATTTTTGATGTAGGTGTGGGCTCTCGCATAACATGAGAGTATTGGTGCCTTGAAGTGGATGCGTTCCGTGCTTAAAGAAAACAATTTGGATGCATCACTTTCAAGGGTGTTTGGTGGTTAGGACCACCATTGGTTTGGAGAACTAGAGAGGTGCCTTCATCAGTTTTGGTATCAATCTCTAACTCCCGTTTATATTTGCATGTTTTTCATGTTCATCAATTTATAGCATGTCTTGGTTTATTGATTATTATGTTTATGTCATGATAATTAGATTAGTGTTATACATGTTAGTTATTTGAGACACCCATGTTTAATATGGACTTATCTTTGTGTTCTCACCTTGTTTTTAAACTAATATGTATGTCCTAGATCTATTACACATGCATATACATAATGACCATATGTACGTTTATGATTTTTATTTTTGATGCTTCATGTTTTGATTAGTATGTTAAATGTCATGATTCTTAGATCATTGACGTGCATGTATAGCTTTTGCGATCACCCATGTTTATATGGACCCATATGTTGTGTTCTCACCATTATTTAGCTATTATGTATATCATCGCTCTAATAGCATGTGGATTTACATAATGATCATTTTTATGATTATCATGTTGATTTATGTCTAGTTTTATGCCTCATGTTTTGAATATACGTTTAGATGTTAGTTTTCATTAAGACTAGGATTTATACTTGTACATATAGTGGGCCACAAATAAATCTTTATATATGTTTGTGCTTGAATGCTTATTTGTACCCATTAGATGTGCTAGTATAGTCTAGTTTTGATGATTCATGTATTTTAACTTATATTCCCATTTTGGATATGTTTTTATGATTATGTGTTTTAACTTCATGTATATGTCTATCTTGTCCAAACTATTGATTATACATATACATCCTTTTGAGCCACGTGCCTTCATGCATACATCTTTGTGGACTCGTTGTGTTTGGATATGTATGTATACTTTAGTTTGTATAATACATACATATACCTTGAAGTATAGATTGTTTAAATGAAAATTTTGGTGTTTCAAGTTTTCATGTTTTTAAGGAATTTCAATTGAGCTTAATTGAATATTTTCATGTTGATATGTGTCACATAACACTTGTTCACTCACTTTATTAGTTTTCTCATGATTTTGTTTTCATGAGTATGATATGGGCTTTATGGACTTTGAGTGTTTAGTGATCATGTGATTTACATGTGTTTCATGAAAAACAATTTTGATTTATTTCTTGCCTGAAGGATTTCGTACTAGCTTAAAAGTTTTTCCATTTAACTAGTTCGTATTCTTCACTATGGTAGAGATTTTCAAACATACTATATTTTCAAACTTATTTTTGAAAACCCCTACCTTCAACGGGCGGTTGGATGGGCGACCATGCTCATGTATGCTTTATATTGAAAATCCATTTAAACATAAGCATGAAATGGGAGGATAGGAATATGAGATATGCACTTGATATTATTTTTGTTTCAATTGGTATCATTGGATTCTTTCAATTGGTATCAATATTGACATTTCTTGTATACTCATATATATTTTTATGTATGTATGCTTTCATTTCAAATGGTATCAATTCCGATTGGTATCAAACTTTTCATACATATATGTATTTTATTTGTGCTTCCTATATTCCTATATTGTCGAGCACAAATCTTATTTTGTTAAAGCTTGAACTTTTAATGACTATCATGTTTCAATTGATTTAGTTTTCAATTGGTATCTTAATTCAAGCCTATGCATTATTTTAGTTGGTATTTCATAAAGGGGGAGAAAATCTTGTATTTTATCTTTCAATTGGTATTTTGTATTCCACTCCCTTACTTTATGATAGAAAATAATAGTTTCAATTTGATATCATATGATTAAAAAGAATAATAATTTCAATTGGTATCAAGATTTATGTTTAAAAATTCAAAATTTGTAATGTTTAATTTCAATTTGTATCAAGATTGTTTTTTTTACAATTGATATGATATTTGTTTACTTATCAATTGGTATCAAGATTTTTGTTTTTCAATTGGTATAGTTTCACTTAATTGGTATCAATATGCAATTCATTGACACATTTTTAATTGGTATCATATTTGATTTGACCCCTTATTGATATCGTTTTTGTTTTAGACCAAAAGGGGGAGAACATCCCTTTATTGATTCTTTGTTTTGAACAAAAAGGGGAGAAGAATATGTCTTTATTTGTTTTGTTTTTAACCCCTTTGTTGATGATTGACAAAAAGGGGGAGAAGGATTTGAGTTTATATGCATGTTTTTGACTATGCATGTTTTATGTTTTTATTAAGTTCAATTGGTATTAAAAGCATTATTTAAAGAACATGTTTATTTTTGGTATCAAGAGCTTGTAAAAGGTATCATTAGTTTTGTTTTACAATTGGTGTCAAGAGCTTGTTTTGAAAATTTATTTGTTTTATTTAATTGGTATCAAGAGCATGTTTTGAAATTTATGTGTTTTATGCATGTTGATGCATACATGTTTATGAACATTCATTGTATATTTATTTGTTTATTGCTATGCATGAGTTAAGAGGGAGTTTCTTTGAAGCTTAACTTTAATCCATGCATATATAACTCTATGAGTTTTGTCATCATCAAAAAGGAGGAGATTGTTGGCCCAGAGGCCTTCCACTCTGGTTTTGATGATGATTAACTCATGTAGTTATGAGTACTAATAATCTTGTGTTGTTTAGTTTCAGATCATTAACCAAGATATTAGTTGGTGATTAGCTTCAACAAAGATGGTTTGGAAGCTTTCACATGGTGATTCAAGAGCCTGAGCATCAAGATCATATATTGCACTCATAGGAGTCAAGCTCGGTGGATCACGGAGTTTTGGATCGAGTCGGCTTGGAGACTGCGCTCTACAAGAAGACATCGGTACCATAGTTTAGAGTTTGTTTTTAGATCCATTTGTAAAGATTAGAATAGTATGATATGCTCAAGTTCACAACACACACGTTTCATGTTTTGGTTTTGGTTTTCGGTTTGTTTGGTTTAACCGATCTTGGTTTTAATGAATAGATAAGTATCAAAACAAGTTCACATGTGTTTATGTATATTAGATATGTTCTATATACATGTATGCTTCATATCCTAGACAAACTTAATTTGATATACCTATTCATGTGTTTTAGGTTTTGTATTTTAACAAAACATATTTTTGGAAATAAAGTCAAAAACTATGATATGTATATGTTTCATGTATATTGGATTTCTATCCATATGCATCATGCCTCAAAGTGTTTAAATATCATGTTTTTGTATTTGGAAGAGTTTTGGACAAAATGTATTTTCAATTCAAAAATCCAAGTTTTAGAAAATACGATTTTTGATTTTTGGCAAAATTTCTTTAACACAAAAATGGTTCAAAAGGTATGAAATTTGTGTTAAAATTTTTCTCACAAGTTTGTATTTCAATGTACTATACTGAAACTATTTTTGTGGATTTTTAGAGGTTTTATGGGAATTTATTGGATAATAAAAACCTTAGCTTTTCTGCCCAGAATAGCTGCTGCCAGGCTAGGTCGGTCGACCGCACGGTCGACCGGACAAGGAGCCGGTCGACCTAGCAATCGACCGACGTGCACGAGAACGTGCACGCTGGCTGCCCCTTAAGCCGGTCGATCGCACGGTCGACCGACTGAGAGCAACCCACTCTCGGGTTGCTCCTGGTCGACTGAGCGGTCGACCGGACAGAGAGTATTGCTCTCTGTTTCTGGGGCCGGTCGACCGGTAGCTGCCAACGGTCAAAAATCGACCGTTGGCCGGTCGACCGACCGGTCGACCGGTAGTTTATTTTTGGCAGTTTTAGCTGCCAACGGCTATATTTTTCTAGGGGCTATAAATACCTCATTAATGGCCAGCTTTCACTAAGAATTTTTGGACGAAATTTCTGAGCTTTCTCTAGTGTTTAAACAAGTTTTAAAAAGAGTTTCATTGTGCTAAAAAGATCAATCTTTATTGTTTTAAAGTGTTTTAAGATTTCAAAGAAAAATAGTCTTTTGGGAATTTGATTTGGTTCTATCATTCTATATCTTTGTGGTGATTTCCCAAGTGATTTTTCTTTGTTTTAAACACTTTGTTTTCCACACTTGAGCTTCATTCTATCCTATCTATAGGGTCTTTGTGTTTGTGGGAAAAAGAGATTGGTTTGTGATCTTTTGATCACCATGTTGTAAACCCCTTCTTTGCTTGGCTTTGTGCCTTTTCCTCATTGTGTTGAGGAGGTTGTGCAAGTGGGTTGTATCCCTCAAGTTGTGAGGTGATCCTTATTTATCTTTGTGCTTATCCCTCAAGTTGTGAGGTGATAGTTTTGTTGGCTTGGTGCTTAGCCTCTAGTGAGAGTTTATGGTTGTAAAGAGCGGAGTTGGGTACTCCTAGTTATTGTATTGCCCCAAATCCTCGGTGGAGGTTCCCTATGTGGGAGTCCTTTGTGGACAATCTAGTGGATTCGAAATCCTTCTGGGTACAGACGGGGACGTAGAGCTGGGTGCTCGAACCTCGAAACAAATCTTGTTGTTTGCGCTTGATCCATTGACTCTTACTCTCTCTCTCTCTCTATTTACTTTGTGCATTGACCATATTGCTATATCATATACTTGCTTGAGTGTTGTTGCAATTAGTTTTTAAATTCCGCATTTAGTTCCCTAGGTGATTTCAACTTTCACAAAGAATTACAACCACAAGGGAGCACCCAACTCCTCTTTCACACTCCTCTAGTCCAGAGGTAGTGGAGCCACAAATACAAGAATCTCTTGGTGATTAAAAGACCACAAACCCTCTTTTGAAAAACTTTTCTTTACAAAAACCCTAGAGAATAATATATAAGATTGAAGCTCCAGGTCTTGTAAGTGACATAAAAATAAAAAAGAGATTTTAAGAACAAAAACTTTCAGAAAACTTTTAAAAATAATAGCCCAAAACTTAAACAAAAGCTCTTTCTCAAGAAAATTCAAAACTTTTGATCTTTGAATTTGTTGTTGTAAAAACCTCTACCCTATTGACCCCTTTATATAGGATTTAGTAATAGTAAACATAGAAAAGTTTTACCTGAATATAAGAGGAAGAAATTGACCCTCTAATACAGCTAACCACGTTTTTTTTAAACTTAAACACATTTTGAAAACATGTTAAAAATCAGCTTTCAGAAAATTAGCCATTGCTGCAAATCTGGCAGATTGGTCAAATTTGAGCACATTTTTCAGGCTGTAAACATCTGAATTCAGAATTAAATATTAGTAATAATTTTTAGATCTTTAAGTCTTCTTTTTAATGCAACTGAAATCATCTCAATATCATTTTTTATTAGAAAGTTATCAATAAAACACTGACAGTGTCAAATCAGAAATTGTAAGCTGTTTTCAGAACAAGAACAGAGTTCAACTAAATATTTGACATCTTTAAAATTTGAATCTGAAAAAAATTATTAAATACAAAATTTAGATCTGAAAGTTAGCTTTGAAATTCAAGTTAAATAATGTTATTTGAATATAAGAATAAAAAGTTATGATAATAACTATAAAAGGGTGTCAAGCAGATCAACAGAACTAAAACTGGTTCAAATCTAAAACTCGATATATGTACTTGAAATCCTAAACCGGTTAGACCAAAAACCAAATGTATTGAATTTATGTGTGTGTATTTGAGCTTCAAACGTATATACTATTCTTTAACAAACTAAAAATATAAAAACTTTATAGGAAGGTGTCTCTGAACCGCGTTGCCGAGCTAGAGCCTTCTCTCCTATGAAAACGTCCTCTTGCGTCATTTACCTTTTAGCGCCATTATCCTTGCAATATGCTTAATAAGGCCATCATGACTAGTACAAACCTGAAACTCATTCTTGTTGACCCAAAGGCCTTCCACTCTAGTTTTGATGATGATTAACTCATGTAGTTATGTGTACTAATAATCTTGTGATTTTAGTTTCAGATCATTAATCAAGTTATTAGTTGGTGATTAGCTTCAACAAGATGGTTTGGAAGCTTTCACATGTTGATTCAAGAGCCCGAGTGTCAAAGATGATATCTAGCACTCATTGGAGTCAAGCTCGGTGAATCATGGAGTTTTGGATCGAGTCGGCTTGGAGATTGCGCTCTACAAGAAGACATCGGTATCCATAGTTTAGAGTTTGTGTTTTAGATCCATTTTGTAAAGATTAGAATAGTATGATATGCTCAAGTTCACAATACACACACATAAATTCAATATGTTTGGTTTTTGATTGAATCGGTTTTGGATTTCAAATACATATATCGGGTTTTAGATTTGAACCAGTTTTAGTTCTACTGATCTGCTTGACACCCTTCTATAGTTATTATCATAACTTTTTATCTTTATATTCAAATAACATGATTTAACTTGCATTTCAAAGATAACTTTCAGATCTAAATTTCTTATTTAATAACCAATTTCAGATTCTAATTTTAAAGTTTTCAAATATTTGGTTGAAATCTGTTCTTGTTCTGAAAACAGCTTACAGTTTCTGTTTTGACACCTGTCAGTGTTTTCTTGATAACTTTCGCATCCAAACTGATATTGAGTTGATTTCAGTTGCATTAGAAAGATAACTTAAAGATCTACAAATTATTCCTCTATACCGTTTTATGAATTCGAACGTTTTCAGCCTGAACAATGTGCTCCAATCTGACCTATTTTGCTGACAGCCAGGCTGGGCCGGTCGACAAGTCCGGTCGACCGGGCCAAGCTACCGGTCGACCGGCCGGTCGACCGGACGTGCACGAAACTGTGCACGTCGGCTGTTTCTGTAGACGGTCGACCGTGCGGTCGACCGACTGTAAGCAGATTGGTCTCTGTTTGTTTGGGTCGACCGCCAGGTCGACCGGCAGCTGTCAAATGGCTATATTTTGACCGTTGGACGGTCGACCGGGCGGTCGACCGGCAGGGCATTTCAGGCAAAATCTGCTGCCAACGGCTAGTTTCCAGATTTGCCTATAAATACCCTTTTGGTAAGAGTTTTTCTCCAAGAATTTTGTGCGAAATTTTTCATACTCTCTGGTGTTTTTACAGCAATCAAAAGAAGTTTTTGAGCTTAAATTGAACAATACATTTGGTGTTTTTGTTAGGGTTTGGAAAATCAAAGAAAAGATTTTTGGGAAAGGATTTTGATTGGACTTCTCTATCTTTGTTTCAGTTTTTCCCAAGGATTTTTCTTTGTGATTTCTGATTTCCATTCCTTTGGTTTTCTCCACACTTGAGCAAAAATCTACTTTCTATATCTATAGAATATTTGTGTGGGAAAAGAAGATATAGTTTGTGGTTGTTGTATTAGACCACCAAGTTGTAACCCAATCTTTTCTTAGCTTTGTGCTTTGGGTTGTATTCCTCTAGTTGAGAGGTGATCCTTGTATTGATTTGTGATTGGGAGTTTGTTGTATTGGTTTGGAGTTCGCCTCAAGGAGGAGGTTGTGATTGTTGGAGTTTGCCTCAAGGAGGAGGTTGTGCTTGTTGGCTTGGAGTTGTGCCTCAAGGAGGAAGTTGTGATTGTAAAGAGAGGAGTTGGGTACTCATTGTGAGAGTTCTTGGTGAACTAGCTAGTGGATTAGAAATCCTTCGTGTGTTGAAGGCGGGGATGTAGAGCTGGGTGCTCGAATCTCGAAACATATCTCTGTGTTTGAGATTGATCCATTGACTCTCTCTCTATCTCTCTCTTTACTTTGTACCTTGCAATTATTAACTTTGTGCAAATTGCTATATCTTATACTTGCTTGTGTGTGCATCATTGTTGTAATTGCAATTAGTTTTTAAATTCCGCATTAAGTTCACTAGATTAGCATCGTCACCTATTCACCCCCCCTCTAGGTGACTTTACAATTGATATCAGTATACACTTCATTGCCACATTTTTTTTTAATTGGTATCATATTGATTTAACCCTTTATTAGTTCTTTGCTTTGAACAAAAAGCGGGAGAAAAATCTATTGTTTTTGCTTTTACTTTTAACCCTTTTTGATGATTGACAAAAAAAGGGGAGAAGAATTTGAGTTTTATATGCATATTTGTGTTTGCATATAGTTTACATTTGATGAAAAGAAGCGTTGTTTATATGCATGTCTATGCATGTTTTATGTTTCATTTTAATTGGTATCAAGAGCATATTTATATGTGTTTTAAGAATATTCATTGCATATTAAGAACATTCATTGCATATATTTATTGTCTATTTGTTATGCATGAGTTAAGGGGAGCTTCTTTGAAGCTTAACTTTAATCCATGCATATATAATTCCATGAGTTTTGTCATCATCAAAAAGGGGGAGATTGTTGGCCCAAAGGCCTTCCACTCTAGTTTTGATGATGATTAACTCATGTAGTTATGTGTACTAATAATCTTGTGATTTTAGTTTCAGATCATTAATCAAGTTATTAGTTGGTGATTAGCTTCAACAAGATGGTTTGGAAGCTTTCACATGTTGATTCAAGAGCCCGAGTGTCAAAGATGATATCTAGCACTCATTGGAGTCAAGCTCGGTGAATCATGGAGTTTTGGATCGAGTCGGCTTGGAGATTGCGCTCTACAAGAAGACATCGGTATCCATAGTTTAGAGTTTGTGTTTTAGATCCATTTTGTAAAGATTAGAATAGTATGATATGCTCAAGTTCACAATACACACACATAAATTCAATATGTTTGGTTTTTGATTGAATCAGTTTTGGATTTCAAATACATATATCGGGTTTTAGATTTGAACCAGTTTTAGTTCTACTATCTGCTTGACACCCTTCTATAGTTATTATCATAACTTTTTATTTTTATATTCAAATAACATGATTTAACTTGCATTTCAAAGATAACTTTCAGATATAAATTTATTATTTAATAACCATTTTCAGATTCTAATTTTAAAGTTTTCAAATATTTGGTTGAAATCTGTTCTTGTTCTGAAAACAGCTTACAGTTTCTATTTTGACACCTGTCTGTATTTTATTGATAACTTTCGCATCCAAACTGATATTGAGTTGATTTCAGTTGCATTAGAAAGATAACTTAAAGATCTACAAATTATTCCTATATACATTTTTATGAATTCGAACGTTTTCAGCCTGAACAATGTGCTCCAATCTGACCTAGTTTGCTGACAGCCAGGCTGGGCCGGTCGACCGGGCCAAGCTACCGGTCGACCGGCCGGTCGACCGGACGTGCACGAAACCGTGCACATCGGCTGTTTCTGTAGACAGTCGACCGTGCGGTTGACCGACTTTAAGCATATTGGTCTCTGTTTGTTTGGGTCGACCGCCAGGTCGACCGGCAGCTGTCAAACGGCTATATTTTGACCGTTGGACGGTCGACCGGGCGGTCGACCGGCAGGGCATTTCAGGCAAAATCTGCTGCCAACGGCTAGTTTCCAGATTTGCCTATAAATACCCTTTTGGCAAGAGTTTTTCGCCAAGAATTTTTCTGCGAAATTTTTCATACTCTCTGGTGTTTTTACAGCAATCAAAAGAAGTTTTTGAGCTTAAATTGAACAATACATTTGGTGTTTTTGTTAGAGTTTGGAAAATCAAAGAAAGGGTTTTTGGGAAAGGATTTTGATTGAACTTCTCTATCTTTGTTTCAGTTTTTCCCAAGGATTTTTCTTTGTGATTTCTGATTTTCATTCCTTTGGTTTTCTCCACACTTGATCAAAAATCTACTATCTATATCTATAGGATATTTGTGTGGGAAAAGAAGATATAGTTTGTGGTTGTTGTATTAGACCACCAAGTTGTAACCCAATCTTTTCTTAGCTTTGTGCTTTGGGTTGTATCCCTCTAGTTGAGAGGTGATCCTTGTATTGATTTGTGATTGGGAGTTTGTTGTATTGGTTTGGAGTTCGCCTCAAGGAGGAGGTTGTGATTGTTGGAGTTTGCCTCAAGGAGGAGGTTGTGTTTGTTGGCTTGGAGTTGTGCCTCAAGGAGGAGGTTGTGAATGTAAAGAGAGGAGTTGGGTACTCATTGTGAGAGTTCTTGGAGAACTAGCTAGTGGATTAGAAATCCTTCATGTGTCGAAGGCGGGGATGTAGAGCTGGGTGCTCGAACCTCGAAACATATCTCTGTGTTTGCGATTGATCCATTGACTCTCTCTCTATCTCTCTCTTTACTTTGTACCTTGCAATTATTTACTTTGTGCAAATTGCTATACCTTATACTTGCTTGTGTGTGCATCATTGTTGTAATTGCAATTAGTTTTTAAATTCCGCATTAAGTTCATTAGATTAGCATCGTCACCTATTCACCCCCCCTCTAGGTGACTTTACAATTGGTATCAGTATACACTTCATTGCCACATATTTTTTTAATTGGTATCATATTTGATTTACCCCTTTATTAGTTCTTTGCTTTGAACAAAAAGGGGGAGAAAAATTTATTGTTTTTGCTTTTGCTTTTAACCCTTTTTGATGATTGACAAAAAGGGGGAGAAGAATTTGAGTTTTATATGCATATTTGTGTTTGCATATAGTTTACATTTGATGAAAAGAAGCCTTGTTTATATGCATGTCTATGCATGTTTTATGTTTCATTTTAATTGGTATCAAGAGCATGTTTATATGTGTTTTAAGAACATTCATTGCATATTAAGAACATTCATTGCATATATTTATTGTCTATTTGTTATGCATGAGTTAAGGGGGAGCTTCTTTGAAGCTTAACTTTAATCCATGCATATATAATTCCATGAGTTTTGTCATCATCAAAAAGGGGAGATTGTTGGCCCAAAGGCCTTCCACTCTAGTTTTGATGATGATTAACTCATGTAGTTATGTGTACTAATAATCTTGTGATTTTAGTTTCAGATCATTAATCAAGTTATTAGTTGGTGATTAGCTTCAACAAGATGGTTTGGAAGCTTTCACATGTTGATTCAAGAGCCCGAGTATCAAAGATGATATCTAGCACTCATTGGAGTCAAGCTCGGTGAATCATGGAGTTTTGGATCGAGTCGGCTTGGAGATTGCGCTCTACAAGAAGACATCGGTATCCATAGTTTAGAGTTTGTGTTTTAAATCCATTTTGTAAAGATTAGAATAGTATGATATGCTCAAGTTCACAATACACACACATAAATTCAATATGTTTGGTTTTTGATTGAATCGGTTTTGGATTTCAAATACATATATCGGGTTTTAGATTTGAACCAGTTTTAGTTCTACTGATCTGCTTGACACCCTTCTATAGTTATTATCATAACTTTTTATTTTTATATTCAAATAACATGATTTAACTTGCATTTCAAAGATAACTTTAAGATATAAATTTCTTATTTAATAACCATTTTCAGATTCTAATTTTAAAGTTTTCAAATATTTGGTTGAAATCTGTTCTTGTTCTGAAAACAGCTTACAGTTTCTGTTTTGACACCTGTCAGTGTTTTATTGATAAATTTCGCATCCAAACTGATATTGAGTTGATTTCAGTTGCATTAGAAAGATAACTTAAAGATCTACAAATTATTCCTATATACCTTTTTATTAATTCGAACGTTTTCAGCCTGAACAATGTGCTCCAATCTGACCTATTTTGCTGACAGCCAGGCTGGGCCGGTCGACAAGTCCGGTCGATCGGGCCAAGCTACCGGTAGACCGGACGTGCACGAAACCGTGCACGTCGGCTGTTTCTGTAGACGGTCCACCGTGCGGTCAACCGACTGTAAGCAGATTGGTCTCTGTTTGTTTGGGTCGACCGCCAGGTCGACCGGCAGCTGTCAAACGGCTATATTTTGACCGTTGGACGGTCGACCGGGCGGTCGACCGGCAGGGCATTTCAGGCAAAATCTGCTGCCAACGGCTAGTTTCCAGATTTGCCTATAAATACCCTTTTGGCAAGAGTTTTTCTCCAAGAATTTTTGTGCGAAATTTTTCATACTCTCTGGTGTTTTTACAGCAATCAAAAGAAGTTTTTGAGCTTAAATTAAACAATACATTTGGTGTTTTTGTTAAGGTTTGGAAAATCAAAGAAAGGGTTTTTGGGAAAGGATTTTGATTGAACTTCTCTATCTTTGTTTCAGTTTTTCCCAAGGATTTTTCTTTGTGATTTCTGATTTCCATTCCTTTGGTTTTCTCCACACTTGAGCAAAAATCTACTATCTATATCTATAGGATATTTGTGTGGGAAAAGAAGATATAGTTTGTGGTTGTTGTATTAGACCACCAAGTTGTAACCCAATCTTTTCTTAGCTTTGTGCTTTGGTTGTATCCCTCTAGTTGAGAGGTGATCCTTGTATTGATTTGTGATTGGGAGTTTGTTGTATTGTTTGGAGTTCGCCTCAAGGAGGAGGTTGTGATTGTTGGAGTTTGCCTCAAGGAGGAGGTTGTGTTTGTTGGCTTGGAGTTGTGCCTCAAGGAGGAGGTTGTGATTGTAAAGAGAGGAGTTGGGTACTCATTGTGAGAGTTCTTGGTGAACTAGCTAGTGGATTAGAAATCCTTCGTGTGTCGAAGGCGGGGATGTAGAGCTGGGTGCTCGAACCTCGAAACATATCTCTGTGTTTGCGATTGATCCATTGACTCTCTCTATCTCTCTCTTTACTTTGTACCTTGCAATTATTTACTTTGTGCAAATTGCTATATCTTATACTTGCTTGTGTGTGCATCATTGTTGTAATTGCAATTAGTTTTAAATTCCGCATTAAGTTCATTAGATTAGCATCGTCACCTATTCACCTCCCCTCTAGGTGACTTTACAATTGGTATCAGTATACACTTCATTGCCACATTTTTTTTTTAATTGGTATCATATTTGATTTAACCCTTTATTAGTTCTTTGCTTTGAACAAAAAGGGGGAGAAAAATTTATTGTTTTTGCTTTTGCTTTTAACCCTTTTTGATGATTGACAAAAAGGGGGAGAAGAATTTGAGTTTTATATGCATATTTGTGTTTGCATATAGTTTACATTTGATGAAAAGAAGCCTTGTTTATATGCATGTCTATGCATGTTTTATGTTTCATTTTAATTGGTATCAAGAGCTTGTTTATATGTGTTTTAAGAACATTCATTGCATATTAAGAACATTCATTGCATATATTTATTGTCTATTTGTTATGCATGAGTTAAGGGGGAGCTTCTTTGAAGCTTAACTTTAATCCATGCATATATAATTCCATGAGTTTTGTCATCATCAAAAAGGGGGAGATTGTTGGCCCAAAGGCCTTCCACTCTAGTTTTGATGATGATTAACTCATGTAGTTATGTGTACTAATAATCTTGTGATTTTAGTTTCAGATCATTAATCAAGTTATTAGTTGGTGATTAGCTTCAACAAGATGGTTTGGAAGCTTTCACATGTTGATTCAAGAGCCGAGTGTCAAAGATGATATCTAGCACTCATTGGAGTCAAGCTCGGTGAATCATGGAGTTTTGGATCGAGTCGGCTTGGAGATTGCGCTCTACAAGAAGACATCGGTATCCATAGTTTAGAGTTTGTGTTTTAGATCCATTTTGTAAAGATTAGAATAGTATGATATGCTCAAGTTCACAATACACACGCATAAATTCAATATGTTTGGTTTTTGATTGAATCGGTTTTGGATTTCAAATACATATATCGGGTTTTAGATTTGAACCAGTTTTAGTTCTACTGATCTGCTTGACACCCTTCTATAGTTATTATCATAACTTTTTATTTTTATATTCAAATAACATGATTTAACTTGCATTTCAAAGATAACTTTCAGATCTAAATTTCTTATTTAATAACCATTTTCAGATTCTAATTTTAAAGTAGTCAAATATTTGGTTGAAATCTGTTCTTGTTCTGAAAACAGCTTACAGTTTCTGTTTTGACACCTGTCAGTGTTTTATTGATAACTTTCGCATCCAAACTGATATTGGGTTGATTTCAGTTGCATTAGAAAGATAACTTAAAGATCTACAAATTATTCCTCTATACCGTTTTATGAATTCGAACGTTTTCAGCCTGAACAATGTGCTCCAATATGACCTATTTTGCTGACAGCCAGGCTGGGCCGGTCGACAAGTCCGGTCGATCGGGCCAAGCTACCGTCGACCGGCCGGTCGACCGGACGTGCACGAAACCGTGCACGTCGGCTGTTTCTGTAGACGGTCGACCGTGCGGTCGACCGACTGTAAGCAGATTGGTCTCTGTTTGTTTGGGTCGACCGCCAGGTCGACCGGCAGCTGTCAAACGGCTATATTTTGACCGTTGACGGTCGACCGGGCGGTCGACCGGCAGGGCATTTCAGGCAAAATCTGCTGCCAACGGCTAGTTTCCAGATTTACCTATAAATACCCTTTTGGCAAGAGTTTTTCTCCAAGAATTTTTGTGCGAAAATTTTCATACTCTCTGGTGTTTTTACAGCAATCAAAAGAAGTTTTTGAGCTTAAATTGAACAATACATTTGGTGTTTTTGTTAGGGTTTGGAAAATCAAAGAAAGGGTTTCTGGGAAAGGATTTTGATTGAACTTCTCTATCTTTGTTTCAGTTTTTCCCAAGGATTTTTCTTTGTGATTTCTGATTTCCATTCCTTTGGTTTTCTCCACACTTGAGCAAAAATCTACTATCTATATCTATAGGATATTTGTGTGGGAAAAGAAGATATAGTTTGTGGTTGTTGTATTAGACCCCCAAGTTGTAAACCAATCTTTTCTTAGCTTTGTGCTTTGGGTTGTATCCCTCTAGTTGAGAGGTGATCCTTGTATTAATTTGTGATTGGGAGTTTGTTGTATTGGTTTGGAGTTCGCCTCAAGGAGGAGGTTGTGATTGTTGGAGTTTGCCTCAAGGAGGAGGTTGTGTTTGTTGGCTTGGAGTTGTGCCTCAAGGAGGAGGTTGTGATTGTAAAGAGAGGAGTTGGGTACTCATTGTGAGAGTTCTTGGTAAACTAGCTAGTGGATTAGAAATCCTTCGTGTGTCGAAGGCGGGGATGTAGAGCTGGGTGCTCGAACCTCGAAACATATCTCTGTGTTTGCGATTGATCCATTGACTCTCTCTCTATCTCTCTCTTTACTTTGTACCTTGCAATTATTTACTTTGTGCAAATTGCTATATCTTATACTTGCTTGTGTGTGCATCATTGTTGTAATTGCAATTAGTTTTTAAATTCCGCATTAAGTTCACTAGATTAGCATCGTCACCTATTCACCCCCCCTCTAGGTGACTTTACAATTGGTATCAGTATACACTTCATTGCCACATTTTTTTTAATTGGTATCATATTTGATTTAACCCTTTATTAGTTCTTTGCTTTGAACAAAAAGGGGGAGAAAATTTTATTGTTTTTGCTTTTGCTTTTAACCCTTTTTGATGATTGACAAAAAGGGGAGAAGAATTTGAGTTTTATATGCATATTTGTGTTTGCATATAGTTTACATTTGATGAAAGAAGCCTTGTTTATATGCATGTCTATGCATGTTTTATGTTTCATTTTAATTGGTATCAAGAGCATGTTTATATGTGTTTTAAGAACATTCATTGCATATTAAGAACATTCATTGCATATATTTATTGTCTATTTGTTATGCATGAGTTAAGGGGAGCTTCTTTGAAGCTTAACTTTAATCCATGCATATATAATTTCATGAGTTTTGTCATCATCAAAAAGGGGGAGATTGGTGGCCCAAAGGCCTTCCACTCTAGTTTTGATGATGATTAACTCATGTATTTATGTGTACTAATAATCTTGTGATTTTAGTTTCAGATCATTAATCAAGTTATTAGTTGGTGATTAGCTTCAACAAGATGGTTTGGAAGCTTTCACATGTTGATTCAAGAGCCCGAGTGTCAAAGATGATATCTAGTACTCATTGGAGTCAAGCTCGGTGAATCATGGAATTTTGGATCGAGTCGGCTTGGAGATTGCGCTCTACAAGAAGACATCGGTATCCATAATTTAGAGTTTGTGTTTTAGATCCATTTTGTAAAGATTAGAATAGTATGATATGCTCAAGTTCACAATACACACACATAAATTCAATATGTTTGATTTTTGATTGAATCGGTTTTGGATTTCAAATACATATATCGGGTTTTAGATTTGAACCAGTTTTAGTTCTACTGATCTGCTTGACACCCTTCTATAGTTATTATCATAACTTTTTATTTTTATATTCAAATAACAAGATTTAACTTGCATTTCAAAGATAACTTTCAGATCTAAATTTCTTATTTAATAACCATTTTCAGATTCTAATTTTAAAGTTGTCAAATATTTGGTTGAAATCTGTTCTTGTTCTGAAAACAGCTTACAGTTTCTGTTTTGACACCTGTCAGTGTTTTATTGATAACTTTCGTATCCAAACTGATATTGAGTTGATGTCAGTTGCATTAGAAAGATAACTTAAAGATCTACAAATTATTCCTATATACCTTTTTATGAATTCGGACGTTTTCATCCTGAAAAATGTGCTCCAATCTGACCTATTTTGCTGACAGCCAGGCTGGGCCGGTCGACAAGTCCGGTCGACCGGGCCAAGCTACCGGTCGACCGGCCGGTCGACCGGACGTGCACGAAACCGTGCACGTCGGCTGTTTCTGTAGACGGTCGACCGTGCGGTCGACCGACTGTAAGCAGATTGGTCTCTGTTTGTTTGGGTCGATCGCCAGGTCGACCGGCAGCTGTCAAACGGCTATATTTTGACCGTTGGACGGTCGACCGGGCGGTCGACCGGCAGGGCATTTCAGGCAAAATCTGCTGCCAACGGCTAGTTTCCAGATTTGCCTATAAATACCCTTTTGGCAAGAGTTTTTCTCCAAGAATTTTTGTGCGAAAATTTTCATACTCTCTGGTGTTTTTACAGCAATCAAAAGAAGTTTTTGAGCTTAAATTGAACAATACATTTGGTGTTTTTGTTAGGGTTTAGAAAATCAAAGAAAGGGTTTTTGGGAAAGGATTTTGATTGAACTTCTCTATCTTTGTTTCAGTTTTTCCCAAGGATTTTTCTTTGTGATTTCTGATTTCCATTCCTTTGGTTTTCTCCACACTTGAGCAAAAATCTACTATCTATATCTATAGGATATTTGTGTGGGAAAAGAAGATATAGTTTGTGGTTATTGTATTAGACCACCAAGTTGTAACCCAATCTTTTCTTAGCTTTGTGCTTTGGGTTGTATCCCTCTAGTTGAGAGGTGATCCTTGTATTGATTTGTGATTGGGAGTTTGTTGTATTGTTTGGAGTTCGCCTCAAGGAGGAGGTTGTGATTGTTGGAGCTTGCCTCAAGGAGGAGGTTGTGTTTGTTGGCTTGGAGTTGTGCCTCAAGGAGGAGGTTGTGATTGTAAAGAGAGGAGTTGGGTACTCATTGTGAGAGTTCTTGGTAAACTAGCTAGTGGATTAGAAATCCTTCGTGCGTCGAAGGCGGGGATGTAGAGCTGGGTGCTCGAACCTCGAAACATATCTCTGTGTTTGCGATTGATCCATTGACTCTCTCTCTATCTCTCTCTTTACTTTGTACCTTGCAATTATTTACTTTGTGCAAATTGCTATATCTTATACTTGCTTGTGTGTGCATCATTGTTGTAATTGCAATTAGTTTTTAAATTCCGCATTAAGTTCACTAGATTAGCATCGTCACCCATTCACCCCCCCTCTAGGTGACTTTACAATTGGTATCAGTATACACTTCATTGCCACATTTTTTTTTAATTGGTATCATATTTGATTTAACCCTTTATTAGTTCTTTGCTTTGAACAAAAAGGGGGAGAAAATTTTATTGTTTTTGCTTTTGCTTTTAACCCTTTTTGATGATTGACAAATAGGGGGAGAAGAATTTGAGTTTTATATGCATATTTGTGTTTGCATATAGTTTACATTTGATGAAAAGAAGCCTTGTTTATATGCATGTCTATGCATATTTTATGTTTCATTTTAATTGGTATCAAGAGCATGTTTATATGTGTTTTAAGAACATTCATTGCATATTAAGAACATTCATTGCATATATTTATTGTCTATTTGTTATGCATGAGTTAAGGGGGAGCTTCTTTGAAGCTTAACTTTAATCCATGCATATATAATTTCATGAGTTTTGTCATCATCAAAAAGGGGGAGATTGGTGGCCCAAAGGCCTTCCACTCTAGTTTTGATGATGATTAACTCATGTAGTTATGTGTACTAATAATCTTGTGATTTTAGTTTCAGATCATTAATCAAGTTATTAGTTGGTGATTAGCTTCAACAAGATGGTTTGAAAGCTTTCACATATTGATTCAAGAGCCCGAGTGTCAAAGATGATATCTAGCACTTATTGGAGTCAAACTCGGTGAATCATGGAGTTTTGGATCGAGTCGGCTTGGAGATTGCGCTCTACAAGAAGACATCGGTATCCATAATTTAGAGTTTATGTTTTAGATCCATTTTGTAAAGATTAGAATAGTATGATATGCTCAAGTTCACAATACACACACATAAATTCAATATGTTTGGTTTTTGATTGAATCGGTTTTGGATTTCAAATACATATATCGGGTTTTAGATTTGAACCAGTTTTAGTTCTACTGATCTGCTTGACACCCTTCTATAGTTATTATCATAACTTTTTATTTTTATATTCAAATAACATGATTTAACTTGCATTTCAAAGATAACTTTCAGATCTAAATTTCTTATTTAATAACTATTTTCAGATTCTAATTTTAAAGTTGTCAAATATTTGGTTGAAATCTGTTCTTGTTCTGAAAACAGCTTACAGTTTCTGTTTTGACACCTGTCAGTGTTTTATTGATAACTTTCGCTTCCAAACTGATATTGGGTTGATTTCAGTTGCATTAGAAAGATAACTTAAAGATCTACAAATTATTCCTATATATCATTTTATGAATTCGAACGTTTTCATCCTGAACAATGTGCTCCAATCTGACCTATTTTGCTGACAGCCAGGCTGGGCCGGTCGACAAGTCCGGTCGACCGGGCCAAGCTACCGGTCGACCTGCCGGTCGACCGGACGTGCACGAAACCGTGCACGTTGGCTGTTTCTGTAGACGGTCGACCGTGCGGTCGACCGACTGTAAGCAGATTGGTCTCTGTTTGTTTGGGTCGACCGCCAGGTCGACCGGCAGCTGTCAAACGGCTATATTTTGACCGTTGGACGGTCGACCGGGCGGTCGACCGGCAGGGCATTTTAGGCAAAATCTGCTGCCAACGGCTAGTTTCCAGATTTGCCTATAAATACCCTTTTGGCAAGAGTTTTTCTCCAAGAATTTTTGTGCGAAATTTTTCATACTCTGGTGTTTTTACAGCAATCAAAAGAAGTTTTTGAGCTTAAATTGAACAATACATTTGGTGTTTTTGTTAGGGTTTGGAAAATCAAAGAAAGAGTTTTTGGGAAAGGATTTTGATTTTGACAAAAATACTTTTGAACAGGTATTACCATAAAACACAAATATATATCTGTAGGCAAAATCTTGTATGCAACCTATTTTTGTATAAATTATAAGAGATTATTTTTTGATTAAGTATGTGCGCAAAAACGTGTGTGATAGAGCTTCAAACCTATCCACTATTCTTTAACAAACTATAAAACTAAAACAAAATAATTAAAGACTTCTTGAGCAATCTTCAAGTCTTTGAGCCATGCTATCCTTGCTAGAGCCTTCTTCTTCTATGATCCTTCCTTGATGTGCAATATGCCTTCATAGCTTTATGAACCTAGAAGTTGTTGCAATAGCAAGCAATGGCCTCCAAACATGGTACTAACCTGAAACTTATCTTAAACAAACTCATTAGTACCAAATAGCACTAATTTGGTTTGTCATCATCAAAACTCAATAAATGGAGAGTGTAACCTTTTGGGCCAACAATCTCCCCCTTTTGAGATGACAAAACAAATAGGCTACAAGATAAAAATATAGGGGAGGAGAAAACTCCCCCTCAAATTATGCTATATAAAGAAAACATTTAAACTCAAAACACAAGAATTCATTGAAAACATAAAAATAACTTATTAGTACCAAATAGCTTCTATGTGTTTTGTTATCATCAAAACTTAAACAAATAGAGAGTGTAACCTTTTGGGCTAACAAATTCGCGTCTGAAGTCCATAACTTCAACCGCGTCTGTCCTTCAGTTTTTATGCTGTTGTCTTGACAGAACTTTAGAATTTCTGCACTGGTCATTTCTGCGTCTAAAGTTCACCACTTCAAATCGCCTCTGCTTTTATATTTCTGTTTCTGCCTTAATAGAATTTTAACCTTCTGGTTTTTGTTCCTTGCATATTATGGCAGTCTCAGTCAGCCTTTTACATCTTCGTTGGGCCCTTGGAGAATATTTCGACCAGCGAGCTTGTTCGATGGGCGAGCACTGGAGAAATCAAGGCTCATGTTCATGGCGAGGAGGATTTGCGCGATTGATGACATCCGTCAAGGCCTTATTGGACATGATGCACTAGCAGTGCCCCTGGGTTTGTCATGGTCACAGTGGGTATGGTGGTGGGTATGACCCTCTTGTACGTCACGGGAAAGAGGACGTCACCTGTAAGGTCTCGGATCCTCCCTTCACCAATCTTACCCCTATAAGTAACATCAACAAAAAACCAATGCTCATTAGATGACTTTCTGGTGGTGGAGATGTTCATCAATGAAGGATCATGGCTTACACCAGTTGGTCGGGTGGAATCAAAATATTCTTCTGCATTTCGACCTTAAGAAATACCATTGTTCTCGGTTAGTAATGAGCTTCTTCAATGTTTACATCATGCATCATGGTGTAATCAGCATCCGATCGTCTCCACATTAATCAGTCTTTCTTCGGCGCTCTTCCAAACATCTTATATTTGGAGTAGTGGAAATGCCTTAAGGAGTGAGTGCAACCTTTACACTGAGAGAGGGACTTCTTTGTACTCCTTTATTGTAACACTCAATCTTATTGTATAAGAGAGCATCTTGTATCACTTTCATATGTTTGAATATAAATAAAAGTGACACTTTTTCTTTTCTTTTTATATTGTCTTGGATTCCTTTTTCGCATTGAAAATTAGACAAATAGAAGTAAGAACCTTTGACTTGCTAAAAATATGATAATAATCTTAACGAGTCAAAGTTTGGGAAAAAATCCTATTTTAGGAATTCAAGAATGCTATCAGAGGTGTGATATTAACTTGACAGGAGTAGGATAGTTCTTGTGAACCTGCCAATCTATAAATGAGAATGACAAGTAGAATTTGTACCCCCACGGAGGATTACGAATGAGTTTTCTTCAGAGGTTTGGTATTAACTTGACTAAGACTCAGCTGGGGATTTAATGAAAACACTGTTAGAGGTGTAATGTTAACCTAACAATATTTTTAAGTGGACTTGTTATCTGTTGACAAGAATAACAAGTGAGACTAGACTCGCGGGGGATCTAGGAGAACTTTTACCGTTAGAGGTGTGATATTAACTTAACGGATTAAATCTTGCCAGAATTGTGATGTTAACCTGAGAAGAATGTGAGTCAGAGTGTGATATTAACTTGACTCAAGAGTGTTTCAGCTTCATTCAGGAAAACTGAAAGCGTCACTGTCATAGGTGTAATGTTAAACTTGACAGTGAGGGTAATGCTAAAGGTGTAATTTTGAACTTGGCATTAGTCATCTCGACTTCGACAAGGAAGTCCGAGGGAAAATCATGGCCATAGGTGTATTGGTGAACTTAGCAATGAACTGGACGCTAGAGGTGTGATGTTAAACTTAGCATAGCTCATCTCAGCGTTGATATGAAACCTGAGGAAAAGTAACTGTCAGAGATTTAATATTGAACTTGGCAGTAACTCAATCACTGTTAAGAGGGTAGTGTTAAACTTAACAGTAATTTGTCAGAGGTGTGATGTTAACCTAACAGTAGTCAATCTGCAGTTTGAGCAATTTTGAGGATTTATCATTCTATTAATGAGAATAGATAAGTGAAGTTTGGAATGTCAGAGGTGTAGTATTAACTTGACAAATTTGAAGACTTGCTACTCCATATAGAGTTGAGACAAGTAAAGTTTGTACTCGCTGGGGAGTATTGAAGTTTTTCATTGTCAGAGGTTTAATATTAACGTGACAGAATCTAGTTCATTTCATTAAGGAGATGAACACAGATATTTTTTGTAATCCTACCATTCTATGGGTGAGAATTGGTAAGAGATTTTGGAGGAGAGAGTGGGATCAAGAGCACTAGGATTTTTAGCAAACCCTCAGCTATCAACGGATTTGGTGTGCCTTTACCAACTACCGTTTGAGTTGGGCTAGCCATGCTATTCCCCTCAGCATGATGAGTTATCGAAAACTTATGTTGGGCTTAAAAGCCAAAATTTTCCTCTATCTTTGGCCGTCGGAGGCATCGAAGGTCCGTCAGAAGAGTAACTAAGCTAAAAAAATAGAGTTTTGCTTTCTGTTTCTTTCCAGTATTTACATCATGCATCATGATGCAACTAATGCTTGATCTAATAAAGGAAAGAACCTCTTCTGGGATCTGGAGTTTTGATCAGAGGTGCAGTATTAACTTGATCAGGGGAAGAGTACTATCAAGGGTAGTATTTCTTCAAAAATTTGCCTTTGATTGGCATCATGAGCGTATCACCGTCTGAAGTTATGAGGCGATATGTTCCATTTGAGTAGACCGACTCCACTATAAATGGTCCTTCCATTTGGGTTGAAATTTTTCTTTTGTCTTATGTGTCATTACCATAGGTCTTCTGACAGCTAAGACAAGGTCACCTTTCTTGAAAGTTCGCTCCTTAACTTTCTTGTTGAAGGCTCTGATAATTCGAGCTTGGTAGAGCTCGATTTGCTATTGAGCTTGCAGACGTGTATCATCTAAAGCCTCCAGTTCTTAGAGTCGCAGTCGATGTTTCTCCTCACCTGTCATCTCTACTGTCAAGGCGACTCGTAAAGATGGGATTTGGATTTCTAATGGGAGTACGGCTTCACACCAATATACCAAGGAGAATGGTATAGTCTTCGTCGGGGTTCGTACTGGCGTGCGATAGGCCCATAAGCATTCACCTAATTTGTCATCCCAATCACATTGGTTTTTTGAGACGAATTTCTTGAGAAGCTTGCCAATAGTCTTGTTGAAGGCTTCCGCAAGGCCGTTAGCATCTGGGTAGTATGCCGTTGAGGACACACTCTGAATTCTGAACTTGGTGCAGAACCTCTAAAAAGCCTGACTGACGAATTGGGGCTCGTTGTCGTGGACAATTCATCGTGGCATACCAAAACGGTAGATGGCGTGATGTTTAATGAATTTGATTACATCAGATGTCTTTTCTTCCCTTAAAGGGATAGCTTCGGCCCATTTAGAGAAGTAATCAGTTATGGCTAAGATGAACGGTGTCTTTTGGATGATGTGGACTTATAGGGCCGAATACGTCCATCCCCCACATCTCAAATTGCCAGGTAGAAGTTGTAGAGCGAAGATACTCTGGTGCTTGATGGATAAAATCACCATGGACTTGACAGGAGTGACATCATTTGGTATAAGTGATGGCGTCTGGGATCATCCTAGGCCAATAATATCCCAATCTTCAGAGTCGATCCCCAAGCTTTGGACCAGGTTGATGAGCCCCACAATGCCGTCATGCGCTTCTTTGAGTACCTCCTGTGCCTCTTTTCGTAATAGACAACGGAGAAAGATCCTGTCATGCGATCGATGATACAGTATTCGCGTGATCGCATTATAGTAGAATTTGGGGGCTTTCCTTCTAATGGCGGACGCTTCTTTGGGATCATCAGGGAGGATGTCGTGTAAGGCATAGTCAATGTAAGGGAATCGCCAATCCCTAGGCTCTGGACCAGCTGACGACTCAAGAGCTTCTTTGACTTGACAATCTCTTGTCGGCTTTTGGTGATCTTCAAAAGTGATTCTTAGGCAATACAAGTCATGGATGTAGACAAGTATTTTCTCTACTATTCCAGCTAGAAGGGCTAAAGAGGTAGCGAGAGATGCCAGTGCATCTGCATGCGCATTTTGCTGGCGTGGTACATGATCGACGTAAAAGTTTCCGAACCCCTTAGCTATAGAGATAGTTGCCTTGTAATAGGGTATTAAGTCTTCATGTCTGACTTCGTACTCCCCGCGAACTTGGTTAACGATGAGTTTAAAGTCACCATATGCCTCGAGATTTTTAACGCCAATCTCATCGGTGATTTGCATTCCAATCAAGAGGGCATTGTATTCCGCTACGTTGTTAGAGCAGGCTCGGTTAATGAGAAAGCTCGAGGAATCATATAGTTCTGTGGGGAGATGAGTACTATCCCCACTCCGGTTATGACATGCCCTTGCAGACCTGTTCTCGATGCACCGTCGAAGAAGAGTTGCCATACTTGCCTTTTAAAAGATGTCTGGGTCAGACAAACTTCAGCGACTTCTTCTGGGAGATCCTCGTAAAGTTCGATTGCCCTCGGATCTGGATGCTCAGCCAGGAAATCCGCCACCGCTTGTCCCTTCACGGCTTTTTGTGATAAAAAGCGCATTTCATATTAGGATAGCAATATAGCCCATTTTGCCAAGCGACTGTTTAATGATGATGGCTTCATCATGAGTAACCGCAAAGGGTTAACCCTTGATATGACGTTTATGTCTGGCCCACCAAGTAGTGTCACATTTTCTAGACAGCGAATACCAATGCCAAACATTCCTTTCGATCGGGTTGTACGGTACTCGGCTCCGATCATAGTCCTACTCAGGTAGTAGATTGCTTGCTCATGTCCCTGATCATTATTCTGGGCTAGCAAAGCTCCTAAAGAATGATCCATCGCTCAAATATATATCAGGAAAGTTTTTTCGGACACCGGAGCTGTAAGGACCGGTGATTGCGTGAGGTATCGTTTGATTTCCTTGAATGCTTGTTGGCAAGCATCATCCCAGATGAATGAGACACCCTTTTTCATCAATTTGGTAAAGGATTGGCATCTTCCAGAGAGATTTGAGATAAACCTTCGGATGTATGCCAGTCGTCCTTGCAATCCCCTAAGCTCCCTGAAGTTCCTTGAAGGTTGCATCTCTAGATAGCGCGAACTTTTTTCAGGTCTAAATGAATTCCTGTGGAAGTTACCACAAACCCTAGGAATTTGTCGCTGGCCACTCCCAGGAAGGATTTGGTGGGGTTCAACTTCAACTGATGTGCCCGCATGATTTCAAAGATTGTCTTCAGATCGGCCATGTGATCATCTTTGGTGCGGCTTTTCACTGCAATGTCGTCAACGCAGCATTCCACTGTTTTACGCAAGTGCTCGAGAAAAATTGCATTCATAGCTCTCTGATATGTGGCCCCCGCATTCTTCAGTCTGAAGGACATGACAGTATAGTAATATACCCCCAGTGGTATCCTAAAAGAAGTATATTTTTCATCATCAAGATACATTTCGATTTGATTATACCCTGAGAATCCATCCATGAAGGACATTCGCTCAAACCCGCACGTATTGTCAATCATGGCATCTGTGATTAGGAGAGAGAATTCATCTTTGGGACAAGCCACATTTAGATCGCGAAAATCAATGCAAATCTATATTTTTCCATTCCTTTTGGCAACGAGAACGATATTGGTGATAGGTAGTAAAAAGTGCATATTTATCAATACATTTACTATCACATTTTCATATTTATTCCTATAATTTTGCACAATTACTAATGTTTTATTATTTATTGTGTGCAGGCCTTGAGTAATTAATTAAATAAAGAATAAAGCCTTAAAAGAAGCCCAAAAGCCCATGTTCAAGCCCAATGCAAAAGTTGCAATTATCAAATGTCAAAATTGCAATTACTAAGGGCAATAGTTGCAAATACTAAAAGAAGAGGGAAGGATAGACTTCTATTCAACCCTAAATGCTTGCAGGATGAGGATAAAAGCCAAAGAAGAGAGTGCAAAGATAACAAATTCGTTGTTAAAAGATATTGGAAGATTTGGATTTAGGGTAACTTGCTTCCCAAGTTATCCCGAAATCTCAAAATAAAGAGTCAGGATATAGCTTCCAGACGGATAAACCCAGATGGACGGACCAGAAGAGGCCACGCGCGAAAGCGCGTGGCCAGCCGACAATACTTGGCCGCGAAAACGCGGCCAAAGCCGCGATTCCGCGGCACTCTGGATGAGACTAGGCAACTGTTTTTCTTGGAGGAATCGTACTGGGACTCTACTTCCTTCTGCACCTATAAATACCCCTGCAGAGCAACAGAGAAGAGTGTCCAGGGCAGTACAGGGCCAAATCTAGGGTTTTTAGGCTAGTTTGTAGTTAGGTTTTTATTTTTCTTTTTTTGTAATTTTTATTTTTTTATGTAACTGAGAGTAGAGGATGCTTTCATGGAGGAAGGAGTTCATGCTTGTACTGAGGTGACATCGGTGTAAGTCAAACTTTTCTTCCATTGTTAATAGAATCAACTCAAGATTTGTTTTTATTATTTTATTTTTGTTTTATTTTTGTTCTTCTATTCTTGTTTTATTTTATTTTTGTTTCTCTCTGATGTCTTGCAAACCATGAGATCTGATCGCTTCGAGACTGCTTAGCCGAAGAGTGCCCTTGATGGCCTATGGTGATGAACAGATCCTATACGCCATGCTTGAATGCCTTCAAAAATAAGGTAAGTCGTTGCAACGGATCAAAGGTAAACAGGGCAGAAGAAGTAGGTATGTGTTTTTTTAGTTTATAATTTTCTTTTCTTTCTTTAGTTTAGATAACCAACTCCACATCTTTCCGATTTCTTTCACACTTCTCATTGTAAATACCACACTTCTCATTGTAAATACCATTGTAAATAACAAAATAAATAAAAAAGGGATAACTTACTAAACAAGCTTCCATCGCTAGTCCCTCCCTGTGGATCACGACCCGCATAGCCATTGCTACAGCGGATAAAATTGAGCACCTTGCACATCTTTATTTCTAAATTTAAAATTCTATATTTTGTGTGCAGGTAAAATCTCAATCAAAATTTTGGCGCCGTTACCGGGGAGGGACGGTAAGTATTCTCTAAAATAAAATAAATAAATAATAAACTAATTATTCTTTTATTCTTTCTGTTTGCAGGTTTGGAGAACAGGAAAACTAACAGCAGCAAGCATATAGCAACTCTGTGCCTCTGCCCTCGAAGGCAGAGCAACAGGGCCTACTACAGAGCCGCGGTTCTGCGGCAAAAGCCGCGTTTTCGCGGCCTGAGTAGTTCACTACTCACCCTGTTTTCTGCAGGTTGCTACAAGTTGCAAATCTGATTTATTGCTCTGTTACAATTTGTTCTGTGATAAACCTGTATACTGCTAATTAATTAATAGTAACCTATTTGTTGAAAAAAATAAAAAAATTTTAGACTCTTGCATATAGGCGCGTGTCTATTTAATTTTTTTAATTTTTGTTGAAGAGTGCTGGAGACAAGGTACGTTCGCATTGCATATAGACTAGGAAGCACCCTTGGCTGATTTATCTGCTTTGAGTGAATACTTATCTATTGCTTTACACGTGCACTAAACTGACTTAAGGGCTTGTCCTATAAATAAGATAAGGTGGGGATTTCATCACCCTTCCTTGGCCCACAAACAATCTCCTCACTCACTAACCCAAGCCTAACTAAAAATTAGTAGACGTTGGCCCTAGGGACATCTCGACTCAATTAGGAGATTATCCTAAGGGGGAACAGTGTTGGAATTTGACTCCTGCCAAATCAGTGTCTAGGAAGGGGATTGAGGGCCGAAAGCCCGAAGATTGGTGGTTATTTAATTAAGGAATGTCTTTGACGGAAAGCCTCCCACCATCTTGCCCTGACCTGGCTGATTAACTTGTGGTCAAAGTCTGCATTAGACCTCCCGTGGACAGTCTAACCAGTTATGAGTCATCTAGTCATAGGTCTGCCCTAACTTAGGTTAGAATTTTTTTTCTTTTTTGTTTGCTTATTTGTTTGTTTTCTTTTTCTTTATTTGTGTTTGTGATATGGCATATAACAACAATTTTTTCAATTTTAATAATAATCTATATTACACCCAAACCTCTTTTTCGGATATTACCAACCTGGCATATCATAACTTTAACCAACCTAGTATGCCGGAATGGTCTTATCCGAATGAATATAACCCATGCCCCCATCTTATGACCATAATTTTCATACCACTTTCAACTCTTCACAGAGTTCATGGGTTTCGCTTCCCCGAGTCCAATTTCAACCAACTTATCCTCCGTATCCACCTTGTCCACAATATTCCCAAGATTCATACTCAAATCCACCCATTCAGAATAGAAAACCATCTATCTTGAAAATGATGAGTATGCATGAGTCCAAGCAACAACAACCATCAATCTTACATGATGATGCGTGAGTCCAAGCAACAATCACAGAATCTGACGGACTCACAATTTCATCACGATTGTCCCAATAACACTTCCTCTTTTCAAGTCCAATCACAACAAACTGATACACCAATTGACTATGAAAAGATGCTTGAAGCCATGACTCAGGCTAGATTAGCTCGTGATCATGAAATAGATATGATGGTCCAATCTTTACGTTCTCACCGTTCGGCCATTTCTGATATGGTTAACCATTCTGTTAGAGCCAACGAGCCAAGTTGTTTTGGACAATAAGATTCTAATTCAGTACGATCATTTGAACTTGCCGAAACTCCAATTTTTGATAGTTTGGCAAGTTATTCCTTTCCTGAAATAGAACTTGAGCATGATTATGATCATGATCTCCCACTTGGTGATTCAATTCTACTTCCTGATTCAATAATGATTCCGGTGTCTTCACCTGATTTTACTTTTCCCGAGTCAACATTGGATCCTGTGCCAATTCATCATGAAATTGAATCACCCATTTTTGGTGATCATATTGAACTTGACCAATTTTATAATTTTGAAAGTCCCATGGATAAATTGGCAAGTTCTCATTTTTATGATATTGAACTCAATGAGATATGTGACCTAGATTCTCAAATCTGTGATCAAGTTCAAATTCCTGAATCATTATTGACTCCTGTTTTGTTACCCGACTTAGGAAATATTTTAGAGTCAGTTTTGATTCCCACACCTATCATTCCTGAACTTGAATCACCAATATTGAGTCACATTCCATTGTGGGAGATGATTGTGGACTTGAGTTTCAACTTATTGATTTGGACCCACTTCTTGAACCTAGCCCGACTCCTGAACCATTACTTGATTTAAGTTTCTTTCCTGAGTCGGTATTAGTTCCCGTACTTATGACGTCCAAGTCAATCATTCCATCTTTTCACACTCCATTTTGGGACAAGGCGGTTGACACAATTGACTCTGAAAATAATTATGAAATTGAAAATTCAATGGGGTGGAATTGTTAAAAATGATAATACATACATTTTAGTGGTTATCAAGAGAAATTTCTGGTGGGTTCCTCCGAATACCACATTATCATGATTGGGTAGCAACGCTTGGTCCAATTAGGCCACCACCGGAACCACCACCTTGAGGTAATATTTGCCTTCCCTTACTTCTTTTTTCATGCATACATGCATACATTCATACATTGAGGACAATGCATGAGATAAGTGTGGGGGGAGGCTTTACTAACATACTAACATAGTTAAAACTAACAAAAAAATTGCTAATAAAAAAAAAGGACAATATTTTGACTTATCTTTTGAAAGAAATCTAAGTTAGTCTTAAGAATTAGGAAAATCATGATTAGGATTTCTAAAAACTTAGTCAAAATAAATAAATTGTTGAATTTTAGGTATAGAGGAAAAATTGAAAAGTAATTCGTCTTGATTTTTACCTTAATGAAATGCGCATACCTAATGCATATCTAGGATACTAAGACAAAGACCCTTGTGCCTCATATAAAAAAAAAAAAAATCACTAATTAAGCTGGATACATGTGCCTCAAGAAGCATAAGTATTCACGCCTAAAGGTGAGTTTTATAAATAAGCGTCCTTAGTTTTGTGGCATAATTCACTCGAATTTGAGTCCGATGGGTGTTTTTTCTCACCCGGTGCCCTAAAACCAACCAGTTTGGGAGTCATCGACTTTAAGTTCGCTACATGGGTGGATTAGAAAGCCTAAGAAAACTAAAAAATAAATAAATAAATAAATAAAATATTATATATGTATTAACACATCTAATAGTCAATTAGTTAGGTATGAGGGCCTCAAGAAGCCTTGATACTTACACGAAAGAAAATTAGATGAGTTATACATATTAAAAAAAAAGAGAAAAAAAGAAAAAAATATAATAATAATAATAAAGAGGCGTGAGAGTCCAAGTTAAGGAATTCCTAGTAAAATTCACAAGGATGCATATGACTTAGGGTAACGAAAAAGACTATACAAACATTCAATTTTGACCCTTACCTAAAAAGGAAAACACATTACTATATAAAGACTAAGTTTAAGAATGAATAAAAATGAGGATCCTAAAAACTTATAGATTACTTAGTTTCTTCCAAACGTATTTCAAATATTTTCTTTTTATGGATTTTGTGGGTGTAATCCGCTGAAAACCCTCACGAGACAACACTCGTCCTCTAGGGTAACCTAGGGGTTTAAAGGCTTGTTGCACGTGCTAAGTGCAATCGTGATTCCTACGAAGGTGAGTTAGGAGATTAATTTTTCTTTTCTTTCTGATTTTTACTCGAGGACGAGCAAAAAGATAAGTGTGGGGGTGTGATAGGTAGTAAAAGTGCATATTTATCAATACATTTACTATCACATTTTTCATATTTATTCCTATAATTTTGCACAATTACTAATGTTTTATTATTTATTGTGTGTGCAGGCCTTGAGTAATTAATTAAATAAAGAATAAAGCCTTAAAAGAAGCCCAAAGCCCATGTTCAAGCCCAATGCAAAAGTTGCAATTATCAAATGTCAAAATTACAATTACTAAGGGCAATAGTTGCAAATACTAAAAGAAGAGGAAAGGATAGACTTCTATTCAACCCTAAATGCTTGCAGGATGAGGATAAAAGCCAAAGAAGAGAACAAAGAGAACAAATTCGTTGTTAAAAGATATTGGAAGATTTGGATTAGGGTAACTTGCTTCCCAAGTTATCCCGAAATCTCAAAATAAGAGTCAGGATATAGCTTCCAGACGGATAAACCCAGATGGACGGACCAGAGGAGGCCACGCGCGAAAGCGCGTGTCCAGCCGACAATACTTGGCCGCGAAAACGCGCCAAAGCCGCGATTCCGCGGCACTCTGGATGAGACTGGGCAACTGTTTTCTTGGAGGAATTACTGGGACTCTACTTCCTTCTGCACCTATAAATACCCCTGCAGAGCAACAGAGAAGAGCGTCCAGGACAGTACAGGGCCAAATCTAGGGTTTTTAGGCTAGTTTGTAGTTAGGTTTTTATTTTCTTTTTTTTGTAATTTTTATTTTTTTATGTAACTGAGAGTAGAGGATGCTTTCATGGAGGAAGGAGTTCATGCTTGTACTGAGGTGACATCGGTGTAAGTCAAACTTTTCTCCATTGTTAATAGAATCAACTCAAGATTTGTTTATTATTTTATTCTTGTTTTTTTTTTGTTCTTCTATTCTTGTTTTATTTTTGTTCTTCTATTCTTGTTTTTTTTATTTTTGTTTCTCTCTGACGTCTTGCAAACCATGAGATCTGATCGCTTCGAGACTGCTTAGCCGAAGAAGTGTCCTTGATGGCCTATGGTGATGAACAGATCCTATACGCCATGCTTGAATGCCTTCAAAAATAAGGTAAGTCGTTGCAACGGATCAAAGGTAAACAGGGCAGAAGAAGTAGGTATGTGTTTTTTTTAGTTTATAATTTTCTTTTCTTTCTTTAGTTTAGATAACCACTCCACATCTTTCCAATTTCTTTCACACTTCTCATTGTAAATACCACACTTCTCATTGTAAATACATTCTAATAACAAAATAAATAAAAAAAGAGATAACTTACTAAACAAGCTTCCATCGCTAGTCCCTCCCT
>JAVJIF010000989.1:0-98908 GCA_038442645.1 Agave tequilana
TAATTTCGCATTATTAGCATTAGATTAGGTAGTACACCTATTCACCCCCCTCTAGGTATATTTTCAGCTTCTGATGCTGAAAGTCCTTATTTTGAGGATACTTGATTGGTCACTAATGTTGCATATTTAATATCATATGTCCATACTTATTATAGAATAAAAGCCTGCATTGTCCTAATTAATTGTTTAATTGATTTGCAGGCCCAATCTTTAAGGAGATGAACATAAATGAGCCCAAAGCCCACCAAAATTCTGAATTAAATCAGAATTAATTCGCACCAAGTAAATCAGGGCAAAATCAAGAGGTGGAAAACCAGTTGAGAAGAATCCTCTCAGAATCGATCGGTTAAAGCCAAGAATCCAAGGCCATTTCGTCAGAATCTGGGACTCCAACTGACAAACCGACTCCAGATAAAGTCAGAGGGCGAAACCAAGCTGACCCACCAACAGGGTGTGGCCACCTGGCCACACCCTGGCCGCAAAAACGCGGCAAAAGCCGCGTTTCCGTGGCAATCTTGGGGAGTTAGGGGGAGCGTTTGCTCCCCCGATCTCCCCGGGAACCTCCTTACTGGATTTATGCCTATAAAAGGCCATTCTTTGTGCAGAAATGGGACGACCATGCAGAGATAGGATTTAGACTATTTTTCCATTTCTTAGTTTAGGTTTTTTTTTCTTTTTTCATGTAATTGTAATTTTCATTTATGTAAATAAGAGGAGATCAGACTTTCATCGAAGAACAAGAATGAAGCTTGAGCTGGAGTGACACCGGTGTAAGATTTATTTCTTTTCTTTGATTGTTATGAAATCGAATCGATGTTCTTTCTATATGTGTACTTCTTTTAGTTTTCTTCGTCTTCTTCTTCTCTACTTCACTTTTCTTTTGGTACAACTGTCTTCCAAGTGAGTCTAAAGCATCGAAAGAGCCTTGCCTTTGCGAGTGCCACCGATAGCTCATGACGATGGAATTGTGAGTCTCCCTATATCATTTCATGCTTGAGTATCTTGATGATGTAATATGAAAGAGACCAAAAATCGACTCTTATGGGCTATGTGCTGATTGCCTCTAATTCAAGGTAATATCGTCGCAAAGACTCAAGGTAAGCTTTTGGTGGAAAGAAGGTGAGTAATTATTTGTATTTCTTTTCTTTTATTTCTGTAAATTAAATCACAAACACCATATCTTCCAAATAACTTCTTACCCACTTCTTTGTAAATAATCATTCGTACATAATCGCTCTCTTCGTTTTCTGATTTTCTCCAATTCTTCATTTCTCATTTTCTTTCTAACTTTAACCTTTAACTATTCTTTCATTTTTATAACTTAAAAACAAAGAAGAACTCTCGTTTTATTTTCATTAAGATTTCAATAAAGAAACGTAAACGCTTCTATCGCAAAACCTCCTTGTGGATCACGACCCGCATAGCCACTTGCTATAGCGGTAAGAATTGAGCACTTGCACATCTTCATTCTAAATCTGAAATTCTTTATTTTTATGTGCAGGTTGTGCCTCAATCAAATTTTGGCGCCGTTGCTGGGGAGGGTAACGTTTTTATTGAAATCTGATTTTTTCTGAAAATTTTTTAGAACTAAACGAATTTTCTTATCTGTTGCAGGTTAAGGGCAAGCAAAGCAGGAAATTAAAGTTGCAGTAACATATAAGTGGCCTTGGGCCTCTGCTCTAGAAAGCAGAGACCAAATGCCCTCTGCTTTGCCGCGGATCCGCGGCCAACGCCGCGAAAACGCGGCAAAAAGGAGTGGACTACTAACGTTCTTTTTGCAGGGCTGCTTGCTTTACAAATTGTAGTTTTCTGCAACTTTACTTTTTCTTATATGCCATCACATAAGCCTGCTAATAATCAACAGTAAAACATTTGTTGAAAGATAAAAAATTGATTAGATGTTTGCATTTTAGGCACGTGTCTTTTCAATTCATTTATTTTTACTGTTGAAGAGTGCTGGAGCAAGGTACGTTCGCATTGCATGTAGAATAGGACTCATCTCTTGGTTGATTTTTATCGCTTTGAGTGAATCTTATTTACATATCTTGTACACTTGCACAAACTTATCTTAAGGGCACTAACCCATAATAAGATAAGGTGGGGATTTAATCACCCTTCCTTTACCCAAAAATCAGATTCCAAGCACTCACTAACCCAAGCTTAACTTAAAAATGAGTAGACGTTGGCCCTAGGGACATCTCGGACTCAATTAGGAGATTATCCTAAGGGGGAAAGATGTTGGAATTTGACTCCTGCAAAATCAGTGTCTAGGAAAAGGATTAAGGGCCGAAAGCCCGAAGGTTGGTGGTTATTTAATTAAGGAACGTCTTTGATGGAAAACCTCCCACCAACCTTGCCCTGACCTGGCTGATTAGCTCGTGGTCAGAGTCTGCATTAGACCTCCCGTGGACAGTCTAATCAGTTAGGAGTCGTCTAGGTCATAGGTCTACTCTAACTTAGTTAGAATTTTCTCTTTTTATTTGTTTGCTTATTTGGTTTTTTTTTCTTTCTTTTTTGTATTCTATTGTGTGATATGGCTTATAATAATAACTTTTTCAACTTTAATAATAATCCATATTACACACCGAGTTCATTTTCGGATATTACCAACCCGGCATATCATGACTTTAACCAACCTAGTGTGCCGGATTGGTCTTATCCGAATCAATATAACCCATACCCCCAATCTAATAACTATAATTTCCATAATGATTTCAACTCGTCACCGAGTCAGTGGGGATTCACCTCCCCCGAGCATAATTTTCAACCTACTTGTCCTCCTTCTCCACCTAGTCCACAATATCTCCAAGAGTCATACTCAGTTCTACCAGTCCAAAATAGGAAACTATCAATTTTGGAAAGGAGTATGCGTGAGTCCAAACAACAATCACAAAATCTGATGGATTCACAATTTCACTACCACTTCCAAGACAACACTTCATCTTTTCATCAAAATAATGAATCCATCAACTATGAAAAGATGCTTGAAGCCATGACTCATGCTTAAAATGCTCGAAATCGTGACATAGATATGATGGTCGAATCTCTACGTTCTCACCGTTGTTCTGATGTCACGAACCATTCTGTTAGAGCCAACGAGTCATGTAGTTTTGGACATCAAGGTTCCATTTCAGAACAATCATTTGAACTTGCCCAAACTCTAAATGATTTTGATAGTTTGACAAGTTATCCCTTGCCTGAAATCGAACTTGAAAATGAATATGATCATGAATCTCAATTTAGTGATTCAATTTTACTTCCTGATTCAATAATGACTCCGGTGTCCTCACCTGATTTCAATCTTTTCTCCGAGTCAACATTGGATCCTGTACCATTTCATCTTGAAATTGAATCACCCATCTTTGATGATCATCATGTTGAACTTGACCAATTTTATAATTTTGAAAATCCCATTGATAAATTGGCAAGTTCTCATTTCTATGAAATTGAACCCAATGAGATATGTGACCTAGATTATCAAATCTGTGATCCAGTTCAACTTTCCGAATCAATATTGACTCCTGTTTTGTTACCAAACTTGAGTATAATTTTAGAGTCAGTTTGGATTCCCTCACCTATCATTCCTGAACTTGAATCACCAATATTAAGTCACATTCCATTGTTGGAAAATCAATGTGGACTTGAGTTTCAACTTCTTGACTTGGACCCAATTCCTGAACCTATTTCGACTCCTGAACCTCTACTTGACTTAAGTCGCCTTCCTGAGTCGGTGTTAGTTCCCGCACTTCCTGAGTCCAAGTCAAACATTCTATCATTTCACGCTCATTTCTGGGACGAGGTGGTTGACAAATTTGACTCTGAAATTTGTTATGGAATTTGGAAATTAGATGGGGTCACATACTTAATAAAAATCCTTTATGGACACATCTTTTTAGTGGGTTATATTAGAATACTTTCTGGTGGGTTCCTCCGAACCTAAAGAAAAGTCGATTGGGCCTCATTTCGTGGACCAATCAGACCACCACCGGAACCACCACCTTAAGGTAACATTTTCCTTCCCTTTCTTCTTTTTCATGCATCTATGCATTAATTCATACATTGAGGACAATGCATGAGATTGGTGTGGGGGAGGGTTCTAACATAACTTAGTTTTTCTTTTTATTAAAAAAAATTAACATTTTCTTTACTTTTAAAAACTTTTTGAAAATAGAAACAAATATTTGACATATTTTTTTGTAAGAAATTATGTTAATTTTAAGGAATAGGAAAATCTAAATTCGGATTTCTTATACTTGGTCAAAATATGATTATTTGTTTGATTTTTAGGGTTAGGAAGAAAATTTGTCAAAGTAATTTAGTCTTGATCTTTACCTTGATGAAATATGCACACCTCATACATACACACTTAGGGTTCAAAAACAAAGATTCTTATGCCTTATAAAAAAAATATAAAAAAATAAACAAATCTAATTATTGATTAGCTAGGTGCTTTGGCCTAAGCAAGCCTTAGTATTTATGCGAAAGATAATTAGATAAGTTTGAAAAAAAAAGAAACAAATCTAATTATTGATTAGTTAGGTGCTTTGGCCTAAGCAAGCCTTAGTATTTATGTGAAAGATGATTAGATAAGTTTAAGAAAAAAATATATAAAATCCTCTGATTAAGCTGGGTATTTGTGCCTAATAAAGCATAAGTATTCACGCCTAAAAGTGGTTCATATAATAAAATCCTTAGTTTTGTGGCCTTGTTTGCTCGAGTCCTTAAGTCCTTGGGGTGTTTTCTCACCCGGTGCCCTAAGACCGTTTGGTTTGGGAGTCATCGATTAAAGGCTCGTTACATGGGCAGACTAGAAAGCCTAATAAAACTAAGGAATAATATCACCAAAAAATATATATATGTATAAATAAATAAGGCATAAGAGTTAGAGTTAATGAACCCTTAGTCAAAATTTTCACGAACACAAGGTGCATATGACTTAGGGTAAAGTAATAGACTAGATGAGAAGTACAATTTAACTCCTTACCTTGATTGATAACAAATTTTTGAATAGAGACTAAGTTTAGGAATGAAAAATTCAGTTTTCCTATAACTTATAGATTGCTTAGATCTTACAATTATATTTCAAATATTTTTCTCTTTCAAAATGCTTTTCGAAAATACTAACTCTTTATTTCTCTTTCTTTATGGATTTTGTGGGTGTAATCCGCTGAAAACCCTCACGAGACAAAACTCATCCTCTAGGGGAAACCTAGAGGTTTAACGGCTTGTTGCACATGCTCAGTGCAATCGCGTGACCTGTGAAAGTGGTCTAATAATCCTTAGTATAGTTTAGTTGTTTTGCTCGAGGACGAGCAAAAGATGGGTATGGGGGTGTGATTGGTCGCTAATGTTGCATATTTAATATCATATGTCCATACCTATTATAGAATAAAAGCCTGCATTGTCCTAATTAATTGTTTGATTTATTTGCAGGCCCAATCTTTAAGGAGATGAACAGAAATGAGCCCAAAGCCTACCAAAATTCTGAATTAAATCAGAATTAATTCGCACCAAGTAAATCAGGGCAAAATCAAGAGGTGGAAAACCGGTTGAGAATAATCCTCTTAGAATCGATTGGTTAAAGCCAAGAATTCAAGGCCATTTCGTCAGAATCCGGGACTCCAACTGACAAACCAACTCCAGATAAAGTCAGAGGGCGAAACCAAGCTGACCCACCAACAGGGTGTGGCCACCTGGCCACACCCTGGCCGCGGAAACGCGGCAAAAGCCGCATTTTCGTGGCAATCTTGGGGAGTTAGGGGAGCGTTTGCTCCCCCGATCTCCCCGGGATCCTCCTTACTGGATTTATGCCTATAAAAGGCCATTCTTTGTGCTGAAATGGGATGACCATGCAGAGATAGGATTTAGACTATTTTTCCATTTCTTAGTTTAGGTTTTGTTTTTCTTTTTTCATGTAATTGTAATTTTCATTTATGTAAATAAGAGGAGATCAGACTTTCATCGAAGAATAAGAATGAAGCTTGAGCTGGAGTGACACCGGTGTAAGATTTATTTCTTTTCTTTGATTGTTATGAAATCGAATCGATGTTCTTTCTATATGTGTACTTCTTTTTAGTTTTCTTCGTCTTCTTCTTCTCTACTTCACTTTTCTTTTTGGTACAACTGTCTTCCAAGTGAGTCTAAAGCATCGAAAGAGCCTTGCCTTTGCGAGTGCCACCGATAGCTCATGACGATGGAATTGTGAGTCTCCCTATATCATTTCATGCTTGAGTATCTTGATGATGTAATATGAAAGAGACCAAAAATCGACTCTTATGGGCTATGTGCTGATTGCCTCTAATTCAAGGTAATATCGTCGCAAAGACTCAAGGTAAGCTTTTGGTGGAAAGAAGGTGAGTAATTATTTGTATTTCTTTTCTTTTATTTCTGTAAATTAAATCACAAACACCATATCTTCCAAATAACTTCTTACCCACTTCTTTGTAAATAATCATTCGTACATAATCGCTCTCTTCGTTTTCTGATTTTCTCCAATTCTTCATTTCTCATTTTCTTTCTAACTTTAACCTTTAACTATTCTTTCATTTTTATAATTAAAAACAAAGAAGAACTCTCGTTTTATTTTCATTAAGATTTTAATAAAGAAACGTAAATGCTTCTATCGCAAAACCCTTCTTGTGGATCACGACCCGCATAGCCACTTGCTATAGCGGTAAAAATTGAGCACTTGCACATCTTCATTCTAAATCTGAAATTCTTTTTTTTGTGTGCAGGTTGTGCCTCAATCAATACTAATGGCGCCGAGGTACTGCGGGATGCTCCTAGTAGGGTGGTACAGCTCATATGGAGGAAGTGGAGATGGAAAAAGAGGAAGAGGAGGAAGAGGAAAACCCAGACATTCACTTCAAACGGAAGCGAAAGAGCAAACTTTGCAAGAAGAGGGTGATGAAGAAACTTCGCTACCACACTCCAGCCATTACGGAGAGCCAATCGGTTGCGATCGACCCTCCTCCTGGCCTGTTAGTTATAAAACTATCGATGCAGAAGAAAGCACGTGAAAGGCCACTCCAGGCTTGGGTAAGATTAGTTCTTGTTTGCAAGATTATAATTATTCTCTCTTCCCGTGCAATTAACTTGTCAATTTGGGATGCAAGAATCGAGGTCGTGGGGGAAAAAGGAGATTACTATGATCTGTTGCTCACCTACAGAGAGGGTGACGAAGCCAGCTACTTCATCTCCGATGAACCTGAGGGTCGCGCAGGGGACGTTGGTCCCTCCGGTGCTGGCGAGTACAAAGAAAGCAAAATGGTTTTGAGTTCAGGAGGATTGGTCGAGGAATCTGAGGCGAGTGCTACAGTTAAAGGAGAACCAGGTGCTACCACAATTACTGAGGCCCTCAGGACTGATGAATGTCTTCCTGAGCCAGCCTCTGGTGATTTGGTTGTGAAAACTGGAGTTTCTCCAGTCACTGTCGGGGTCTCTGCTACAAAACCAGTCGAAGTAAGCACCGCCTTCAAGGGAATACTCCCAAGGACATTGCCAAGGAGACAATCAAGTCTGGGGCCATGACTACTGTGACTTCAACTCCTTTCGGTAATGCTATAACCTGTAAATGACCATTGCTTATTTGCTTACTTTTGACCTAAGAAGATATTCTTGCAGGTATTCTGTCTCTGGCCGCATGAACTTCGAAGGAGCTGGCGGGTCTTTCTGAAGAAATTAGGGAGGAGACAAGTACCTTGGCTATGCTAGATGTGATGGACTTAGATGTCCTGTATCGCGACCTGCCTTCTTACCAGCCAGAGTCTGTTGGTGACCTTGCAACGGCGGAGGAGATGAGAGTTGTTCTCCCTTCCACATTACCATCGGAACCAATCAAATCTCCACTTGAATTGGCCGACGAGATGACAGTGGCTTCAACGATGCCGCTAGTTTACGCAACAAACCGGTCTCAAGGTAATCCATGTCCGGTGTCTCCGACATTGATCGTCGAGCCAACTCTTTCAGGGGTAGCGCCAGCCCTATTTCTCTCAAGGCAGGTGTACTGGTGTCGATGAAGGGTCCCCCTCGGTTGCCAGCGATTCCTCGTCCATCTCATACAAGTGTTTCTGTCACTTCCTCCACAGTTCTGACGGTGAAACCGATGGAGGGTTTATCTTTGGGGTTTACTTGTTCGCTGGGAGTAATTGAAGCTTAGAAGAAATTTGTGGCAGAAATGATCGACAGCTTTTATAAGAGCTTGAAGTGATTTATTGCCTTGATTTGGAAGGGCTCAACCACTTCATTTGCAGCTCTGAAGGTGGTCCTCTCTCGTAATATTAAGAGTATCCGAGAGGAGGAGATGATCAAGCAGCTTCCTTGGAGCTGTTGGTAAAGAAATTCAAGAGGGACGTGGGTGAGTGGCATTGCTTTAGCAGCTCGGACTTAACTCCATCGGTAGATGAAGAACTTAAACGTCTCACGGCTTAGATGCAGAAAGCTCACCTGGAGACACAAGAATCAGCTAAGGTAGTATCTTTGGACTTGAAGTCCTTGGAGGCAAGGATGGCAGAGATTGGTGACGCTATTAATGCCTCCAACATCGCCCTTCTTGATGCCGAGGATAAGATTGAAAGGGCCAAAGAGATGATCAAAAACGCCAACTCCTATCCAAGGTTGAACCAGTGTATCAAGGAGATCGCTCGGTTGAAGCAGCTCACACTCAGAATGATGAAGTCCTGCAGCAAGAGATGGCCAAGGTGGTAACTTTGGCGGAGATAGAGGCTCGCTTATCCCAAATGGTGAACTTCGATGAAGCTGAGTTGAGATAGCAGGCTTTCATCAGAGCCGTTGAAGAAAGAAAGAGCAGGTTGGCCACACTTGAAGAGCGGATTAAGTCATACAAAACACAATGTATCTTGTAATCCATGTATCTCTTTTTTTCGAATTGATGAAAAAGCATAATTTTTCTTGACTCTTCTGCTATATTCCTGGTTTTTTATCTTCTGAGTTTGCAGTAATTTTAGGTTTAAATTTAACTCTCAGAGGAATCAAGATAATAGTATAATCTCTCGACTTATACCATAAGAATATTAACTAATCTATTCAGAGGTTGAAAACGTGATAGACTTGGTTATTAGATAAATTACTACCAATAAGTTTGAATAACGACTAGATTCAAATCTCTTTAGGGATAAAAAGAAGGAAATGAAGGGAACTTGACAATCTTTCGGTTTAGAGGTAAATATTAACATAACAGATCAAAGACTATCAAGACATGAACTTGTTGTGACAAACTATACACCATAACAACAAGATATTCCTACTGAACTAGAGAATGAAGTCTAAAATTTGTCAAATTAGAAATGACAAATTGGACACGACTGGTTGAAGATTACCAGACCTAGGATTTTTGTCATTCAGAGGTGATGAACTGGACTTGACAATAATACAATAATCCGTACTGGACTAGACAGAATGAGACTTAGCTATCTGTCAATTCAAAGGTGATTAGACTGGACATGATTGATTGAGAAATCACTAATCTCAAAGCTTTGATGTTCAGCGGTAACGAATTGGACATGACAACAAAGCTTAAAAGGGTGAACCCGATTTTAGGAACCCGTCTATTCAAAGGTTATTGATTGAACATGATAGACTAAGACACGCTAAATTCTGAATCCGCTGCAAGAGGTAGTCGTATTAACTTAGCAGCTAGCCCATAAGGGACTGCAACGGTGAATTAGATTTGGGCACCCGTTGGTTCAGAGGTGATTGACTGGACATGACTAACTAAGAGACATTAGGCTCCCAATTAATTGTTCAGAGATTTAATATTAACATGATAGCAGAAGAAAAGACCACAATGGACTAAAGGATGAAGTTCGGGATAGAGGTGATGAATTGGACATGACCGTTCAGAGATTACTGAATTCAGAGCCCTACCGTTCAGAGGTGATAAACTGGACATGATAATACAAAAAGGGAACCTGGCTGTCTATCGGTTCAGAGGTGATGAACTGGACATGACTAATTGAGATGCCGCCAAGGTTAGAATCCTGTCATTCAGAGGTGACGAACTGGACATAACAGTAAGAATGAAAAGTCCCTACTGGACTGAAGATCGGGACTCGTCGGTTCAAAAGTGATTCACTGGACATGACTGACTTAGAGACTGAACAGAATAGCAAGAATTTTTTATCCTTAGGTAAAATAAAGAATTGAATTGGAGACTTGACTATTCAGGGATCTTTTATAGATATAACATGTTGGATTTGAATCCGCTGTTCAGAGGTTTACTATTAACATTAAAGGGATTGCCTTGTGACTTTAAGTGGGCCTGTCATTTGATCGAGGGAAAACCGTGCACAAAAAGTGTATGTTTTGAAATCAAGATTTAAAGTGTGTGTGCTTTAGTTTCCTTGATACTTCCGTTATAGCATAGAGGCTAAAACGAGTTGAATCCATAAGGACGGGAGGCGATAGAAGCTTACAGGGTATGTTCACGTGTATGTTAAAAGTTCTTCAATGTTTTAAATAATGAAAAGAAAGGAAAACAAAGACTGAAAATGAGAAGTACAGTGAAACACGAAGAAGTGGGAAACATAGAAAAGAAGATATTTGTGATTTTTGATATTTCTAAAAACAAAGTGAAAAAGAAAGAAAACTCATGGCTACTAACTGATAATGACTCCACCAACATGCTAACCTCTTAGTGATAGTTGCCTCACATATATCATTGGCCATCACTAGTCCTTGGTTCAAGAACTTTTCAAAGAATGACCCATATGTTAACTCATCACATCCAAACTCAATAAAACAAGTTCAAGCTACACTTAAACCATTAAAAACCAACAAGAGTAATCATGGAATAAAGTAACATTAGCTTGTTAGAGAGTTAGATGTTAGAGTATTAGAATCCATCATCATGAGCCATCAATGGCGCTTGCAAGATCAAGAACAAGTAGAGGCCATTAGATTCATGTGGATTATCAAGTAAGAAGTTAGACTAGTTAGTGGTTAGTAGTTAGTTGCCATGAGAGAAAACATTAGGTAAATATGTAAAAAGAGTTAGAGAGAAGAAAACAAAGATAGGGTAAGAGAGCACCTTTCATAGATTATCACCTTCTATTAAAAGTACTCTTGCTTCCCAACATGTACCACTCTCTCTCCCAATTACAAGATCTACAAGAAATGAAAAATATAAAGGAGGAAGAAGAATACTAATCTAAACTACCCTAAACTATAAAATGGAGATGAAAACTACCTTAAATTCTGCATATCTCTGCTCTGGAAAACCCCAAGGGGTATTTATAGGCACCAGGAGAAAGGGGGCCAGGGGGCAAACCCTGGTCCAAAGTACGAGTGCGGCCGTGCCTGTACGGCCACGAAAAAGCAGCAAAAGCCACGTTTTAGCGGCTCTTCTAGATCCGCGTGCGCGGGGCTTTCTGTCGCGCGCTATCCCATCTGTCCCCTGTCAGTTGCAGGTTGCGGTTTCTAGTTTTGAGCCCGTGGTTTTGACGAATCAGCTCTCCAAAGTCAATAGCTATATTATAGGCCTTTAATCACCCATTAAATGATAATTTAGGGTATTTTTCTTCATTGCACACCATGGACCTAGAAACATGCAAGAGAGGTATTATTAGCAGAATTTAATATTAAATAAATGTGAAGATGTGGTATGAAATATGCAGTTTTAGAGACTAAGCACACCCCCACATTTATCTTTTGCTCATCCCAAGCAAAAGAAAAAAAAAAAAAAACTAAGAAAATTATTACACCACCTTCACAGGTGACGCTTCTGACTGGCCTGAACAATGTCTAAACTTGTTGACATTTACAAAAGACACGTGACAGACAAGCTGACGACCAGTTTTGTACCCATCTCCGAGAGATAAATCAGCAACTTAGACTCTACTGATCCAGTGAAGCAGACAGTGAGCCCAGATTGTCTTTGAAGAGACCTAAGCAGGTCTAAGATGCTAAGTTAGCTCAACCACATGAGCCCAAGGGGATAGCCTCGCCTGAGAGGCTAAGTTTGTCCAACTTTGCCTTGAAGCCGTTCAAAGCTCTATCGGAGAGCTAACTTACAACTTCGCCTAAAGTGCTCAGTTAACTCCGCAGAAAGTTAGCTTCGCTCGAAGCCATACACGTAATCGCGCAGAAGGATGATAGCTTCGCTACAGATGTTATCCAGCTCCGCTGAAGAGCTTTCTTCTTACTTCGCCAGATGCTCCTTCCAGCTCCACTGTGAGCTCGACGCGACAGCTCCGCTGCGGGTCTTTTATTGTCAACTTTTGACCAATCAAATCTCCAGATGAGATCAAATCTTCAAGATCAAATCTAATCAAGATCAAATCTGAGATCAAATTTGGTAGTTGTTTACCATAATCTCATGACTCTCCTAAAATAAGTAAGAAGATCAAGGGAGATCTTTCAATTATTTGGAAAGAATCAAAACAGATCAGGAGATCGACGCTACCTGCTATTCCTAGCTTCGCAGAAGCTGATTCTAGCCTCGCAGCAAGGCTACTTTCCAGATTTAAACAGATTGACTCAATCTATTTTTAGATTTTCAAGGGACAATTATACCCCTACTCTCCCTATAAATAGCCCACCAGAGGCACAAGAAGAGAGAGGCATAGACACACACGCGCACAGGCAAAGAGACGCACAGAGAGAGGCGGCTAAACAAAGATCTATTCTCTTGCTTCCAAGAATTCAGAGAACTACTTCTCTAATCAGGGTGCTGATACCCTAAGATCTTCCTCTCAAGGAATCTCCAGAACCAGGCGAGAAGGAATTCCCAAGTGGAGGCAGTTTGAGAAGTAATAAGAGGGTTCTACCAACCTTCTGTTCTCCGATTCCCCGAACCAGGCGAGAAGGGAATCCCATCAATCGCATCGTCAAAGGGATGAAGTGGTCGCGCGCTGACCAGACTTCTATCGGCACACTTCTTCAGAACTCAAAGGAGATCTACTTGTAATCTTTTTAGAATACTTGTAATTTAGCTCCTCGACCCCTTTTTGTATGTTTTCCCTTTTGCAAAATCAATGGAAAACATGAGCATGTGCAACAAGCCGTTAAACCTCTAGGTTTCCCTAGAGGAGGAGTTTTGTCTCCTGAGGGTTTTCAGCGGATTACACCCACAAAATCCATAAAGAAAGAAATCAAATGTTAGTATTTTGAAAACGCATTTTGAAATAAAGAAAAGTGTTGACGTATTTTTACGAAAATATAAGTGATCCAAGCTTAGAGGTTTACTAGAAATTGTTCTTTCTTAAACTAAGTCGAAATGCAAAATCTTGTTATAAATTAAATGTAAGAATTTAAAATTGAATTGATTCTTTGACCTTTCATAAAACTCTTAGAAAAATATGTACTTTGTAAACTGTGAAGATTTTTGGGACATTGACTCAAACTTTCATGCCATTTATTTATATTATTATATATATATTATATTTTTCTTTTTCTTCCCTTAGTTTTCTTAGGCTTTCTTATTTACCCGGGGAGTGAGCCTTTAGCCGGTGACTCCCAAACCAGATGATCTTAGGGCACCAGATGAGAAAACATCCCTCGGACTTAAGGACTCGAGTAAACAAGGCCAAAAAATTAAAGGGAATTATTTTATTTGAGCCCACCATTTTACGTATGAATAATCATGCTTCCTGAGGCATATTTACCCAACTTCAATAAATGATTTTTATTTTCATCGTTATTTTAATATATATTTTTTATGGCATTTTTAGCTTTTGTTTCAATCCCAAAAATTGTGTAAGTGTGAAGTGCATAAATCTAAGACAAAAAATTCAAGATCAAATTATCTTTCCAATCTTACTTCCTTATCCTAAAATTTAAATAAGATCTATTATTTTGACTCAATTTAAAATTTTATAATTTTAGGTCTTCCTAATTCCTAAGATAATCTTAATTTTCTTTAAAATAAATTAAATCCATTTTTCTTATTTCAAAAAGTTGTAAAATGAAAAGAAAAGAGTTTTTATACCAAAAAAATTAAAAAGTTCCTAAAAAGAAGTGTAAAAGAAAGAAAATGTAAAACTAACTAAGTTAGTAAACCATCCCCCACACTTATCTCATGCATTGTCCTCAATGTATCGTGAATGGGTATATACATGAAACAAATGGAGAGGAAAGAAAAATTACCTCATGGTGGTGGCTCCGGCGGTGGTCTGAAGAGTCATTTTCTTCAACATTCTTATCCAACAATGAAATATGATTTTGGGAGATGATTGATTTGGACTCAAATGGAACAGGAATAAAAACCCATACCGACTCGGGAATTTGACTCAGATCAAGTTGAGATTCAAAACAAGGAGTCGAAATTGGTTCAAAAATGGGTTCAAACCAAAGAATTGATGTTCACATACATTTTGCATCAATAAATTACGATCATAAGATATTGGTGATTCAATTTCACGGTGTACTGGTACAGAATTCAATGTTGACTCCGGAATAGAGAAAAAATTTGTTAAAGATACCGGAGTCATTATTGAATCAAAAAGCGAAATGAAATAACCAACTTGAGGTTCAGGATCTCTTTCAAGCTCAAGTTCAATTTTAGGAAAAGGATAACTTGCCAAAATGTCAAGGTGGTTCTCAAAATTTTGGGCAAGTTCAGGTTGATATGATGAAATTGAAGCTGGTTTTCAAAATGACATGATTCTTGGGTCGAATTAGTACAGTTAGGGATATGAGGATCGGTCAAAGGTTGACAGGAAAGACTTTTCTTGCTCTCATTGATCAATTCGCTCATTAGTGAGTCTAACCTACTGATAGGCCGTGTAACAGATTTTGAGTCTGAATCATGTCTTCCATAATTTTTGCAATTAGTTCTTCTTGAAAAGATGAGTATGGAAATTGATTTTAGAAATTGGTTCTTCTTGACCTCTCTTCTATTTACATTATAATGATCCTGATTATATGTCCAATCTTGGAATATCATCTTAGAATCATTTTGTTCAATAACTAGGTCCAACAAAAGAACGTGACTTGGTGGAATGGTTGACTTAGGTTCAAGAGTGAAATGTTCGGGAACCAATACTGACTCGGATTTATGACTTAAATAAAAGTTTAGGTTCTTGAGTCAATTTTGGTTCAAGATTTAGTTCCAAATCAAAGAACTGAAATTCACATTCTTTTTCCATAAAGGAATGTGGTTATCCAAAATCGGTGGATCAATTTCAAGCTTTATGAGTACAAGAATCAGTGTTGGCTCGAGAAATGGGTCCAAATCGGGTAAGGACACCGGAGTCAGCATAGATTTGAAAACTGAAACTGAATCACAAAGTTGTGGATCGGGTTCACATTCATAATCAAGTTCAATTTTTTTGAAGTGAAAACTTACCAACTCGTCAAAGGTTTGGGATTGGTCAAGTTCAAGTTGGTGTGAGAAAATTGAATCTTGATTAAAATCTCTAAGATACCATGATTCTTGGTTCCTATCAATATGGCTAGAGCAATCGGGAATGGTCGAAAATGTGTTAGGTAGAATTTTCTTATTTCTATCATTTATTATGTTGATTAAATGACTCATTTGTGCTTCTAACCTATTGATAGATTAGTTACAATCAAAAGTTGATTTGATGAAATCATTTTGGCATTGAATGAAGGTTTCTACCCTATCTTTCGCGTTAATCGGTTCTTCTTCTTGTTGTTTTGGGACATGGAAAATAGAGTAAGGACCTTGAATTTGAAAATCTTTATGGGCTTGTGAGTCTTTCAGTTTTTGGACTTGTTACGCAGACTCATGCACATGTTCTAGAATCTTATCATAAGTTGATTTTTCCGCTATCGATAGTTCTGGATAAGAATCATATAAATGTTGGTAAGATTGTTCATAAAATGACTCGAGAAAGTTTTTTCCCCACTAACCTAATGAAGAGTAGAGATGATTATTCCAGTCTTTCTCATAATATTGGGACTGGGGTATATATTGATTCGGATAAGACCAATCCTACATACTTGATTGGTTAAAGTTATGAAATTGCTAGGTTGGTATTATCTGAATTAAAAGAGGTAGGGATGAAATATGGATCACTATATACATTGGAAAATTATAATTATAATACATATCACTCGACAAACAAACAAAAAGAAAGAAAATTTTAGCCTAAGTTAGGGTAGACCTTAGACCGAGATAACTTCTAACTAGTTAAACTGTCTACGAAAGGTATATTACAGCAATCTGACCACAAGTTAATCGGCCAGGTTGGGGCATGATTAGTGGAAGGTATCCGTGCAAGAACAATAGGCCTAATTAAGTCAAATCACTAGCCTTCAAGATTTCACCTCTCAATCCCCAGCCTTGGATACCGATTTGACAAGAGTCAAACTTTACCTCTTTAGCTCAATCTCCTATTGAGTCTGAGATGTCCTTAGGACCAACATCTACTTAGTTTTAATTAAGCTGGGTTAGTGAGTGAGGTGATGATTTTGGGCTAAGAAAGGGTAATGACTTCTCACCTTATCTTGTTTATAGGATATGCCTTTAATCGTTTTGGTGCAATGTGTACATGTATATAGCAAAAAATACACCCAAGTGACAAATATCACTCAAACGTATTTCCCATGCTACATGTGATGCAGACGTACTTTTGCTCTAGCACTCTTCAATAGTAATAAAATGTAAATGAATTAAATATATGCCTAAATGCAAGTCTAATCGTTTTTTAGCATTTAGCAATCACAAATTACTATTGGATTAGAAATAGTGTGCAGATAAAGTTAATAATGAAAATCTAACTACTTCAGAAGCTCTATCTTTCCGATTCAACTTCCCTGCAAAAAAAAGGGTTAGTAATCCACCAGAACAGCCACAGAAATAGGGTTTTTGCCACGTTTGCATGGCTTATTACTGGGCTCTAGTACTTTGCCTTCTTGGACAGAGGTGCAGCGTAGCAATATATCCTCTGCAGTATTTAGATTCTTGAATTTGGCCCCTGCACACAAAAAAAGAGAAGATGTATTAACCGTTGGTAAACATAAAAAGAAACTTACCGTCTTCCCCTGGTAAAGGTGCCAAAATTGATTGAGTCTAATTTACAAAGAAAATATAAGTTCAAAATGGTACTAAGGTTGCTCAATATTACCTAGTGGCTATGCGGGTCATGATCCACAAGGAGGGACTATGATAGAAGCATTTAGTAAGTTCTTTCTAAGTTACTAAGATCGATTTAAAGTATTTTTTCTTAGTCTTAAAAGAAAAGAAAACTGAAAGTGTTAGAAGAGGAAAAGAAGAAGAAGATGGGATAGTGTTGGTATTTTGATTAAGAGAAAAAAACTATGGTATTTTGATTAAGAGAAAAAAAAACTACGTTAAAAGAAAAAAGAATAAAGAAATAAGAAATGTTGGTTTTGTAGATGTATTTTAAACTAAGAAATGAAAGGAAAGAAATAAAATTTGCTTACCTCTTTAGCCGATTATTTACTTTGGAACGTTGGCGAAGGCTTATCTTGCTTAGGGAGTAATCAGCGCATAATCCATAAGATTGAACTCAGTCCCTGTCCATATTACATCATCAAGATGAAAAAGCATGAAATGATATGGACACTTAAGAGGAGGAATCCATCATCTTGAGCTATCGGTGGCACTCGCAAAGGTATGCAACTAGATTTACTTGGACTAAATAATCAAACACAAAAAATACAAAATAAAAAGAAGAAAAATAAAATAAGAATGTAACTTTGATTAAAATAAAATAACAATAAAAGAAAGAGAAAACTTGTACTGGTGTCAATCTCAATCCAACCTTCTTATCTTTCTCTCATGAAAGTTTTCTCTGGCCTCAATTACGAAAAAATGGAAATTTACATAAAGAAAAATAAAAATCTAAGTTAAGCTACAAGCTTAATCTCTATTCACTGCTGGAGTGGTACCCTTTTATCTCTGAATTTGCAGGTATTTATAGAAGAAACTGGAATGAGATACGTGTACGAAGATAGGAAGAGCAAACACTCCCCCAAATCTTTCAAAATTACTGTGGATCCACGGCCAGGATCTGGCCAGATGGCCAGATCCTGGAGGAGAATGCCTTGATTTGTCTATTTTCATATATTATCCACTTGGTTTCTTTGTTTGAGCTATGAATTTATCGATATCCTCGTTGATCTTCAAGCTAATCAAATGGATCTATAGAAACTCAAATTTAACCGATTTTCTTTTGGTGTTATCTCTCTGGTATGCTCTGATCTTCAACCTATCTTCTGAATATTTGCTCCAATTCTTGATTTGATTTAATTCTGAATTTAATTGGGCTATTGGGCTCATTTCCACTCCTTCTACATTAAACATGGGTTGCACAATATTAAACAATAAATATAATTAAACAGCTGAGTTTATTAAGATAAAAATATAGGAACGTGACAATAAATAATGTGATATTAGTGACCGACCAGTGGTAGACACAGCAGTAAATGTTTCTACTAAAGAAACCTTGACGGTAGCAGCATCGGGAGAGACCATATTATTGTCCGCCATGTCACCAGAGACAGTCTCGGGAGGAATAATCTCAATACCAATAGTTCCAATAATAGTGGCCTCGACAGGGGCCTCCTCAGTGGTTGGCTCGCCAGTTGTGGCTCAGCAGTTGGCACTTCATCTCCTGAAACCTCTAGGATCTCTACATCCTCAGTTTTGTCTCCCTCGACAATGATCTCGCCCTTATCGGAAGTAGTGGCAGCCCCACCGGAAGGCCAGATATTGTGTATTTGTTCTTCGGGGCCTTCAAGGCTGAAATAAGTTGCCTTGTCTCCTTCTCGGTAGTGGAAGAGATCATCGAGATCTTCCTCTTCCTCACCTATATCTTTCACCTACATCCGAGATTAAAAAGAAAAATAGTTAACCACGAAAGTAAAAAAAGGGAAAAGAAAACTTATACAGAGATCGAGAAGAATGGTCTTACCAGTATCCTAAGCAGGTTCCCCTTGGTCTCCTTTGGAATAGATAACTCAACAATCAAAATGCCAGGTGGAGGGATGTATGCAACTAATTCACCCTCCCCTGTAGAAGAAGCCTCTCGGGAATCTCGGTAAGGCTTGTTCACCACTTGCTTCTTTCGAGGCTTGCAAGAAGAAAACTTTTTACGCTTTCTCTTAAAATGGGTGTTAGGATCTTCTTCTTCCTCCTTTTCTTCTTTCTCTTCTTCTGCTTCCTTTTCCTCAAATGGGGCTTTGTTCACTCCAGCAGTGGCTTTTTGGGCAGGTCCACCATCTGCAGCTTCCTTGAAACATGGGCTCTCAGCATATGAAGCTTCACTATTGGCCTTAATAAGAAACTTAGGGATGCCTGCTATCTAGACCCGCTTGCTCTTCTTCTGGTCCTTCACCTTCTTTCTTAAATGTGTCGCGATCTACTTGATCCTGGAGGACTTCACCTTGAATGACAATGGATGAGAGTTGGAGACCTTGTACCACTCATATAATCCTAAACTTGTCAAAAGATTAGGAGTCCACAATGGCACACAGAAGCGAGTTCCCATACACCCGGCAATGGAATACTCTAAGCTCGAGCACTATCGATCAGGCTACCTACTTATGCCAGTTGTGGATTAGGGTAGCCGACATACAATTGATCGTACCTGAATTGTCACGTAAACTGACTAGGCATGTGGGGTTCTAGGCAATAAACGTCCCCGTAATGATATAACAAATGGGATGGCCAGATGCTGACCAACCATTTGAATACACCTTGCCCAAGTGTAGAGTGGCCATCTCTATGGTTTGGGAACTCTTCGCCATTTTCTGTGCCTGCGATGTGTGGGAAGCATCGAAAAAACTGTAGGCATTATGGCAAAGAACCAGCCTCCAAACTCCCGCCAGGTAGTTCCCTTCCCAATGTGAGTTTTTGAAGTGATAAAGATGAGAAAAATAGAGATCTCATGGTGGTTCTTCTTTCTGGCTGGATGAAGACCTGGCAATGTAGCATGAACCACGCCATCAAGTAGGCAAACGACAGTTTCACCCTGGGACTAGGCCCATCATAGGGAGAGATAAGTCCTTTTCTCGCCTTTTTTATGGTTATTTACTTGCAAAATACTTCTGTCAGCATCCGGAGTCCGTGATGGATGTTACAAACCATTGCTGGGAGCAACCCAAATGCTTATCCGCGAACTAATTGGATGGTCGAGAAAATTGCCATAGCCAAAATCTCATTATGAGGAGGAGACGGGATCACACACTTCTTCAGTCATGCTGACAAAAAGCCGGCCAACAGGGCTTTTGAGGTCATTGGCCGACTAGCCTGACGATGGAAGCAGCCTGATGACGGAAGCTTTTGAAGGTGTCACCCTTTTCATAGATCCCCTTATCCTTCTCCAAAATGATGTCATCGTGCCTGCTTGACACCATCATCCTGGCAATATGTTCCTCAATCATCGGGACCTGGTGTCTTCTGGAACACCATCTAAGATTGGAAATAAATAGTCGGTCTAGCTCTTTAGACTATTAATACTTCCATTGCCATGGTGGATATCAAGACAGATGTAGAAGTGGCACATCAGCTCATGGTATGACTCGAATAGAGTAGGTTCTTCCTTCTCCAACTGCTCTAGCTCTTCTATGCATGGGATATACTCCTCGTATAATAGAGAATCTATTAGGAGATTGAATACTTCCCATATCTCATGCAGCACTAGTCTCAGCTCACCGACTGAAGTAAAAAAGGTTCCCGAAGCTAGAAAGTAGAGTTCAAGGATGGTGTAGAAATTGGGTACACTCACTTCCATACTGAAGCATGTGGCTCTAACCGCTTCATGAAGCCCTAGTTGCTTCAAATCTTCAACGAAGTACTCCAAGACGTACATCGTTAGACTGCTCCACCACTGTTTTTTGGGCAGTGCACCCAGCCCGGCCTTAAATTCTGTCACAGGGTAATTGCCATCCGCCTTGAAGAATTGGTCCAAACAAGTAAGTGTTGGCCCAGAGGCCCTTGACCTTAGTTTTGATGATGACTAACTTATGAAGGTTATTTGCTAATGATCTTGTGTTTAGATAGTTTCAGTTATTGATCAAGACCTTAGAAGGTGTTTAGCTTCAATAAAAGATTCAAAGCCAGTCTTGGAGCTAACATATGTTGATTCAAGAGCTTACATCGCAACAATTGCATCTAGCTCCTTTGGATCAAGTTTGGATCAAGTCGTCTTGGAGATGAAGATCAACGAGAAGACTTTAGTTTGTTTAGTTTTTGTTTAGATCTTGTTTAAGGATAGCTTAATATTGATATGCTCAAGTTTACACACACACACAAGTTCAAAAGTTTTAGTTTCAGTATAACTGTTTTTTGGATTTTCAAGAAATTCCTCATTTTCAGGAATAGATAGAATCAAAAGAAGTTTTACATGGTTTACATGTATATTGAATTTCATCCATATATATTATTGTTTCATGTTGTAGAAAAACTTATTTTAATAATTATAGTTCATGTGTTTCAAGTTTTGTTTTCAACAAAACTTAGTTTTAGATTTAATGTCAAAAACATAGATATATTTTTTATATATGTATTGGATCCTACTCATACACACTATGCATCAAACGTGTCTCAATATCTTATTTTTGTATTTGAACAAGTTTTTTTTGAGAAATAGTTTTTCTTTTGAAGTCTTCTCAAAAACTCTTGAATACAAAATAAAATGAGTTTTTGAAAATACAGTTTTTGGTTTCAAGCTTAAGTTTTATGCCTTAAAAATAGCTCAAATTGTTTGTAATATGGGTTAATTTTTTATTAAACATTTTGTATTTCAAGTGCTTGCATGAACTTATTTTTGTGGATTTTATGTGATTTTAGAGATTTATAGGTATTTAAAAGACAAAATATTTCAGCCTATAACCTTGGTTTTTGGGCTGCTACCGGTCGACTGACGTGCACAGAGGTGTACAGGCTTTAGTAGTCAATCGGACGATCGACCGTTCCAGAGAATCTACTCTCTAGAAATGACCCCGGTCGACCGATCAGTCGACTAACCAGAGTGTTCACTCTCTGGTTCTGGCCTTGGTCGACCGGGCGGTCGACTGACAGGCAGTTTGCCTTGGGGCGATCGACCGGTCGGTCGACCGACAACCTCAACGGTCAGAAATCTGATCGTTGGCTGATCGACCGAGCAGTCGACCGACAGGCCAGTATGGGCCTGTTCTGGACCCCCAACGCTATATTTTGAGAATCCTAAAATTATGGGTTCCCTTGGCCTGTTTCTCCTAAGATTTTGAAGAACAATTTTTTCACCTTCTCTAGTGCTTTCAACAAAGGTTTCAAAAGAGTTTTTGTGCTAAAATTCTCTATCTTTATTTTTTTCAAAGTCTTCAAAAATCAAAGAAAATTAACTCTTTAGGAATTCTAATTTGCTTTTCGTTTTATATAACCATCAAGAAGTTTTTTTCAAGTATTTTCTTTGTTGTTTTATTTTCAAATACTTTATTTTCTCACATTTGAGCTATCATCTCAAATCTATTTTTAGGATCTTTGTATTGCGAGAAAAATAGTTTGATCCTTTGAGATCACCAAGAGAGAGTTTGTGAACAATGGATCACCAAGTTTTTTTCTTCTTTACTTTGTGCTAGGCTTGTGCCTTCCCTTTAGTATAGAGGTGATTGTGTAGAGAGAGGAGTTATGTGGTCCCTGTGTTGAGTTATAATTCCTTAGTGCAGGTCACTTTGTGGAAGGTCCTGCGTGGACATAGTGAAAATCCTTCTGTGTGAAGGGGGGACGTAGAGCAGTGGCTCGAACTTCGAAATATATCCTTGCGTTTGTATTTGGATCTTTCTCTCTCAACTCTATCTCTCTTTATGTCTTGCAATGCTTTACATTGTTTATATCATATACATGCTTGGCATTGTTTGTGTGCCTACACTTGTGTTGAACCAAGAGAGCTTCAAATAGCATCTCAACTCTTAATTTGGAGAAATCTAAAGGAGTAGTTTCAGAGCCCTTAATGGGGAATTCGAGCTCACTCTTGGTTACATATAGTGTGTTAGCAATTAAGTTTTAAATTCCACCTCATATGTCTTAGATTGCTTGTACACTTATTTACCCCCTCTAGGTATACCCTATAATTGATATTTGAGCAAGTGCTCCTGATTTTCGGTTTAACCACCTAGGAGTAAGGTCCTCATTGCTAATCTAGATTTCTTTGCACACATATAATCTACACACTCATGGATTTTCTTGCCCATACATTTCTTGCCCCTCCCATGCATGATGTTTCCAACATCGATATGTGGTAGTTTAAGATGAGTGCATGCCTTAAAGCCCTAGGATTGCATGTTTACCTTGCCACTACAAAGAAATCATATGTTGATAATGGCAAGGACCTAGAGGCCAATACACAAGCCTTAGAGGCACTTAGGCACACACTTTGCTAAGAATATCTTTCTTTGATTTCTCATTGTGATTCTATTTTTGCAGTATGGAACACATTGATCTCTCCCAAGGAACAAAGGCAACACATTTTGGAGAGAAAAGCAAGAAGGAATGAATCCGAGCAAACGTGCTACTTGGTCCAAGGGAATGACTCCCTTAAGGTAAATTTGGGTACTCATCTTGATGATTGCGCTAGTTCTTAATTTAATGATGATGCTATTGATACACATGTTTTAAATGAAGAACTATCCATGTTTGTGAAACTTACTTTTAAAGTACAAAGCTTTGAAAAGCAAGAGTTTTGATTTAAAAAGGAAAAATGAAAACTAATTTTCTAAACTTGATTTTATTTTCAAGAAAGAGTTGAGATTTCAAATGAGAGGGACTCATTGAAAGTTCAACTTGATCTTGCTTTGAATGAAAATAAAATTTTAAAAAGAAAACAAGTTTGATCTTGTTTTGAAGAAAAATGAGGTTTTGTCTTCAAAACTTAATTTTATTTTAAAAGAAAATGATTTTTTTGAAAAATAAAATTGTTTTGATTTCTAAAGAATTGGAATGCATTTCTTTAGAAAATATTTCATTGAAAAATAATTTTGCTTTCCATTCTTGTCATGCTCTATTGATTCATCTTCTCATGATAAGAATAGTGCTTACTCCGCATCTTCTTCTATTAAAAATGATATATGTGTTTTGAAGAAGAATGTTGATTGTTTGGGCTCCGCTTTGAGCCAATGTGTCATGAACCACACACGATTGGAATCCATGTTTCATAAGTAACATGCTCTACACATTCATGCACACAAACCACGGCATACACATACTCATCATGCTCACACACATGATTTTATATATGCTCATATGTATACTTATACACATTGTGGACGTACGGGCCACCTTGTAAAATTTTATTATTATAGAATAAAAATTTTACAAATAAGTTTGTTTAGGCTAGGAAAGGTGCTAACCCCCATAGACTCAAGAAAGTGTGGGTACTAAAATCCACCCCTAATTTATTTGTTGTAGGTGTGGGCTCTCACAAGACGTGAGAGTAGTGATGCCTTTATGGTAGATGCATTTCGAACTCAAAGATCATATTTATTGATGCATCACTTTAAAGGGATGTTTAGGTGGAAAAACCACTATAGTTTGGAGACCTAGAGATAAGTTTTATTGGCTTTGATAACTATCTCTAACTCTTTATTTTATTTATGCATTAATATCGATATTTTAGCATTATTGGTTTTCACGCTCATTATGTTTAAATATAATGCCTATCAAACTTGTGATATGCATAGATAATCTTTGAGATACAATCATGGTTTCATATTTTTGTGTTCTTACTTTAATTTAACTAAAATGTGTATCCTAGTTCTAATAGCACGTGCATTTAACCTAATGATCATGTTCGTTTATGTTTTGTGCTTCATATTTTCATTACTTATTTAGACATATTTTTCATTAAAACTTGTGTTTATTTCTGTACAATTAGTGACCCATACTTGATTATTATATGTTTGTACTTCATTGCTCATTTGTACTCATTACATGTACATGTATAACCTAGTTTTGATGATTCTTACATTTACACTTGTTTTTCCTATTTTTATACATGTTTTTTGTTTTGCTTCATGTATATGATAATTTTGTCTAAAACTATTAGATATACATGTCTATCCTAGAGTCACTTGCCTTCATGCAATATTCTTTTGTAGACTCAATTTATGTTTGGGATATGTATGTATACGTTAAGTTTTGACAAAACATACATATATCTTGAAGCTTGTTTAGTTTTTAAAGTTATGATGATTCCTTATTTTTGATAGAAGAAATTTCATATGAGCTTCAATGCCTTATTTTCATAATTTTATTGATTACATAATTTTTATAGACTCTATATATCTTTTATTTACTCATGGCTTTGAGCCTATATGAGTTTTATCAATTTTTTAAGTGTAGATTCTAGTGTAATTTTTATATATTATGGAATATATATTAGTTTCATTCCTTACTTAAAGGATTTCGTACTAGTTTTCAAAATTATCATAAAACTACTTTCGTTATTTTTCAATTTGGTAGAATTTTCAAATATGCTAAAACTATTTTTAAATCATATTTTTGAAAACACTTCCAACCCAAGGGCGGTTCGATGGGCGATCATACCTTGTATACCCTTATTGAATATCTTTTAAACATGTGTATGATAGGGTGTTAGGTATGAGTTATACATGATTTTAATGAAAATTCATTTTGTAAACTCATGTTTTCTATATATATGCGCCACATTTCAATTAATATTATATTGTTCTGATCATACATACATATAGATGTTTTTCTTGTGCTAAGATTAACAATATTTATCTATAAATTTTAGCACAAATTATTTCTTACTAAACTTGAATTAGTTCTTAATGTCAATTGCTTTTCAATTGGTATCATAACAAGTTTATGCATCGTTTATTGGTATTTCATAAAGGGGAAGAAAATTCTTATTTTTTTGTTCAATTAGTTTTATTTCTATTGGTATCTTACTCCAGCTCTTTATGAAAAAAATTATTTGTTTTGGTATATGCTATCATTTTCAATATTGGTATCAATAATCTTAAATTGGTATTATTCTAAAATTGGCATCTTTATTGCAAAATGGTTTTAGTATTTACCTAAAAAAAATGGTTTTTACTTTCAATTGGTATCATGTCCTTTTATTGGTATCAATTTTTAAAAAGATTATTTTATTTTCAATTGGTAAAAAGAATGTTTCACTTTCAATTGGTTTCATTCAATTGAATATTTTTTATTGATATCAAGATTTATTTTAAAATATGTTTTGTTGGTATTGTTTGTTCATCTTCACCCCTTTATTGATGAGTGACAAAAAGGGGGAGAAAGATTTGTGCTTATATATGCATGTTTTATTAAGTTTTTTATATATATATTTTAATATATGTTTTATTATTATCTTTATTGTTTTATTCATATGCATGAGTTAAGGGGGAGCTTCTCTGAGACTTATCCTTAATTAATGCATATATAACCTCAAAAGTTTTGTCATCATCAAAAAGGGAGAGATTGTTGGCCTAGAGGCCCTTAACCTTAGTTTTGACGTGACTAACTTATGAAGGTTAGTTTGCTAATGATCTTCTGCTTATATAATTTCAGTTATTGATCAAGATCTTAGTAGGTATTTAACTTCAATAAAAGATTCAAATCTAGTTTTGGAGCTAACACGTGTTGATTCAAGAGCTCACATAGCAACGATCGCATCAAGCTCCTTGGGATCAAGTTTTGATCGAGTTGTCTTGGAGACGAAGATCGACGAGAAGACTTCCATTTGTTTAGGTTTTGTTTAGATCTTGTGTAACGATAGCTTAGTCTTGATATGCTCAAGTTTACACACACAAGTTTAAAAGTTTTGGTTTCGGTATAACCGGTTTTTGGATTTTCAACAATATATTCCTCGTTTTGATGAATAGATAGATTTAGAAGAAGTTTTACATGATTTTTATGTATGTTAGATTTTATCCATATACATTATTGTTTCATATTATAGTTAAACTTATTTTGATGATTACAGTTCATGTGTTTTAAGTTTTGTTTTTAATAAAACTTAGTTTTGGATTTAATGTTAAAAACATATATATATCTTTTTATATGTGTATTGGATTCTATTCATACACACTATGCATCAAATATGTTTCAATATCTTATTTTTGTATTTGAATAAGCTTTTTTGAGAAATAGTTTTCCATTTTGAAGTCTTCTCAAAAACTCTTGAAGACAAAAATAAAACGAGTTTTAAAAATGCAATTTTTGGTTTCAAGCTTAAGTTTTATGCCTAAAAATTAGTTAAAATGTTTGTAAATTGGGATGATTTTGATAAAAACATATTTTTATTTCAAGTGCTTACATGAACTTATTTTTATAAATTTTATGTGATTTTATGGGATTTTACAGGTATTTAAAAGACCAAATATTTCAAACTATAACCCTGGTTTTTGGCGATTGACCATGTAATATCCCTATTCTAATAATACTGTATTTTTATTTTTCTACAAGTATTTATTTTATTTTACTAGTTATTTTAGTATTATTTGCTAACTTGATTTATTATCATTATTAGTATTAGTATTATGTATGACTTGTAGACTCTTATTGCTTATATTTAATTATTTTAAATTATTACTAATGGGTAGTATTATTATTTTCATTCCAAGCCTAATAAGCTCAAGCCCATTATCCTTTTCATTTCATTTTATTTTCTTTTTATTCCAAGCCCACATGAGCTAAGCCCACATGCCCAATATCTATTTTCTTATTTCTCCATATTTCTTATTTCTTTTAATTAAAGCCCAAAACCCATTATCATGAGACCCTTACCCATTAACCCTAAATCCAATCTTAATCCTAATTCAAATCTATAATTTCAAATCTAAACCAAATCTCTTTGAGATTTTTAGCAACCTTCAATTCTTATCCTATCTTACTAAATTAAGCCATTTAAATCTAATTAGAATTCATATTTCTAAAATATCTTATATCCTATATAAACACCCAAACCCCTTTTTCTCTTCTTCCTCAAGAGAAACCCTAATCCAACTCTCCCCACTTTCATCTTTCTCTTCTCCTCCAAACTCTTTTTCTCTTCTACTTCCAAAAGAAAATCCTGGCCCAACTCTACTCATCTCCTTCTTTCTTTTCTCCTCATGAACAAAAGATCTTGAAGTACAAATTGAGGAGCATGTTAGGGGATCACAAATCAAGTAAGTAATTTATTTTATCAAAATTTATTTTATCAAAATTTATTTGATATAAATTGTTTATTAAAATCATGTCTTACTATAATCTTCATGAATATGTTTATATATCAAAACTCAACATTAAAATCAAATCTAAAATCCCATTAAAATTTGATGAAGAGATGAAGATCAAATAATTTATATTTACATACTTTTTAGAGTTTTTATAAAGGATTAAAAGAAAATTAAATAAAAAAAGAATATTAAAAAAAACAAGAGAAAAAGAATTCAGGACCAGGCCTGGTCCGGCCTGGTCCAGTCCGGGCCTGGACTGAGCCTGGGCCTGGGCTGTTTCATTAAAAAAAAAGAAAAAAAAAAAAGAAAAAGAAAAAGAAAAATCTGAACTGGGCCTGGGCCTGAGGGCCTGGCCTGAGGGCAAAATAAAAGGAAAAGAAAAGAAGAAAGAAAGAGAAAGAATTTGTATATTTAATTAATTGATTAAAAATATCAAAATAAAATAGAGAAAAATATAAATAATATTTTATAACACTTTTACTTTCTATGATAAAGTTTTAGACATATAGCAACATGAAATTAAATTCAATCCCTCACTTTAAAAATCATTTCTCCTTAATGATAAATTTAGAACCGTTAAGTACTTTAATAATTTAAAGCCTATTAAAAATCAAAAAAAAATTAGAAATTGGTTTAAATTAAACCTACTAAATTCACTAAACCTAAAGAATCATATTTCTAACCCCTAAACTAATTAATCAAGATTAAATCCCTTATAACTCCCAAGTAAAATATCTTTTTTAAAAATCTAACAATTTCTATTGAATAATTCATGTAGATTTATCAAGGCCTTGTAATCTCAGTGCTTCGGACTTGGGATGGATCTCAGGTGAGTGTTTCTCTCTCCTTCTCTCTTTATTCATTAAGTGATTATAGATATGTTGTGCTTGTGATATGATTTGATGTGTTACATGTTTATGTGTGGAGATCACCGAGCATGAAGAGGGACGATCATCTTCCGTTTATTTTACATGTTGGATGCATAGGAATATGATATGCATGATTCTTGATACATGTTAGAACCCCCATGTTTGTCCTATGAATATCTAGATGATTATTGTAGACATATCAGGATGTAGCATGAGAGTAATTGAGAGGATGGGGAGATTGAGTATATTGTGCAGGTTTTATTCAGTATCAGGTTGCAGGGTAGGTTAGTCGACTTGCCCATGATTATAGTCGACTAACACCTCTGTTAGTCGACTAACCCAGGAGCCTAGTCGACTAATTTAGCTTCCAGGAATTTATAGACTCTCTGTCTCTCTCTGTTAGTCGACTTGATTCACTTGACTAGTCGACTAATACTTCTCTAGTCGACTAGTAACTTCCCTCTAGTCGACTAATATTGGCAGATTGCTGTGTTTAGTCTCTTTATGGATTGTGGACTTCACCCATGAGTTATGTAATGGATATAGATGGATGTACATGATTTCTAGAGATGGATATTAGATGGAATGACTTGACTTATCATGATAGATCTTATATGCATGGATTGGATATGTTGTCAAGTGTTGGGATCTGATGTTGACCTTAATAGAAATGTGAACCCTTGAGAACTTGAGAATCAGATTAGATTGTTAGAGTGAGAGAACTAAACTTGATGATTGATATATATTGGAAAAGCAGTTTATGTATCAAATTACTTGATGTGTATTGATACTCGATTGTTATGGAACTATTGGAATCATGAGTTGGTTGTAATGACTTTGGATTGATCTGGGACTTATATTATTTACATTGAATGATGATCAGTAATTAAATATGACTTTATTAGTTAAGTGTGACTTAGATTGATCTTGAGTTAGAGGTTATCCAGAATCTATATTCCTTACTTGGTGATGATTCAGTTAAGAATTTATTCGAGTATTTGAGGACAGATGATATATCTCATGTAGAGTACTTTCCAGACTTGATATTCATTTATTGGTGATGACTTGATGATGATTCATTCAGATGTTGACATGGACTTGTTATGATGTTAGACATTGATTACTTTGAGAGATTTAGTTATTGTGTTAGTGATCTATTTGATATCAGTAATGTTGTACTTCTGAGTTATTAGATAGCAGTCATTACTTTATCAGTTGGTGACATCATTTATTGACGACTTTGAGGATATGAGTTGATTCCATACTTTGCTGGATTATTCTATTCTTGACAATAGGTTGTTACTCATCTTGGATAATCTTGTTTTACCTGTGAAACCTGATTGGTTATTCTTTATATATATATCTATCTGACAACTATCATAATCATGTTACTAGAATTTGCTGGGAATATTATTACACGGTAACAACACCCGCATGTTCACTTGTTATATATATTCCTGTTATGCCGGTATCATGTTCCTTGATATTATATACTCCTGTTATACCGGTACCCTGACTTTCACATGTTGATATTGTTACCGTGATCACCACTGAGTCATCCCAGAGATTTAAGTAACATATATATTAAATAATCTTGATAAACTAAAACATGATAACAAACAACTTGCACTGGGATTGGGCAGATTGATGGAGGAGACAGCGTCCGTATTTTGGGTGGACCTAGGATTTAGGTTGCGCAGCCGAAAGAGGGTTCCACTGCAGGGTTCCCGTGGGGTGACTGGCACCCCGTCATGTTTCCTGTTATACATGTTATACATGTACCTGTTCCTGTTTACATGTTCCTGACTACCTTGCGGTAGGTCCTGGTTCAGCGCCAGGAGTCTGGGCCGTGGTCCCGGGTATGCACGGGACCCACCTAAAACATGGACAATGTCTCCAACCGATCAGTTTCAATAATTTAGGGCATCGATTGGCATGTGTGATAGGCGTAGTATGGGATGCGTCTATTACATGTGACAATGGGTGTTCGCTGACAAAATTAATAATAAACTGTTGATGTATTGTAACTGACTATAATCACCTGATTGTATATCTCTATATATCATTATGATAGGCACATGATTATAACCAGGACCAGATTATGTACTAGGTTAGAGATATTGCTAGGATATACATCTAGACATCCGTTGTTTGCTACAGTTGCTTTACTTGTCTTGTACCTATACTCTTATTCTTGCTATCTTTATTCGTGTTGCTATCATGTATATTATTGCATTGTTATTCAGTTGCTTATGTAACATGTTATTTGATTATCTTATATCTGCAGTTGTTCTTATTATTATTTATGCACATTGTTTCTTCTGCACGAGCTTTTTCCCCTTTTACACACACACTCACCATGGTCGCGTTCTGACGACCCTGGATTTGCACGTCCAGATATTGGACGATTGTTCTAATGTGCAGGTGTTCGACGAGACTGTACGTCTTGCAAGGAACTGGACGCTCATTCTTCCGTTTCTGGTATCCTCATCTCTTTATATTTCTGCCATCTTTGATTCTACCTTTATCGCTTTCAGCTGCCATCTTCTTGTCATTATTCATCTGCTATCATTGTGTAGTCTTATATGTATTATTGTAGTGACCATTGATTATTATGCTTCTGATTTATAGCTTGATCAGGTTACATTTAGGCTTAGCGTGTATATGTGGGGTATTTTCCTTACGTATATACGTCGCCGACTCTCGTCGCGCCTCCTTTTTCGTGTATTTTGGGGAGCGGGGTGTGACAGGGTTTTCTTGGTATCAGAGCCTAGGTTTTCAACTTGCGATGTGAAATTTTGATTTTTGTTTCGCAAAAGAGAACCTAGTTCTTACCGGTTATCTGAGACAAGTTACATTTACACTGCAATATACATACACTATTCACATGATAATATTGACTCCCTTTGGAATTGATCGTCCTCCCTTTGGAATTCCATTCTTGATCTGTTGATATCCATGATTCCAACACTTCATTTAGAGTGATTTGGATGTCCATCTTGATTTCATCCTTCTTTCCTATTTGTTTCTCCTAATTCCATCTCTTGAGATTGGTTACTCCTTATTGAAGCCGGTAGCAAAAATCAGAGCGCGCAGCGGAAGCATAGCGGCACTATGAAGTATTCAGAAGCGACGTGGAAGCTTGTTTGTTTTTCCCCTTGATTCGGTATTTTTATCATTCCCTACTTTATTGAAATTTCGAGGACGAAATTTTTATTAAGGTGGGCAGAATGTAATATCCCTATTCTAATAATACTGTATTTTTATTTTTCTACAAGTATTTATTTTATTTTACTAGTTATTTTAGTATTATTTGCTAACTTGATTTATTATCATTATTAGTATTAGTATTATGTATGACTTGTAGACTCTTATTGCTTATATTTAATTATTTTAAATTATTACTAATGGGTAGTATTATTATTTTCATTCCAAGCCTAATAAGCTCAAGCCCATTATCCTTTTCATTTCATTTTATTTTCTTTTTATTCTAAGCCCACATGAGCTAAGCCCACATGCCCAATATCTATTTTCTTATTTCTCCATATTTCTTATTTCTTTTAATTAAAGCCCAAAACCCATTATCATGAGACCCTTACCCATTAACCCTAAATCCAATCTTAATCCTAATTCAAATCTATAATTTCAAATCCAAACCAAATCTCTTTGAGATTTTTAGCAACCTTCAATTCTTATCCTATCTTACTAAATTAAGCCATTTAAATCTAATTAGAATTCATATTTCTAAAATATCTTATATCCTATATAAACACCCAAACCCCTTTTTCTCTTCTTCCTCAAGAGAAACCTAATCCAACTCTCCCCACTTTCATCTTTCTCTTCTCCTCCAAACTCTTTTTCTCTTCTACTTCCAAAAGAAAATCCTGGCCCAACTCTACTCATCTCCTTCTTTCTTTTCTCCTCATGAACAAAAGATCTTGAAGTACAAATTGAGGAGCATGTTAGGGGATCACAAATCAAGTAAGTAATTTATTTTATCAAAATTTATTTGATATAAATTGTTTATTAAAATCATGTCTCACTATAATCTTCATGAATATGTTTATATATCAAAACTCAACATTAAAATCAAATCTAAAATCCCACTAAAAATTTGATGAAGAGATGAAGATCAAATAATTTATATTTACATACTTTTTAGAGTTTTTATAAAGGATTAAAAGAAAATTAAATAAAAAAAGAATATTAAAAAAAACAAGAGAAAAAGAATTCAGGACCAGGCCTGGTCCGACCTGGTCAAGTCCGGGCTTGGACTGAGCCTGGGCCTGGGCTGTCTCATTAAAAAAAAAGAGAAAAAAAAAAAAAGAAAAAGAAAAATCTGAACTGGGCCTGGGCCTGAGGGCCTGGCCTGAGGGCAAAATAAAAGGAAAAGAAAAGAAGAAAGAAAGAGAAAGAATTTGTATATTTAATTAATTGATTAAAAATATCAAAATAAAATAGAGAAAAATATAAATAATATTTTACAACACTTTTACTTTCTATGATAAAGTTTTAGACATATAGCAACATGAAATTAAATTCAATCCCCCACTTTAAAAATCATTTCTCCTTAATGATAAATTTAGAACCGTTAAGTACTTTAATAATTTAAAGCCTATTAAAAATCAAACAAAAATTAGAAATTGGTTTAAATTAAACCTACTAAATTCACTAAACCTAAAGAATCATATTTCTAACCCCTAAACTAATTAATCAAGATTAAATCCCTTATAACTCCCAAGTAAAATATCTTTTTTAAAAATCTAACAATTTCTATTGAATAATTCATGTAGATTTATCAAGGCCTTGTAATCTCAGTGCTTCGGACTTGGGATGGATCTCAGGTGAGTGTTTCTCTCTCCTTCTCTCTTTATTCATTAAGTGATTATAGATATGTTGTGCTTGTGATATGATTTGATGTGTTACATGTTTATGTGTGGAGATCACCGAGCATGAAGAGGGACGATCATCTTCCGTTTATTTTACATGTTGGATGCATAGGAATATGATATGCATGATTCTTGATACATGTTAGAACCCCCATGTTTGTCCTATGAATATCTAGATGATTATTGTAGACATATCAGGATGTAGCATGAGAGTAATTGAGAGGATGGGGAGATTGAGTATATTGTGCAGGTTTTATTCAGTATCAGGTTGCACGGTAGGTTAGTCGACTTGCCCATGATTATAGTCGACTAACACCTCTGTTAGTCGACTAACCCAGGAGCCTAGTCGACTAATTTAGCTTCCAGGAATTTATAGACTCTCTGTCTCTCTCTGTTAGTCGACTTGATTCACTTGACTAGTCGACTAATACTTCTCTAGTCGACTAGTAACTTTCCTCTAGTCGACTAATATTGGCAGATTGCTGTGTTTAGTCTCTTTATGGATTGTGGACTTCACCCATGAGTTATGTAATGGATATAGATGGATGTACATGATTTCTAGAGATGGATATTAGATGGAATGACTTGACTTATCATGATAGATCTTATATGCATGGATTGGATATGTTGTCAAGTGTTGGGATCTGATGTTGACCTTAATAGAAATGTGAACCGTTGAGAACTTGAGAATCAGATTAGATTGTTAGAGTGAGAGAACTAAACTTGATGATTGATATATATTAGAACAGCAGTTTATGTATCAGATTACTTGATGTGTATTGATACTCGATTGTTATGGAACTATTGGAATCATGAGTTGGTTGTAATGACTTTGGATTGATCTGGGACTTATATTATTTACATTGAATGATGATCAGTAATTAAATATGACTTTATTAGTTGAGTGTGACTTAGATTGATCTTGAGTTAGAGGTTATCCAGAATCTATATTCCTTACTTGGTGATGATTCAGTTAAGAATTTATTCGAGTATTTGAGGACAGATGATATATCTCATGTAGAGTACTTTCCAGACTTGATATTCATTTATTGGTGATGACTTGATGATGATTCATTCAGATGTTGATATGGACTTGTTATGATGTTAGACATTGATTACTTTGAGAGATTTAGTTATTGTGTTAGTGATCTATTTGATATCAGTAATGTTGTACTTCTGAGTTATTAGATAGCAGTCATTACTTTATCAGTTGGTGAGATCATTTATTGACGACTTTGAGGATATGAGTTGATTCCATACTTTGCTGGATTATTCTATTCTTGACAATAGGTTGTTACTCATCTTGGATAATCTTGTTTTACCTGTGAAACCTGATTGGTTATTCTTTATATATATATATCTATCTGACAACTATCATGTTCATGTTACTAGAATTTGCTGCGAATATTATTACACGGTAACAACACCCGCATGTTCACTTGTTATATATATTCCTGTTATGCCGGTATCATGTTCCTTGATATTATATACTCCTGTTATACTGGTACCCTGACTTTCACATGTTGATATTGTTACCGTGATCACCACTGAGTCATCCCAGAGATTTAAGTAACATGTATATTAAATAATCTTGATAAACTAAAACATGATAACAAACAACTTGCACTGGGATTGGGGAGATTGATGGAGGAAACAGCGTCCGTATTTTGGGTGGACCTAGGATTTAGGTTGCGCAGCCGAAAGAGGGTTCCACTGCAGGGTTCCCGTGGGGTGACTGGCACCCCGTCATGTTTCCTGTTATACATGTTATACATGTACCTGTTCCTGTTTACATGTTCCTGACTACCTTGCGGTAGGTCCTTGTTCAGCGTCAGGAGTCTGGGCCGTGGTCCCGGGTATGCACGGGACCCACCTAAAACATGGACAATGTCTCCAACCGATCAGTTTCAATAATTTAGGGCATCGATTGGCATGTGTGGTAGGCGTAGTATGGGATGCGTCTATTACATGTGACAATGGGTGTTCGCTGACAAAATTAATAATAAACTGTTGATGTATTGTAACTGACTATAATCACCTGATTGTATATCTCTATATATCATTATGATAGGCACATGATTATAACTAGGACCAGATTATGTACTAGGTTAGAGATATTGCTAGGATATACATCTAGACATCCGTTGTTTGCTACAGTTGCTTTACTTGTCTTGTACCTGTACTCTTATTCTTGCTATCTTTATTCGTGTTGCTATCATGTATATTATTGCATTGTTATTCAGTTGCTTATGTAACATGTTATTTGATTATCTTATATCTGCAGTTGTTCTTATTATTATTTATGCACATTGTTTCTTCTGCACGAGCTTTTCCCCTTTTACACACACACTCACCATGGTCGCGTTCTGACGACCCTGGATTTGCACGTCCAGATATTGGACGATTGTTCTAATGTGCAGGTGTTCGACGAGACTGTACGTCTTGCAAGGAACTGGACGCTCATTCTTCCGTTTCTGGTATCCTCATCTCTTTTATATTTCTGCCATCTTTGATTCTACCTTTATCGCTTTCAGCTGCCATCTTCTTGTCATTATTCATCTGCTATTATTGTGTAGTCTTATATGTATTATTGTAGTGGCCATTGATTATTATGCTTCTGATTTATAGCTTGATCAGGTTACATTTAGGCTTAGCGTGTATATGTGGGGTATTTTCCTTACGTATATACGTCGCCGACTCTCGTCGCGCCTCCTTTTTCGCGTATTTTGGGGAGCGGGGCGTGACAGACCATTCCAGAGAGTCTACTCTCTGAAAATGGGCCCAGTCGACCGACCGGTCAACTGTCCAGAGAGTTCACTCTCTGGCTCAGGCCTTAGTCAATCGGGTGGTCGACCGGCAGGCAGTTTACCTCGGGCGGTCGACCGGCCGGTCGACCGACAACCACAACGGTCAGAAATCTGATCGTTAACTGGTCGACCGGGCGGTCGACCGATAAGCCATTCTGGGCCTGTTCTGAACCCCAATGGCTATATTTTGGGAATCCTATAAATATGGGTTCCCTTGGCTTGTTTCTCTTAAGATTTTGAAGAGCAATTTTTCTCACCTTCTCTAGTATTTTCAACAAAGGTTTCAAAGGAGTTTTTATGCCAAAATTCTCCATCTTTATTTGTTTTCAATGTTTTGAAAAATTAAAGAAAATCAAGTCTTTGGGAATTTTATGTTGTTCTTCATTTTATATATCCATCAAGAAGTTTTCTCAAGTAAGTATTTTCTTTGTTGTTTTATTTCCAAAAACTTTTTTCTCACATACCTGTACTATCATCTCAAATCTATCTTTAGCATCTTTGTATTGTGAGAAAAATTATTTGTGATCCTTTGAGATCACCAAGAAAGTTTGTGATCATTAGATCACCATGTTTTATTTCTTCTTTGCTTTGTGCTAGGCTTGTGTCTTCCCTCTTATGTAGATGTGATTGTATAGAAAGAGGAGTTGTGTACTCCTTGTGTTGAGTTGTAATTTCTCAGTGGAGGTCCCTCTGTAGAAGGTCCTGCGTGGACATAGTGAAAATGCTTCTGTGTGAAGGCGGGGATGTAGAGCAGTAGCTCGAACCTCGAGACATATCCTTGTATTTGTGTTTGGATATTTCTCTCTCAACTCATCTCTCTTTATGTCTTTCATTGCCTTACATTGTTCATATTATATACATGCTTGGTATTGTTAGTGTGCCCACACTTGTGTTGAACCAAGAGAGCTTCAAATAGTACCTCAACTCTTAATTTAGAGGAATCTAGAGGAGTAGTTTCAGAGCCCTTCACAGGGAATTCAAGCTCACTTCTGATTACACATAGTGTGTTAGCAATTAATTTTAAATTTCGCATCATTTGTCTTAGATTAGCTTGTACACCTATTCGCCCCCCTCTAGCTGTACCTACAGTAAGAACCATTGCCGGATTCTTCTCTACAGGCACATCTCGTCCAACATTGCCCGGATGCAAACCAAGTACGCCGAGGAGGTCCAGACCTGCTGAGGCCATTGAGCATCAGAATATCTAAGTGCACTGATCTATAGACTTGGTCATGGACCAATTCATCCTCTGTGTTGTAGTCACCAACTGGAAGAAGAAAAGGGGATAGTGGTGCCTGCTCACTGGAAGATAATATATTTCCTATTAGAGGGTGTAGATCCACTGGCCTCTCCAGCGAGCAGCTACTGGACAGTATCAGGCATGGCACCCTCGAACAGGAAAGCAGGTTTTCTGAAAATGTGTAATGCCCCGATCCCGCAAGTACAGGGACTCTAATGCGACATATATACGCAGGACAGAAATACCCTCACACACACACACACACACACACACACACACACACACACACACACATATATATATATATATATATATATATATATATATATATATGCTAAGCATTAATACAAGTAAGAATTGGAGTACGGAAGTATAGTGGTAATATACATTCCAACAAAAAAGTACAAGTACATAATTATCACAGGGTGTAATCCAATATAATATGAATATTACATCAAAAAGATGTTTAGTAAGATTACCAAGCATGAAAAGGACTGGCCAATACTCACGGACTACAAAAGAAAATCTCATGAGCGGATCAAAAGAGACAGGTAAGGAATGTGCTATGGCTGATTTGATGCACCTTAAAAAAGTCTAATATTTTCACAGAAGGATTCCACTACGCTTCCGCTGCTCTTCAGAATATGGACATGAAGGTTCAGGGTTGTTAGAAAATAACCCAGCGAGTACGTAAGATGAAGCTAAGTCGCATACACAGGCAATCACACTTGTACATATCAAGTGATGTGGTTCTGGCATGAAAATACAGGCAATGATCAGTAAACATAAAAAGTAATCAGAGCTTCAGCAGAACATCTCGAATTAAGCAAACACGCATATATCGATAAATCTGAATAGAGAAAGCATGTCTTTAAAACCATGTCAAGAGCATAGGTAAACATACACATGCAATAAGCCATCAAGAAATATGTTAAGTGCAAATGTGGACAAAACTAACTATACAAGCTTAAACATTGGATTCATTAGATTGATACGTCGAGGGGATAATCCAAACAAGGAAACCCTGATCTGTATACTATATATCCCATGTCACATTGTCTGAGTTCATACAAGCTGAGTTGCCCTCAATGTAACAGAACAAGAATGTCAAGAGTAATTATAGTGTCATAGAAATCATACATACAGGTGATGAGCAGGATAACTGAATCATGCAATAATAACAATCAGTGTCGCCTATTATTATAATCATTTTCTTTCAGTGACCCATACCACTGGTAGCTTATGCTCGGTCCATATTCTAGTAGAACTCAATCCGAACTCTAATATACGGATACCATTATTCGAATAAGAAAGTGATTCAATAACACCCGCTCCTGAGATTATTATGGTTTGAAAATTAAGTTATAGCTGGTGCCAAGTAGTGTCAGGCCTCAGTCATCATAGCAATAATAATAATAATAATCAGTATCATTTGTTATTCTTGTCCCTTTTCCACAGGTGTCCCACAATACCGACAGTTTATATTGCAGCCCGCACTTCCAGCAGAACTCATCTGAACTCGGATATGCGGGCATCATTATTCGAACAGGGGAGAGATCGTATAACATATGCTCCTGGCTTTATTATGGTACATGTGTGTGGCTGTTAATATCTGAGAATGCTTATCACGCTAACACCAAGTGGCACAGGCAGGAGGAAGGAGTATTTTTTCCTCAGAGAATAGATTCAAGAAATAGCCCCACAGATTCAAGAAGTGGCCCCCCACCATGTATATGGTATGGTACTTTACTTCGTGTGACACTTTGCTCTGTGTGTGGAATGAATTATTGAGGTGGCCCCTACAAATTCAAGAGGTGGCCCCAACCACGTGTGTGGCGTGGCACTTCGCTCCGTGTGGCACTTAGTAACATTCAGGATCTGTAACGCCCCGATTCCACGGATACGGGGACGTCACTGCGACGTATATACGTAGGTCATAAATTGCCCCCACGTATATACGCTAAGCATAAAAGTACAACAAGGATCAGAGTACACGACAAAGCGTGGTATTCATACATATGCCAACACAAGAAGTACACATACAAAGTTATCACAGGATATTATAAAGTATTACACATTACATGTGTATTACATCATAACCAAGTCCAAAAGAAATATATACAAATATGTATACAAAAAGCTCACAAGTAGAAGGAAGGTCTCGTGAGTCAAAAGGTAAGTCTGGCACGAGGGGACTGGAGCTAGTCCGCCTGCTCACTAAGGTAAGCTCGGTCCTCTGTGGATGGCTCCACTTCGTTCCAAGCTTCGGAATCTGAATGTGCAAATCCAAGGAGTCAAGACATATAAACAATAAACGGACTACAGCCAAGTGGCTAAGAGACATGAATAAGTAGTATGAAACCATATGAGGAATATCAGCTAACAAGTATGAAAAGCATGAAGAGATAAAGTCCTAATACATTAGATTTACAGTTAACATCTTATTATTATTACTTGTCTTACTGTGATATCTAGCTATGTGACCCAGCGTCCCAGAGCACATAGATCCATATCCTAGTAAAGCAAGGTTGTTATTGGAAACAGCGGTTGTATCGACGAACTATGTTTACAGTGGACCCCGTACATGCCCGGGATAACGGTCCAGGATTGTTCCGTTGCTTGGTGACGGAAGCCAGCCGCTAGGCTAAACAGGAGGGACTTATGTATGCCCTTATCATGATGGTACCAGTAATAGAGGGAGCAAGCACTCCCCTCGGTCCCCTGGAGGCCCACAGGTCAGACCGGAACATGAGTTGCACAACATTCCTAAAAACCACTGTAAACACGAACACATATCGATATCCGCATGTTTTCCCCCGACCCATGTGTAAGTTGGTCCATTTTATGCAAAAGTCAAGTGTATCATGCTTGGTTCAAGTGATGGCATGATAAGTGGTGATATTCACATTTTAACAAGTTATGGAGCGATGATATGTAATAACAAGTCATGAAGTAATATGAGATAATGTCTATCAAGTAACATGTCATGTAGTACCAGTTAAGAAGCAAGAACAAGAATAATATGCCACACGTGTATCAACAATAAGATCCAAATTTCAGAACAGAATCACCCAAGTCAAACAGTCAGAATTAGTCGACTAGGTGGAAGGGTTAGTCGACTAATAGGGGTCTTAAGTCGACTACTAGTCTGGATGAGTCGACTAAAACTGGGAAACAGAGAGTTGGGTTCTGTTTCAGGGAAAGTTAGTCGACTAGGGTTGTAAGGGTAGTCGACTAACAGGGAACTACTAGTCGACTAATGGATACCTAAGTCGACTAAGTCTGAGATACAGAGAGTTGATGTTTTATTTCAGGAAAACAGGAGTCGACTGGGGAGAAATGGGTAGTCGACTAGGGGTCTCTGGTCGACTGGAAATCTGGTCTAGTCGACTAAAACTGTGAAATCAGAAAAGGTTAAGTTTCAACTAAAGTGGATTAGTCGACTAGTCCCTAGGTCTAGTCGACTAATCGTGGGAAAACAGCAAACAGAACAGATTTCTAGGGTTTTGTTTGAGGGTCTAAAAATGTGATTTTTATGGCTCAAGTGAACATGAATTGTCAACACAAGTATACAAAGGAGTTTACAAGTCTTGGTGAGTAAATATACTCACTTGGAAAGGTTCGATTGAAGCTTTACGAGTCCGGGAAGAGTGTGGTCGTCAAATGGCACCTATGTGATCCTTGGCGACGAAAAGAGCTACGATCCAAGCTCCAATTCAGTTGCTTGAGCTAGAGGTGAAGATCTTGAGGTGTTCTTGGAGTTAGGGTTGAGTTTGAGATGGAGAAGGAAGAGGTGAGGGCTAATCTCTTGGTGAAGTGAAGAAAAAAAAAGAGAAAAGAATTGTAAAGGAAGGTTTATATAGGATTTGATTTTTGTAAAGGAGATGCAATTAAAGAAATTGAGAGGGGGTTTTGTGCAAAAAGGGGAGGTGAGGTGTCTCTCCTAGCCACCACTTGGCCGGCCATGGGAGAGAGAGAAAAGGTGGGCATTTAATGAGGAAGTAGGTGAGAAAATTGTGTGGAGTTGAAATTTTTGGAGAAAATGGAGTTTTGGAAAATGGAAAAAAACTTGTGGTTGTGGAGGAAGGAAATAAGGAAAGGAAAAAGAAATGAAATCATAAAGGAGAAGATATTTTCTCTTGGATTAAGAAAATAAAATATTGAAAATACAAGTTCCCGGGTTTAAGTCGAGGATGCGGAAAATATTTCGGAAAATACCGAAATCGTCCGAAATTCAAGTATCTCGGAACGACTCGCAAATTTTACCAAAAATCAATAATAATATATGAAGACGTATAGTGAAATCCGTTCGAAGAAATACTTTATAGTTTTAAAACTAAAAATCCCGGAATCAGTTATCTACCGACTCCGTTGGAATTTTCATAAATTTATAAAATTCTCAGAAAAAGTATTTAAGTAGGAAATATCATTTTAAGAAATAAGGTCTAAAGACTCTTCTAGAAATTCTTAACGGTTTGTAAAATAAAAATTCAGGAATCGATCAGCGACACTGGTCGACAGCGGATTTGAAGAAATTTATTTTAATTCAGGAAAAATCCAGAAAATCATAGAAAATCTAATATATTGGAAAATGATATTTGAAAGTGAAATCGGTCAAATACAGGAAGTAAATCGAAAAATACGGTCGAAAAGCTGAATACGCAACTAAGTACGTATTCTGGGAACAGGGTATTACAATCCACCCACCTTACAAAAATTTCGTCCTCGAAATTTCATAAGGTGAAAGGTAACAGGAAAGGTAACAGATAGATAAGGAAAAGATGAGAGATAACAGTAGAAAAGAATAGAAGGAAAGAGTTTTTTTTTACCAAATCAAGATGTGAAGAGTTGAGGGTAACGCTCTCGGATAACATCCTCTCGTTCCCATGTGGCTTCTCCCGGTGCATGTCTGTTCCAAGACACCAATACCAATGGTATAGCCTTGTTCTTCAGTGTCTTCACACTCTTATCCAAAATGGCCATCGGCTTCTCCTGATATGATAAATCTGGCTGTAGTTCCAGTTCGGAATGATCCAAAATATGACTATCATCCTTGACATACTTCCTCAACTGAGATACATGGAAAACATTGTGCACTCCCTCCAAAGATGGAGGTAAAGCCAATCTGTACGATACATCTCCCACACGGTCTAAGATCTCGAATGGGCCGATGTACCTCGGACTAAGCTTTCCACGAGTACCGAACCGGATAACTCCCTTGGTAGGTGATATCTTCAAGAACACATGATCTCCTGTCTGGAACTCCAATGGCCTTCTCTGAGTGTCAGCCCAACTCTTCTGCCGACTCTGTGCTGCCCTGAGGTGATCTCTGATGACTCTGACTTTCTCTGTTGTCTGAATCAGGATCTCTGGCCCCAAAAGTCTCCTCTCACCGACTTCATCCCAACAAATCGGTGACCGACACTTCCTTCCATACAGTGCCTCAAAAGGTGCCATCTTGATACTTGCCTGGTAACTGTTATTATAAGAAAATTCAGCCAAATGAAGATGATCTTCCCAAGATCCCTTAAACTCAATCATGCAGGCCCTTAGCATATCTTCAAGGACCTGGATAGTCCTCTCAGATTGCCCGTCTGTCTGAGGATGATATGATGTACTGAATTTCAGATGGGTCCCCAAACTTTCTTGGAGACTCTCCCAGAAATGAGATCTGAATCTTGTGTCTCTGTCTGATACAATACTGACTGGAACTCCATGCAGACGAACTATCTCCTTCATGTACTTGTCTGCCAAGACCTCCGTTGACTGTCCCACCCTGAATGGTATGAAGTGAGCTGACTTGGTGAGGCGATCAATGATGACCCACACAGCATTGTTACCCTTGGGACTACGAGGTAATGCCGTGACAAAATCCATAGTGATGTGCTCCCACTTCCATTCGGGTATCGGCAAAGGATGTAGAAGTCCAGCTGACCTCTGATGCTCTATCTTTATCTGCTGGCACACCAGGCACTTGGCTACAAACTGAGCTATCTCCCTCTTCATAGCATTCCACCAAAACTGCTTCTTCAAGTCCTGATACATCTTGTTTCCCCTGGGTGGATGGAATATGCTGAACTGTGTGCTTCTGCCAGAATCTTCTGTCTAACATCTCCTTGAGGGACACAAATCCTGCTACCAAAATATAAGGCACCATCCGGATGAATGCTGATATCAGTCCTCAATCCAGCCTCTACCTAAGCTCGGAATGTCTGTAACCTGGGATCTTCCTTCTGAGCTTCCCTGATCTCATCAATCAATGCTGACTGAATCTGCAAAGTCATGAACTGTCCTGCCTTCTCAGTCCTTCGAACTAACATCAAGTCCAATCTGATGAAGTCTTGAATCAACTCCTTCTGCTGAGTAAGCTGGATAAGCACTCTATTCTCTGGCATCCTGCTCAGTGCATCTGGAACTGTATTGACCTTGCCTGGATGATATTGCAAGTCAATATCATAGTCCGCCATCAGTTCAAGCCACCTCCTCTGCCTCATATTCAACTCTTTCTGTGAGAAAATATACTTGAGGCTCTTGTGATCAGTGTATATCAACACTTTATCTCCCAGAAGATAATGCCTCCAAATCTTCAAGGCAAAGATAACAGCTGCTAGCTCCAAGTCATGAGTTGGGTAATTCCGCTCATGAGTCTTCAGTTGCCTTGATGCATATGCTATAACATGACCATGTTGCATAAGCACACACCCCAGGCCTTTACGTGATGCATCATTGTAGATGACCATCCCTCCTCTACCTGAGGGAGTCCTCAAGATTGGAGCTGAAATGAGCCTCTGCTTCAATTGCTCAAATGCTGCAGTACACTCTTCTGTCCAAATGTACCTTTCTCCTTTCCGGGTGAGCTTAGTCAATGGAGCTGCAATCCTAGAGAAATCCTGGACAAAACGTCTGTAATATCCGGCTAGTCCAAGAAAACTCTTAATCTCAGTCACCGTCCTTGGAATGGGCCAATCCTTCACTGCCTGGACTTTGCTGGGATCAACTGAAATTCCTTCTGCTGAAACTATGTGTCCAAGGAAAGCTATGCTGTCCAACCAGAAATCACACTTGCTCCTCTTAGCATGAAGCTGCTCCTGTTGGAGAGTCAGCAATACAATCCTCAAGTGTTCTGCATGCTCCCTGTTGTTCTTTGAATAGATCAGGATGTCATCTATGAAAACAACGACAAACTGATCCAGATAGGGCGAGAACACTCGGTTCATCAAATCCATGAAAACTGAAGGGGCATTGGTGACTCCGAAAGGCATAACTAGAAACTCATAGTGGCCATAACGGGTCCTGAATGCCGTCTTCGGGATATCCTCCTTCTTCACCCTCAGCTGATGGTAACCCGACTGTAAATCCAATTTAGAGAATACACGGGCTCCATGAAGCTGATCAAACAGATCATCAATCCTGGGTAAAGGATACTTGTTCTTGATGGTAACTTTGTTCAACTCCCTATAGTCAATACAAAGCCTCTTACCACCATCCTTCTTGTTTGCCAACAGTACTGGAGCCCCCCATGGTGAAGTACTTGGTCTAATCAATCCCCTGTCTGAATATTCTTGTAGCTGCTTCTTCAAAATCTCTAACTCCGTCGGTGCCATCCTGTATGGAGCCTTGGATATAGGAGCTGCTCCTGGAACTGTGTCAATAGAGAACTCGATCATCCATTCAGGTGGCAGCCCTGAGATTTCAGCAAACACTCCTGGGAATTCATTCCACACTGGTACCTTCTGCTTCTGAACCTCCGAAGTAGTCATCCGAGTCTTTCCCTTGGTAGACTTCACTTCCCACTGAATTGGAACTCCGGTTGATGAGGGATTCTGAAATTAATCTTCTTCTCCCTACAGTCAATAACTGCATGGTACTGACTGAGCCAGGTCATGCCTAAGATTACGTCGTACCCTTTGGTGTCTAGTACGATCATATCTATGGCCAAGATCTTATCACATAGTTCTACCGGACAATCAGTGCAGAGTCTAGAAGATATGACTACCCCATTCCCTGTACAAATCTCCCATTTGTGGTCTAAAGATTTAACAGGTATAGAATGCAAAGCCACAAAATGGTCTGAGATATAACAATGGGATGCGCCTGAATCGAAGAGAGCGAGAACAGGTTTTGAATGAACTCTGATGTTACCTGTTATCACTTCCTCTGAAGTCTCAGCCTCCTCTGCTGTAAGAGTGTAAGCCTGACCTCTACCACGCCCTGCTGCAGTCCTGGCTCCTCTCTGGACTGGGCGAACAACATGCTGTGGCGGAAGGGGAAGAGCTCTCCTCATCACTGGTCCCTGATTCCTCTGCCCAAGTGGCCCTGGTAGCACTCTCTGTCCATTGGGTCCTGAAAGTGCTGGCAAAGTCTGGTTGGCTATCCCCAATCTCCTGTGTGGACAGGTCTCTATAGAATGATCCCGTGATCCACACACCAAACACAACCCATTTGCCCTCCGGCAATTCTGTCGGATATGCCCTGGCTTCTGACAATAACTGCAGAAAGAAACTGGTTGGGCCGTCTGGTAAGGAGCTGGCCTGAAAGGTTGCCTCTGAACTTTCGCTGCTCTATATGGGCCTCCTCTTCCCATTGGTACAAATGGCCTCTTCATGGCCTGGTTCCCCATCTGGTCAACTTTCTTCTTCTCAAGCCCACGCTCCACCTCCCGAGCTATGGTGAGAACCTCAGAATAAGTCTTCAACTACTGGGGCATCAGGAAAACTTGTATGTCCATCTGCAGACCCTGCTGGAACCTGCTTGCCCGCTTCTCCTCATCCGTCACCATGTACGGAGCAAAGCGGCTCAATCTAAGAAACTCTGCAGCATACTCGTCCACGGACTTGCTCTCTTGCTGGAGCCTGATAAATTGCTCTTCCATGTCCTTCTGAGCAGTAGCAGGGAAGAATCTGGCATAGAAGCTCTTGGAGAATGTGTCCCAGGTGACAGGCTTCTCCAGTCTGGCCTCTTCAGCAAGCCACCAAGTTCTAGCAACATCTTTCAACTGAATCTTGGCGACCTCAACTTGGTTCTCCTTTGGTACCCTGGCTGCATTCAGCAGATCTGTGGTATCCGTCAACCATTGTTCAGCATCCAATGGTTTCTCGCCTCCCGTGAAGATGGCTGGCTGCAGCCTCCTGAAGTCTGAAATGTTTCTCGGCCTCTGCTCTTTCGGTGCTGCCAATTCTTGCCTGAGGAGTTCAGTCTGCTGCTGCTGGTTTTCCATCATGGTCTGAATGACCCTCAAAATATCCACATTCTCCCCTGTGGGTCCATTCGAAGCTTGCCCCGAGTGGTTACGGCCCGTCCTTCGCTCCATACCGAGTTAGGAATAGAAAACTGGAATTTGAAAACAATTGGAAGGAGTTTAGGATACAAGGGAAGGAATCAAGAAGGAATCAAGGAGGACTTAATAACTTTGTATATTGTAGTTGGCATCAGCAAATTATTAAAATTTGCCGCTCGATTGTACTTCAGGTGTGAGAGCCTAGGCTCTGATACCAACCTGTAACGCCCCGATTCCACGGATACGGGGACGTCACTGCGACGTATATACGTAGGTCATAAATTGCCCCCACGTATATACGCTAAGCATAAAAGTACAATAAGGATTAGAGTACACGACAAAGCGTGGTATTCATACATATGCCAACACAAGAAGTACACATACAAAGTTATCACAGGATATTATAAAGTATTACACATTACATGTGTATTACATCATAACCAAGTCCAAAAGAAATATATACAAATATGTATACAAAAAGCTCACAAGTAGAAGGAAGGTCTCGTGAGTCAAAAGGTAAGTCTGGCACGAGGGGACTGGAGCTAGTCCGCCTGCTCACTAAGGTAAGCTCGGTCCTCTGTGGATGGCTCCACTTCGTTCTAAGCTTCGGAATCTGAATGTGCAAATCCAAGGAGTCAAGACATATAAACAATAAACGGACTACAGCCAAGTGGCTAAGAGACATGAATAAGTAGTATGAAACCATATGAGGAATATCAGCTAACAAGTATGAAAAGCATGAAGAGATAAAGTCCTAATACATTAGATTTACAGTTAACATCTTATTATTATTACTTGTCTTACTGTGATATCTAGCTATGTGACCCAGCGTCCCAGAGCACATAGATCCATATCCTAGTAAAGCAAGGTTGTTATTGGAAACAGCGGTTGTATCGACGAACTATGTTTACAGTGGACCCCGTACATGCCCGGGATAACAGTCCAGGATTGTTCCGTTGCTTGGTGACGGAAGCCAGCCGCTAGGCTAAATAGGAGGGACTTATGTATGCCCTTATCATGATGGTACCAGTAATAGAGGGAGCAAGCACTCCCCTCGGTCCCCTGGAGGCCCACAGGTCAGACCGGAACATGAGTTGCACAACATTCCTAAAAACCACTGTAAACACGAACACATATCGATATCCGCATGTTTTCCCCCGACCCATGTGTAAGTTGGTCCATTTTATGCAAAAGTCAAGTGTATCATGCTTGGTTCAAGTGATGGCATGATAAGTGGTGATATTCACATTTTAACAAGTTATGGAGCGATGATATGTAATAACAAGTCATGAAGTAATATGAGATAATGTCTATCAAGTAACATGTCATGTAGTACCAGTTAAGAAGCAAGAACGAGAATAATATGCCACACGTGTATCAACAATAAGATCCAAATTTCAGAACAGAATCACCCAAGTCAAACAGTCAGAATTAGTCGACTAGGTGGAAGGGTTAGTCGACTAATAGGGGTCTTAAGTCGACTACTAGTCTGGATGAGTCGACTAAAACTGGGAAACAGAGAGTTGGGTTCTGTTTCAGGGAAAGTTAGTCGACTAGGGTTGTAAGGGTAGTCGACTAACAGGGAACTACTAGTCGACTAATGGATACCTAAGTCGACTAAGTCTGAGATACAGAGAGTTGATGTTTTATTTCAGGAAAACAGGAGTCGACTGGGGAGAAATGGGTAGTCGACTAGGGGTCTCTGGTCGACTGGAAATCTGGTCTAGTCGACTAAAACTGTGAAATCAGAAAAGGTTAAGTTTCAACTAAAGTGGATTAGTCGACTAGTCCCTAGGTCTAGTCGACTAATCGTGGGAAAACAGCAAACAGAACAGATTTCTAGGGTTTTGTTTGAGGGTCTAAAAATGTGATTTTTATGGCTCAAGTGAACATGAATTGTCAACACAAGTATACAAAGGAGTTTACAAGTCTTGGTGAGTAAATATACTCACTTGGAAAGGTTCGATTGAAGCTTTACGAGTCCGGGAAGAGTGTGGTCGTCAAATGGCACCTATGTGATCCTTGGCGACGAAAAGAGCTACGATCCAAGCTCCAATTCAGTTGCTTGAGCTAGAGGTGAAGATCTTGAGGTGTTCTTGGAGTTAGGGTTGAGTTTGAGATGGAGAAGGAAGAGGTGAGGGCTAATCTCTTGGTGAAGTGAAGAAAAAAAAGAGAAAAGAATTGTAAAGGAAGGTTTATATAGGATTTGATTTTTGTAAAGGAGATGCAATTAAAGAAATTGAGAGGGGGTTTTGTGCAAAAAGGGGAGGTGAGGTGTCTCTCCTAGCCACCACTTGGCCGGCCATGGGAGAGAGAGAAAAGGTGGGCATTTAATGAGGAAGTAGGTGAGAAAATTGTGTGGAGTTGAAATTTTTGGAGAAAATGGAGTTTTGGAAAATGGAAAAAAACTTGTGGTTGTGGAGGAAGGAAATAAGGAAAGGAAAAAGAAATGAAATCATAAAGGAGAAGATATTTTCTCTTGGATTAAGAAAATAAAATATTGAAAATACAAGTTCCCGGGTTTAAGTCGAGGATGCGGAAAATATTTCGGAAAATACCGAAATCGTCCGAAATTCAAGTATCTCGGAACGACTCGCAAATTTTACCAAAAATCAATAATAATATATGAAGACGTATAGTGAAATCCGTTCGAAGAAATACTTTATAGTTTTAAAACTAAAAATCCCGGAATCAGTTATCTACCGACTCCGTTGGAATTTTCATAAATTTATAAAATTCTCAGAAAAAGTATTTAAGTAGGAAATATCATTCTAAGAAATAAGGTCTAAAGACTCTTCTAGAAATTCTTAACCGTTTGTAAAATAAAAATCCAGGAATCGATCAGCGACACTGGTCGACACCGGATTTGAAGAAATTTATTTTAATTCAGGAAAAATCCAGAAAATCATAGAAAATCTAATATATTGGAAAATGATATTTGAAAGTGAAATCGGTCAAATACAGGAAGTAAATCGAAAAATACGGTCGAAAAGCTGAATACGCAACTAAGTACGTATTCTGGGAACAGGGTATTACAGGATCTACCAGATGCGTGCATGATCATGAGATACATTCTCGTCATCCCGACATCAGGTAGCATGTTCCGTTAGACGCAAGTATGACTGTGCTATTAACGTGAATACGGGGGACATGAGTGCAGGACACAAGAGTACAAGAGATACAGGATCACTGTATATAACAGGATTTCAGGTGTCAGGTGTCAACTGATAGCATGTCAAGTATCAGGTGTCAGATATCAGGTGTTTGGTAACTTCATGTCAGTGTCAGGTAATTGTACAGGGTCACAACATCTATGTCAGGTAATCATCTGATCATGTAACATGATACAGGAGAACAATATAGTTAAATATTTCAAACTCTTTATAATGGTGAACATAATAATAATAGATTACGCTATTAAATAATTATGCGAAGCAGAGCGAAGCAGAAACGTATCTAGGTATATCCAATACAAATATAAAACCAACCCAAATGAGTTACAACAAAGCCAAAAATGAATAACAATATATAGGCCCAATAGTAAATGACAATATAAGCCCAAAGGGAGGGTACTCGCAATTCATATATAAAACATCAGAATGGTATTCACATAGCATGCAACAATAATAGAAAACACTCGCATACCATATATTAAGTCACATAACGATGTGTCATGTATTAAACACCAAAATAATATTCACTCAGCATGTATCAAGTAGTATAACATGTATCATGAATTAAATATTAGAAAAGCACTCGCCTAACAAAAAATATAGTCCTCGCGCAAATAACGAATAGGAGTACTCGGCCAAATACCGGAAAGAGTACTCGCCTAAACGATACCCGGGACGCGGTGGTGGACTCCGAAAAAACACTGGGGGTGTTAGCGTGTGGCGCGTGAGGAGAGAGAAGTTAAGGAGATGAGAGAGAGAATTATAGAGAGAGGTAGAGAGAACTTAGAGAGAGAAATAATTAGAGAGATAGTGGAGAGAGATAGTGCGACATGAAAGAGAAATGGGGAGAGGAGAGAGAAACAAAACTAGAACATAGAGGAGGGGGAGAAACAGATCCAGGACTCAGAGAGAGGGAAAGAGTGACTAGATAAAAGGAAAGAACGAGAGAAAGGAAAGAAAAATCGAAAAGAGAAAGAAAGAAATAAAGAAAAGAGAAGATGAAGGAAGAGAGAGCGAAGAGGGGAAGGGTGGCCGGTCGGAGGTGTCTAAGGGCAGTGCGGCCGGCCAGAGGGATCGGCAATGACTAGCCCAGGTAGATAAGAGGAGGGGTGAGGTGGAGTTGGTGATAAAGATGATGATGATGTTTGATGATGAAGAAGGTGGTAATGGTTGAAGTGGTGTGATGGTGGAGTGAAGTAGAGGAAGAGGTAGTGTTAGGGATGGACGGTGGAGGTGGGCTTAGTGGTGGTGTATGTGGTGGAGATGGGGGTGATGAGAGTTGATAGTTTTAGGAAAAGAGGAAGATAGTGGTGATGTAGTTGAAGGGAGAGGAGATGGAATAGGGGAAAAGGGATGGTGGATGAAGTGGTGGTGGTTGAGGTAAAGAGGGGAGAGGTGATGGCTGGCCCTAGGTGGTAGTGATGGTGGCCGGCCATGATGGAAAGGAGGGAAGAATGTGATGGTGTTGTTGATGTTGGTGTAGTAGTTGTTGTTGTTAGAGATGAAGTAGGAGTGGAAGGTGGATGTCAGGGTGCTTGGTGGTGGCTGGAGAGAAGCGCTGGCAGTTGTGGTGCTGTTATGGCCAGCGGTTGCAGCCAAGGGAGGGAGAGAGGACAAGGGATTGTGAGAGAGAGAGTGTGTAGGAGTAAATGAGAGATAGGGAGAGAGAGAAAGATTTAGTTTTTAAAAGAGAAAGAGAGAAGTGATGGGAGATGGGGCAGGTGAAGGGAAGATATCAGCTCATATGGGGAGCCAGGTGGGAGAAAAAGAAGGAAAGAGAAGGAAGAAAAGGAAAAGAAAAGAAGAGAAAGAACAAATAAAAAATAATATAATAATAGGATAAATTTTGAGTAACTCAGATTAATTTTTCAAAATTCTCTAAAATAGAAAATATTACCCTGAGAAATAATATGAAATCAGATTTAAGAAATTAAATCCGCTTTTCAAATTAAAAATTTTGGAATCAACCGGTGATATCGTCCGACACCAAATCTGGTCGAATTTCGAATTAAATCAGAAAAATTCAAAAATCATGAAAAATTCAAAATATTGAAAAATAGTATTTGAAACTGAAACTGGTCAAATCTAACTATCAAAAACGTCAAAGCAAGTGGCACACTGGGATTGGGTCCCTAGTTCGGACTCGGGCTGACTCTGAATCCAGAAATCTGGATCCAAAGCCAAATAATAATATAAATAATCATAAAATAAAAATAAATATGGAGAAAAATTAGAAAAATATGATCAAAAAATTAGGACACGTACTTGGGTACGTATTTCGGGAAATGGGGTGTTACAAAATGGCTCGATTCTCTCCCTTGAACCTAGCTGTAGAGATGATACTTCGGAGAGTCTACCGATCTCCAGCCAAGATCAGCTCATTTTGCTCAGGCATGCTTCCTTCGCTAAACAATGACACTTACCTTTGAAACTGGAAATGTGTGCTCCCATCCATGCCCTCACCGATTCGAAGAGATGATGAATCGGGAACGTAGTGCACTGCAAAACAGGAAAAACGAGCATGTTAGCATCTGAAAGATAAATATATAGAAGATCTTAAACTTCTAAGTCTTTTTGAGCTCGATGGCTTACTAAGACTTAGCTTCGTTCAAAGAAGTTATCGCCTAGCTTCGCCTAACTATTTTAGCGTAGGCTGCTAGAACCTTAATTCAGTGAGAAAAGCTAAGGCATAGCTTCTCCAAACAGGCTCAAGCTAGCCTCGCCTAAGAGGCTAACACATAGCTTCGCCTAAAAGGCTAAAGCTAGCTTCGTCTAAAAAGCTAAGGCATAGCTTAGCCAAACAGGCTCAAGCTAGCTTCGCCTAAAAGGCTAAGGTATAGCTTCCCCTTAAAAGATAAAGCTAGCCACGCCTAAAAGGCTAAGGTATAGCTTCGCTAAAAAGCTAAAGCAAGCCTCGCCTAAAAGGCTAAGATGTAGCTTCGCCTGAGAGCAGGTAAGATAGACTTAAAGTCTTAAATTCGCAGAGAAGCTAGCTTCATTCTGAAGCTTCATCTTCAAACTCTGACAATGGGCAGAGCTCGAAACCCCAAAGGTTAGCTTTGATTTTTCTAATTCCACCTAACAAAATCGAGAGGAAATTAAATCCCTATTATTATCGAAGCCAATTTAGAGGGAGATAAACTCTTTAAGATCACCGGTCTAAGGCAGATCTAGCCAAAATTGGCTTGAAAAGAGATTTAAAAATCTCTAAAATGGTAGAACCTAACCGGCAATGGGTCTTCTGATGACCGAAGAAGATGGCGCCGTCGTCTTAGAGGTAGAAACATCTTTCCCTGGGCGTTTCTTAGTGGCTATGATCTCATTCAAAGAGATGAAGAAGGGTGAAAACCCTAACTCTGTGTTTGAACATGAGGAAGAGGGAAATCTTAGGTGATGAAGAAGAAAAGAGAGTAAATTCTCTAAGGACAATATCCTATTTATAGGCCTCACGGCCTAGCTTCACCTTTTAGGCGGCTGTCGCTTTAATTCTGAAATGGCAGGCGAAGCTAAGCACTAAAATGCTGACAACAAGATTGGCAATTTTGCCTCACTTCGCAAGCGAAGTCATCCAAAGGGGCTCCAACAGCGAAGTTAAAACTACTTTGCTACTTCATGGCGATGTAGCTAAGCTAGAATTTAACTGGCTTCACCAAGTCATAACCAAGCTAAGCAAGGAAGGCTAACCCACATTTTGTGGCCTTTTTTCCTCCCATGATCAAATTTGCATTGCTAGTGCTATACTTGCTTCAAATAGGTTTGAACACCCGTTGCAATTCAAAGTATTTCAAAATTTGAACCAGTCCGTTATGAATTTATGAAAACTTTGAAGGGGGTTTGATTAGTCTTCAATATTGCATATTTCATACCACATTTTCACACTTATTCTTTATAAAATTCTGCTAAATAATGATTTTCTTATGCGTTGCTAGGTCCATGGTGTGGATGAAGAAGAAGATCAAAAATCCCATTTATTTGGTAATTTTTAGATACTAATAGAGCTAATGATTTTTGAATCCCATTCTGCTGCTGCAGGAAGCAGAAAATAAGGAAGTAGCAGCCCATACCCATACATCAGAGTAGCCATGACCTGCAAGCTTTGGCGTTGCATGCCTAGACGCAGCATGATCGTGGAAACATGGCCATACTATGGAGTCGTGCATCGAGCTTCGACGCACGACTTTGTACAGCTCCCTTGATGCCCCCTATAGCCTATAATACCCCTGGTTCCAGAACAGAAAGGGAGGAGAGTTTTTAGAATAGTTTTAGGGCAGTTTCCTTTCTTTAGTTTAGGTTAGTTGTTCTTCTTCTTTATCTTTTGTATTTTTCATTTCCTGTAGATCTTGTAATAGGAAAGAGATTAGTACATAAGATGAAAGCAAGAGTTCTTGAAAGTGACAATCTATAAAAGATTCTCTCTATATCTCTATTGATTTTTTTCTCTCTAACTTTTTATATGCTTAGCTTTTTCTCTCATGGTAACTAACCACTAACCACTAACTTTCTAACTCATTACTTGATAATCCATATGAATCTAATAGCCTCTACTTGGCATTTCTCTTGCAAGAACCATTGATGGCTCATGATGATGGATTATAATACCCTAACATCTAACTCTCTAATAAGTTATCATTACTTTATTTCATGCTTGTTCTTGTTTAGTTTTGATGGTTTAAGTGTAGCTTGCACTTATTTGTTGAGTTTGGATGTGATGAATTATCTTATGGGTCACGCTTTGAAACGCTTTTGAGCCAAGGACTAGTAATGGCCAAGGATACATGTGAGGCAACTATCACTAAGAGGTTAGTATGATTAGTTGAACCATTAGTAGTTAGTAGTCATGAGTTTTCTTTCTTTTTCACTTTGTTTTAGAAATACTATCAAAAATCACAAATATCTTCTCTTTTATGTTCCCACTTTTTCGTATTTCACCGTACTCTTTTCTTTCCATTTTTAGTTTTATTTTCTTTTGATTCTTTAAAATGTTGAAGAAACTTTTACATATACGTGAACATACCGCAGCTTCTATCACTTCCCGTCCTGTGGATTTGACCTGTTTAGCCTTTATGCTATAACGGAAGTATCGAGGAAGCCAAAGCACACTCTTTAGTTAGTGATTTCAAAATGATACTTTTTGTGCACAGTTTTCTCCCTATCGGGGTTTTATTGACACTCCTAAAAGATAAACTCTTAGACAGCTATTCAACTAGTCTGAACATTATTTAACTTGTCTAAAAGACAAATCACAGGTAAGCTGATGGCTAGTCCCCTTGTAACCCATCTCTGGTGAATAGAACAGTCACTTAGAACTTATTGATCCAGTTAAGCAGATAGTAGGCCAAATATTGCCTTCAAACAAGTCTAGGCATGCCTATGAAGCTAAGTTAGTGCAACACTTAGCTTCACCTAAGCCCAAGAGGCTAGCCTCACCCAATAGGCTATCATTACCTAGCTTCGCTTGAAGTTTAGAAAAGCTCTGTTGAGAGCTAAGACATAGCTTCAACATAAGCTTGGCATAGCTCCGTTGAGATCTAACTTTTAGTTTTACCTGAAGCTTCATATAGCACTACTGATAGCTAACTCCTAGTTTCACTTAACACTTCACATAGCTCCACTGAGTGCTAATTTCTAGCTTCATCTAAAGCTTTTCATAGCTTCGCTAGAAGCTTTTCATAGCTCCGCTGAGAGCTAACTTCTAACTTCGCCTGAAACATTATCTAATTCCATTGTGAGCTCTCCAAGTCATTTATTGACCATTTCAAAATTTCTAGCAGGATTAGTGGGCTAACCCCACTATTTTATGGGGGGTTAATGCAACTTTAAGTGGGTGCTTACACCTGCCTACTACATCCCACGTTAAATGGAGACAGTTAAGCCAGAACGGTTGTCATAACCTCGCACAAAGTAAATTTAACTTAGCCTAAAGTTTGCCCAGGCTTGCGCAGAGCCTCTTTTAGCCTCACGCGTGAGGCTATCAAGGCTGTTTCAGTCTTTGCTAATTTTTATGGCAGTTACACCCGCGAGCCTATAACTAACTCATTCTGAGGATGAGCTCAAGGTTTCAAAGGCCGAAATAGCTAAAAAAGCTTAGGCTAACAAGAGATTCATTTTATAATTTTTAAGATTTCAAAGATTTACTTCTCTAATCCTCTAAGGATAAAACTCAGGGTGCTGATACACAAAATCTTCCACTCTCAAGGAATTTCGGAACTAGGCAAGAAGGAATTTTCAAACAATAGAGTTTGAGACTCGATCACTCATATCATTAAAGGGACAAAGTTTGAGACTCTATACTCGTCTGTAGTGCGCCTTTACTCGGAGAATTAACACGGTGGTCCAATTCTCAGGAGACTCTTTCCTAGGACTCGCCTCTGAATCACAGAGAATGGACTTCTTGTCCTCCTAACTCTCACTGGAATTAGGCCTCTGTGATTCTTCCAGTGTAATGCTTCTCCGAGGGCTGTCCTCTTTCACGGTTGACAATTAGGCTCCATAACTTCAATATCTCCATCTCAGTGAAGATTTCTCAAATTTTAGCCGAACATAACATAATACCATGTCGATTCTTTCAGACTGCACAGTATGGTTACCTATGTACCCCTGCCCACGAGATCAAGCCATCTGTAGTTCATCCAAACGAGCTCCACCGAGCTTAATTAACTGGATGGTTATGAAGAAACTCTTTGTAATTTGCAAACATTACTCCTGAAATAACCTTGATAAGTAAATTAGTGGGATTGTCCTTCGTGTGAATCTTATGTAATTCGATGTCACCCTCACAAGAATCTCCCGAGAAAAGTGAAACCTGACGTCGGTGTGCTTCATCTTTGCATGATACACCTACTTCTTTTCCAAATAAATAGTACGCATTTTATCACAGTTGATTTTTAGTAGATTCTGATCAATTCCCAAGTCATCAAGCAACCCTTGATGCTAAATTGCCTCCTTTATAGCCTTTATCATGGCTATGTACTTGGCCTTCATAGTAGACAATGCAATAGCAGACTGTAGAATAGAGCGCCAGCTGACCGATGCTTGAGAAAATATAAACACAATTAGCGTTTATCGAGGTCTCCAACATAGTCAGTATCAACGCATCCGATATATTCCTGCTTATCTGTAAAATCTTTCTTAAATACCAACCAACATCATAGTACCTTTGATATATCATAGAATCCACTTCATTGCCTCCCAATAACCTCTACCAAGATCGTGCATATATCTGCCAACATTGGAGCAAACGGGCCTTGTACACACCATTGCATATATTAAACTACCAACCACGCTAACATATAGTATGTGAGTCATAATACTCAGGCTCTTCAACACTAGTCGAAGATATAGTAGTTTTTAACTTAAAGTGAGGGAACAATGGTGTACTTACAGACTTCGTATCATCTTTGATGTCAAACTTCTGAAGTACCTTCTTAAAATACCCTTATTGCGTCAAATTAACATTGCCACCTTTTCATTCTCGCTCAATCTCCATGCCTAGTACCTTTTTGCTTCACTCTGATCTTTCATCTCGAATTTAGAAGACAAGTCTTTCTTTAATTTATCAATTGCAGATCTGCTCTTGGAAGTGATGAGCATATCGTCCACATACAATAGTAGATAGATGTACTCTCAACATAGTAGCTTATTGTGATATATACATGGGTCGTAATGGCTTCGTATATACTTCCTAACTCTTATAAAATTGTTGAAATGCCTGTACAATTGCCTTAGTGATTGCTTCAATCCATAAACAGATTTCCTCAACTGCATACAATATTCTCCTTTCCTGCAGGTTGGAACCCCGTCGGTTTAGACATGTAGATATCCTCTAATAAATGCAATCTTCACATCGAGCTCATCAACTTTCAACTCATACTGTGCCACCAGTGCCAGCAAAATTTGAATAGATGAGTGCTTCACAACCGGTGAAAATACCTTCTTGCTGCCTGTAGCCTTTAGCCTTTAACACCTTTCTTGAATCTTACGAACAAACCTTTCCTTGCTTTTGGATCCAGTTTGTCTTTTTTGACATGATAGTAGGTCGGACACTCAAATACCCATTAGCGAATCATAATCCTAAGCAACTCCTAGCCAAACTTCCAAAGGAGTTTTACCTCCTATCATAGACGAAAATAACCTGTTAACGAGATAGTAAGCATACGCCGATTCTTTAGCCCAAAAGATTTTGATATGCAGGTGTTGCATAACATGCACTAAATCTTCTCTAGAAAGGTCATGTTCATCCTTTCAACCACCCTGTTTTGTTGTGGTGTTTTTCTTACTGTGAAGTACCTTTATATTTCCTCATTAAAGCATAGCTGTAGGAAAGAATCGCTTGTATACTCTCTTTCGTTGTCTAAATGGAGTACCTGGATCTTTCTAACTGTGCTCTTCTCTATGTTCCTCTTTCACTACATAAACAACTCCAAGACTTCCCCTTAGTACTTCATTGTATATGCCCGACATCGCCTAAAGTAATCATCTATAAATGACACAAAGTAGTGGTTACCTCCAATAGATGTTGTCTTGGTAGGTCCCCAGACATCTGTGTGAATATAATCCAGAATCTCCTCGGTGCAATGAGTCGCTGTGCCGAATCTCACCTTTGTCTTTTTTTCAATGATGTAGTGTTCACAGAAATCCAATTTACAGTTATTGGCACCTTTAAATAGAGCTTACTTTGCAAGAGCTTGCAAAGACTTTTATCCTATATATCTGAGACTCATATGACAAAATAGGTGCAATCATTATCTGAATTTGTTGAGTCACCACTTGCCATATAACCATACAACCCTCAAGTAGCAAAGGTTATTGCGTCGGACGGCCTTCAAAATAACCATCGAGCCTCTAGTCATCTTGAGAATACCATCTCAAATAGATACTTTAAGACCTAATACTTCTAAGGCATCAATAGAGATAAAATTCCTTCTTAGGTGAGGTACATATCTCACTTTCTAATTCCCGCACCATCCCATCAAATATTTGGATATAGACCATACCTATCCCTTCCATGTTATATGGACGATCATCACCCAAGACAACAGAACATCCATTTAGTTTCTTAAAACTAGAAAACCAATCTCTGTTGGGACATGTGTAAGTTCACCTAGAGGGGGGTGAATAGGTGATGGCTAATCTAATGGTCACTTAATGCCAAATAATGCGGAATTACAAACTATTATGACCTAAACAAACTATTACACTAAACACCACGTATAACACAAGAGTGTAGCCGAATTTCTCGTGAAGGGCTCTTGACTAACTCCTCTAAATTCCCCTAGATAAGGGTTGAGGTGCCGCGTTGGCTCTCTTGGTTAAATACAAGTGTTAGCAAACAACCCAAGCATATATCAATTAGGCACACAAGTATATCATGCATATAAAGATAAACACAATAAAGGAATGCAAGATATAAACAAAGGAGACAAAGAGAGAGAGAGAGTGAGCAATCAAACACAAGGGATTTGTTTCGAGGTTCGAGCACACTTGCTCTACATCCCCACCTTCGACACACGAAGGATTTCCACTATGCACGATCCCAATGGATCACTCCTCGGTGCCGCAACACCTACAAGCCCTCGGACTCCCTAGTCCCGTGCACACCGCAAGCCCCACAAGCTTGCCGAGGCCGCACCTCAAACAAGAGTTCACACACAAACTCTAAACACCGCGAACACACTTGTCCGCCTCCTCAAGAAACAAAGAAGAAGTCTTTGGTGATCACAACACTTTGATCACCTAAAAACAATCTCACTACAACACTCCTATAAGATGAATAATCAATGGGTTTCTCAAGTGTTTGTGTGAGAAAACAAGGATGAGAATGGTGGAGGAAAACTCAAGAAAATCTCTTTTAACACTCTTGTTAAAACTTCCCTTTTGATTGGAAGTATTAGCTCTCAATTTAGTGGAGAAAACTCTTTTAATGAAGTAGGAAAAACTGGCTCAAAGTCCACTAAAAATCTTAGAGAAAAACAATGCCCAAACACCCAAATTTATAGGGCTAGAAAAACTAGCCGTTGGGGTCTGTCAGAACTGTCGGTCGACCGGTCGGTCGACCGCCAACGGTCATTTTTCTGACCGTTGGAGCAACGGTCGACCGCTCGGTCGACCGAGCTACTGGAACAGAGAGCAGAGCTCCTGCCGGTCGACCGGTCCGGTCAACCGGTCCGGTCGACCGGGGCTTTCTAGAGAGCAGAAGCTCTCTGGCGGTCGACCGGGTCGGTCGACCGGCCCTCCAGAGCACAAAGGCGTGCACGTCTGTGCACATCGGTCGACCGCCTAGTCGACCGACTTCAGACTTCGGTCGACCGGGTCGGTCGACCGGCTGAAGCCTGAAAATAGAAAACTGGGATTTAAAACTTGGTCTTTTTGGCTCAATTGAAAACTGTATTTTTCGAAACTTGTTTTTCTAAAACTTCACCAAATACAAAAACAAGATATTTAAACTCATTTGAAGCATAGTGTGTATGGATATGATCCACTACACAAACATAGTGAAATATCTATGTTTTTGACATTAAGCTCTAAATATGGTTTTGGTTAAAACATAAAACTTGAATACCAAAAATCAAACAGATATTTTTCTAAAAGAAAACTCTTTTATAAAAACAAACTATCAAGAGTGTGTGTGTATATGTACTTGAGAAATCCACCAACTATTCTATCCTTTACATTTTATCTAAAAATAAAATCTTCTAAAACAAACCTAGACACAAGTCTTCATCTTCTTGAAGTCTTCACTTGAAGCCTTCTTGACTTGGTCCAAACATCGTGCTAGCTCCAAAACTTGACTTTAAATCCTTTGTTGAAACTATGCACCTACTAAGATCTTGATCATGAATCTGTCATTAATTAAACACAAGATCATTAGTACTATAACTACATGAGTTGATCATCATCAAAACTAGAGTGATGGGCCTTCGGGCCAACAATCTCCCCCTTTTTGATGATGACAAAACTCATGAAGTTATATATGCATGGATTAAAGTAAAGCTTCAAAGATGCTCCCCCTTAACTCATGCAACACAATAAACAATAAGATATGACAATGAAGCACATAAACATGTATGCAAATGTATGGAGATAAAACATGCTAGCAAGCATAAAACACAAATTCTTTTTCTCCTATTTGCACAACAAAATATATATGCATAAACACAAAATACTATTCCCCCTTAAGCAAGGAAAACATGCATATATCTCAAATACTTCTCCCCCTTTTTGTCAATCATCAACAAAGGGGTTAAAGTAAAAACAATATCAATAAATTTTTCTCCCCCTTTTTGTCCGAAACAAAGAATTAATAAAGGGGTAATCAATAAAAGGTTATATGCGATATACATTCATGAAGAGAAAGACGCTAAGTTAACTTCCCTACACATATGCATTACATGAAGAATGGATGACAAGCCCCAATTCACATAACACATATTATGTAATGCATAAGAGGAGATGTGAAGCTCCCCTACACACGTGTATCACATAAAGAAGAGTTGTCAAGCTCCTCAATATACAATACACTCAACATGAATCTATATGTAGAAGAGATGTTAAGCTCTTCTTGCATATAGGCAATACAAATCAAAACATTTTTTTTTAATTTTTCTTTATTAAAACAAATTTTGAGATATCAAATAAACATAATTTTTTTTAAAATTTTGATACCAATTTTAAAACATAATGCATAAGCTTAAAAAAAATTTGAAGTAAGCTTAGCATAAATAAAGTTTGTGCTTTTAAACATGTAATCGATTTTAACTTAAGCACAAAAACAAAAAAATGAGTATACCAATTGAAAATGATACATACATATTTAGGAAAAACAAAAATTGAGCATATACAAAAATAGAATCAAATTGATACCAATTGAAACGATTCAATGATACCAATTGAAACAATAATAGGATCATGTGTATATCTCATAAAACATTAAAGAATAAATAACTAGTTAAATTAATTTTGAAAAACTAGTTAAAGATCCTTCAAAAACATGAAACCAAATCATATGTTTTTCATGAATCATACCAAATACACAAGAGATGACACTCAAAATCGATTAAGCTCATAAAAGTGTTCATGAAACAAAGTCATGACAAAACAAATGAAGTATGAGTGTTCAATAATCATGTAAATAGCATTTTCATGAAAATAGTCAATAAGCTCAAAAAGGAACATGAATCTTATATATATATATATATATATATATATATATATATATATATATATATATATATATATATATATATATATATATATATATATATATATATATATATATATAAACAAAACATGAAAATTCATTTTTCATTAAAACAAAACAAACTTCTAGGTATATGTATGATTTATCTAAATCAACAATATGCATACATATCCCAAACATAAAAGAGTCTATTAAAGGTATTTGCATGAAGGCAAGAGACTCACGGGTATACATGTATATTTATTAGATTTGAATAAAAATTACATATACATGAAGTAAAACATGAAAATTGGCAAAACAAGTATAAATGAAAGAATCATCAAAACTAGGCTATACATGTGCATATAGTGGGTACAAATGAGCATGAAGCTCATGTTGGCCCAAGGTTACAATCACCCGTTTTTAGTGTGTTTTGATGATTACAAAACATATTAGTTATTTGTACTAATAATATTAGTTGTTTGAGTGTGTATCAGGGTTCTAATGAAACTAGAAGGTTTCTTCCCTAAAGGAAGGTGTTTTGACTCAAGTCACCTCAATTCGGGCTCAAGAGTCAAGTTTTCAAGATCATATGGAGAAGCCCACTTGAAGAACTTGTAGTCCTTAGAACCAATGTAAGAAATAGTTTGTTAAAGTTTGAGTTTGAAAAATTGGCTCTAGGATACACACACACATTTTTGTATACAAGTTTTCAAGTTTAAAACTTTGTGTTTCTAAGTTTCATGCTTCAACAAATATACATGACTCTAAGTTTTACAAAGGTATATATATCATGTTTAAAAAATCATGTATACTCTTTCTAGCATGATACTTAGTTTTCTTTACTTCAAAATTTTTTTTTACAAAATTATTCCAAAGTCTGGCACATGCTGTTTTTCTGTTAGGCAAGACCGGCCGACTGGCCCGGTCGACCGGCGCTTGTGTCGGACGTGCACGCTTGTGCATGTCTGTCGGCCGACTGCCGGGTCGACCGACTGTAAGCAGCTTTGCTCTCGGGTTTTCTGGGTCGACCGCCCGGTCGACCGCCTTCAGAAAATGTGTTTCTGTTTTGAGGACGGTCGACCTGAGCCCAACGGCTACTGCCAGCAGGGCGGACGGCCGACCGTCCGGTCGACCGCCAGGCCTGCAGAGCCCCAACGGCTCTTTCCTCTTTTGTGCTATTCTGAAATCTGTTTTTTGGACTGTTTTTTGGCAGACTTTTTCTGAGTTTTTGGAGATCTTTTTCAGAGAAAATAAGCTTAAAATAAATTGTTTTTAACCTATTTCTCTCCCTATAAATAGAGGAGAATAGTCTCTTGCAAAACACCAAGAAAAAAATCCCTAAGTTTTCATAGTTTTCAAAAGAGAAGAAAAGTTTTTAAGCTCTCCATTTTCTCATTCTTTCTTGAGCTTGTTTTCAGTTGTGTTCTCTAATAAAAATCATTCTACAACTGAGTTTTCTCACTACACTTCTTAGAGCCAAAATTTCCTACTCAATCTATAAGGAAGTTGTAAAAGAGTGAGAGTTTGTAAGAAGTTTAGTGATCTTGTTGTGATCACTTTGGTTACTTGTGTTCATCTTGTTCTTGTGGAGACACCTCTTCGGTAGAGGTTATTGTAAGTGGTGGAGCTCGGTGCTCGGGTCTTTGGTAGACCGTTGTAAGCGTCCTCGGTGGATAGTGAAAATCCTTCACGGAGGTGAAGGCGGGGAGTAGAGCGGTGGCTCGAACCTCGAAACAAATATCTTGTGTTTGTGATTGCTTTGTGTCCATTTTGCTTTAAATTTCTCTTGCACTCTATTGCTTTCAAATTACTTGCTTGAGATCTTATTTTTCATTCCTTGTGATATATTGTGTGCATTTCATCATTGCATATTATTCATTCTTTGTTCGATCAATTCTCATACAACAAGGTTGCATTGCGCACCTCTAACCTATTCAAGGGGAATCAGGAGGAAGGAGTTCGTAACCCTTCACGGGGTATTCGGCTCTTAGTCTTGTTTTGAGAGATCATTGCATCATTCATCTATCTTAGTTTTAAAAAGATTGTTAGATTAGCAATTACACCTACTCACCCCCCCCTCTAGGTGTTTTTCAATTGGTATCAGAGCTTGGTCACTAGGCTCTTGGCTTAACAACCTTAGAGAGATCCTATATTTGCTAATCACCTCATTCATTTTTCATTCACTATCACTTAGTAAAAATGGCCGATGGAATTAAGACCCCCCAAAATTTGATGGACTTAACTTTCCCATATGGAAGGTTAAGATGACCGTTTTCTTGCAATCTCTAGGAAGTCGAGTTGCAAAGGCCGTGACCAAACCCTTTAGTGCACCCCCCGGTGATGAATCCACTTGGTCCGAAATTGAGACTAAGGAATTTGATGCCAATGCTAGGGCTCATTATGCACTCCTTCAAGCCCTTAATGATGATGACCTAGCTAGAGTTATTCATTGCAAGTCCGCATATGAAATTTGGACACATTTGCTAGTTACACATGAGGGGACTTCACAAGTGAAGAGGGCTAAAATAGACCTTCTTCGGTCCCAATATGATAATTTTTGCATGCAAGAAAATGAAACCATAGATGATATGGTTACAAGATTTACAAAGATCACTAATGGACTTTCTTCTCTAGGTGATGCTATCGACAACGATCAAAGAGTTAGAAAGATCATCCGGGCTCTTCCTCCTTCATGGGAAGTAAAGGCAACTACCTTGAAGGAACTTAATGACAAGGAGGAGATGGAGCTCATAAGTCTCATTGGGAACCTCAAAACCCATGAGATGGAGAGAAAAGCTAGGGAGGACATGGCACCTTCCAAGAAGAAAACAATAGCCTTCAAGTGTCAATCCACACACTCCGATGAAGACAATGAAGAAGAAGATGACGAGGAGCTCTCACTTCTTGTAAAGAATGTTCGGAGGATGTACAACAAGGCTAAATTCCAAGGAAGAAAAAGATGGCAAGAAGAGAGGAAAATAGTTTGCTTTAATTGCAAAAGACCGGGTCACATTATTGCGGAGTGCCCAGATAAAGCAAAGCCCTCCACCTCAAAGAAGCCTTACAAGAAGAAAGCATTGAAGGCTATATGGGATTCCGAGAGCGAATCCGAGGAGGAAATTGACACCGCCAACATGTGTTTCATGGCTAATGAAAGCACAAGTAAGGTAACCCCTTCCACTTCTTTTGATGATGATCTTTCCATGGATGAAATAGGAGAAGCATTTGTAGAATTATCACATAACTATGATTTTCTAAAGAAAAAGTATTTAAAAATGAAAAAGAAAAATGAGTCTCTTAATCATCAAGTTTTTACTCTTTCCAAAGAAAAAGATAAATTACTTTCCACTCTTGTTTCCACCCAAAAAGATTTTGACAATTATAAAATTTCTTGTAAAGGCAAGTTTCCACAAGTTAATGATAATGAGATCACCATGCTTAAAGAGAAAATTGATTCTTTAGGAGTAGTTTTGAAAAAGTGTGAATTTGATAAAAATAGACTTGAGGCTATGTTTCCTAAGAAACAAGCCCCTAAGAAACAATCTCATGTTCATACTCATGTTCATACCACACAACCTTTACATCATGCCAAACCCCACAAACATGCTCACACTTCACACACACATCATGCATTCATGTATGGTAAAGTGTTTTCATGTTCATATTGTGGTCGTAAAGGTCACTTAGTTAAGTTATGCTATGATAGACTAAATGCATCTCGTCATAATGTTTGGGTTCGAAACACTAACTTTCAAGGACCCAAGAAAATTTGGGTACCAAAGTCAATGAATTCGTTAAATGATGTAGGTATCTTCCAAGGCCCAACGACGTAGAGGGTTGTCGTATCTTGATAGTGGTTGCTCAAGGCACATGACTTGGGACATCAACAACTTTGCAACCCTATCAAGATACCATGAAGGTGGCACCGTCACCTTCGGAGATGACGCCAAGGGTAAAATCATCGGTATCGGTAATGTCAAACTTGGTACATCTCCTTTAATAGAAAATGTAGTTTTAGTTGATGGCCTCAAGCATAATCTCTTGAGTGTTAGTCAACTTTGTGACAAAGGTTTTGATGTTGTTTTTGAGAATGTAGTTTGTAAAGTTATTGATAGAATATCTAATACTTGTGTATTTTCTGATTTTCGTGAAAACAATGTTTATATGATTGATATGTCTAATATGTCTTGTAATATTACTTGTTTAAAAGCCCTCGATGATGACTCTTGGTTGTGGCATAGAAGATTAGGCCACATTTCTTTTGACCATATATCTAGGTTAAACACAAAGGAAATGGTGAAAGGTATTCCTTGCTTGAATTTTGAAAAGGACCGGGTTTGTGACGCATGTCAATTTGGGAAACAAACCAAGTCCTCCTTCAAGTCAATCAAGGATATCATGACATCACGTCCCTTGGAGTTGATCCATATGGATTTATTTGGTCCTACTCAAACCAAAAGTCTAAGTGGGAATCGTTTTGCATTTGTTTTGGTTGATGAATTTTCACGTTTTACTTGGGTTTTCTTTTTGGAACACAAAAATCAAGCATTTTCACATTTTCAAGCCTTTAAGAAAAGAGTTGAAAAGGAAAAAGATTCTTCAATTTTAAGAATAAGAAGTGATAGAGGAGGTGAGTTCATTAACCTACCCTTTACCACTTTTTGTGAAGAACATGGAATTAAGCATGAACTTTCTTGTCCTAGAACTCCACAACAAAATAGAGTAATTGAACGGAAAAATCGAACTTTACAAGAGATGGCTAGGACAATACTAAGTGAATATGGTCTACCACATTAATTGTGGGCCGAGGCCGTTAATAGATCATGCTATATATCAAATCGTGTTTTCTTGTGTAAAAATACTTCAAAAACTTCTTTTGAAATGTACTTTTCTAGAAAACCAAATGTTTCATATTTCAAGGTTTTTGGATGCAAATGTTTTGTTTTAAATACGAAAGATAATTTAGGAAAATTTGATGCTAGATCTTATGAGGCAATTTTTATGGGTTATTCTAATACAAGTAAGGCTTATAGAATCTTCAATAGATCATCTTTGACTATTGAGGAATCTATACATGTTAAGTTTGAAGAATCTAACTTGTTTGATAAGAATGTTATAGAAATAGATGCATTGGATGAAGGCTTGGAGAAAGTGACCTTGGAGGATACACCTACTATGGGAGACAAGCCAAAGGATGATGAAGGAAGTGAAGCTAAAGTAGAAGAGGCTCAAGGAAATGAAATTCAATCAATTTAAGTGGAGCCTACTCAACAACTTCCAAAGGATTGGAGATACAATCCTCATCATCCCAAGGACCTCGTCATAGGTGAAGTATCTAAAGGGGTAACCACTCACTCTAAACTTCATGATTTTTGTGGACATTATGCATTTATTTCTCATGTTGAACCCAAGAACGTCCTCGAAGCCGAGGCCGGTTCATATTGGTTGCTAGCCATGCAAGAGAAACTCAATCAATTTGAGCGCAACCAAGTTTGGCACCTTGTTCCTAGGCCCCACGATAGACCAACAATTGGTACTAAGTGGATCTTTAAGAACAAGTTGGATGAATCTGAAAAAACACCTAGAGGGGGGTGAATAGGTGTAAGTGCTAATCTAGAACTAAATGCAAAACTAAGTGCGCTAAATGCGGAAGCTAATGCAAATTTTGCAAACCACTTAGTACAATCAACAAGTGTAGCCGAATTCCCCGTGAAGGGCTCTGGACTAACTCCTCTTGATTCCCCTTGAATGGGTTGAGGTGCTATGTGAAGCTCTTGTTAATTAAGTATAAGTGAGGCACACACACAAGCAAGCCAAGCATATAATGATATAGCAATATGAAAGTAATGCAAGGCACAACGCTAGCAAATAGAAATGATATGACAATATGAATTATGCTCAACACAAGCAAATATGATATGAATGAAGTATGATGCTTTGCATAATATAAAGAGAGAGAGTTTAGAGACAAGTGGATCAAACGCAAACATAATGATATGTTTCGAGGTTCGAGCACCCTTGCTCTACATCCCCGCCTACACCACCGTGTAGGATCTCCAATCCACTATACCGTCCACCGAGGACACCCACCGAGGGAACCTTCACCGAGAAGGATTTTTACAACAAGGGAGTACCGAACTCCTCTCTCAAACAACCACCTCACAACCGAGGGGTAGGCCCATAGCCAAACAACCGCAACAACAACAACCAACACCTCTACCGAAGAGGGTTTACAACCAAACTCCACCTCTCATAGAGGGAGCAAACCAATCACCCGATCACCTCTACCTAAGAGGGATACACAAAGAATAAGGGTGTACAACAAGTGGTTTCTTTCAACCACAAACAATCTCTCTTTTCTTTTCTTTTTTTCCACAAAACAAATGATCCTAATAGATTAGGATAGAAGATAGCTCAAGTGTGAAAACAAGGTGTTTTTGGAAACAAGCAACAAAGAAAAACTACTAGGAAAATCTCTTGTAAATGGTAGAAAATGAAAATCAATACAATCTCCCAAAAACCTAGTTTTTTTTGATTTTCTAAAAACCCAAAACAATAAAGATTGAAAGATTAAAGCCCCAAATACTTTTGAAAACTCTTTAAAAATACTTAAGAAGGTCTGAAATTTTTGCTCTTGAAAACTTTTTCTAAAACTATGAAGAGATGGGGTATATATAGCCTCAATACAAAACTAGCCGGTAGAGCTGAGCTGGCAGCTCTGACAGGCAGCGGTCGACCGGCCCGGTCGACCGCCAACGGTCAAAAATGTGACCGTTGGGCAACCACGGTCGACCGACCCGGTCGACCCAAACAAACAGAGAGCACTGCTCTCAGACCGGTCGACCCAGACGGTCGACCGTCCCAGTGACTCCAAACGTGCACAGATTTGTGCACGTCGGTCGACCGGCCCTATCGACCAGCTTCAGCCAAGTCGACTTGGTCAGAAGACTAGTCGACTGGTGAAGCCTGGAACAGAAATTTGGCTCAGAAAAACTAGGAAAAATATTTTATAAAAATCTTTTATCTTTTCTGAAAATCCCATAAAACTTGTTTTAACTTTTTATATTGAAACACTAACAAGTGATAAAAATTTCAAGACATATATCAATCATATCAATTCATTTTTGAGTCTTGCAAATTTTATCAAAAACAAAACTTGTATTTTTATCAAACTTGATTTTTTCAAAACATGAATAGAATAGTCAAAATAAGTTTGTTTAAGAAGTTTAAGCATGCACGTATAAATAGAAACCATCTACTATACATATAAACAAATTAAACTTGTTTTGATCTATTATTCATGAAAACCAAATCCAAAACATAAAACTTGTGTGTGTTGTGCACTTTAGCATATCAACTATACTAAGCTTTACAAATGGATCTAAAACACACTATCTAAATTATAGATACCTAAGTCTTCTTGATGATCTTCATCTTCAAGTTGACTTGCTCCAAAACTCCATCCATGGGCTAGGCAATGTGTGATCTTGAAGCTTTGGCCCTGGAATCACTATGAAAAGCTTCTTAACTCCTTATTGAAGCTAATCACCAACTAATATTTTAGTTAATGATCTGAAACTTAAACAACACAAGATTATTAGTAAACATAACTACATGAGTTAATCATCATCAAAACTAGGGTGGAAGGCCTTTGGGCCAACAATCTCTCCTTTTTGATGATGACAAAACTCATGGAGTTATATATGCATGGATTAAAGTTAAGCTTCAAAGAAGCTCCCCCTTAACTCATGCATAAACAAATAAATAAAATATATGCAATGAATGTACATAAACATGTATGCATCAATATGCATAAAACACAAACACATGTTCTAGAAGCTCTAGTTACCAATTAAATTAATAAAGCATTAACAAAAACACTAGATGCTCTAGATACCAATAAAACTTAATATATGCAGAAACGTAAATATGCATATATAAACTCCAATTATTCTCCCCCTTTTTGTCACTCATCAACAAAGGGGTAAACAATCAAAACCAATAAAATGAGGGGTAAAAATCTTTCTCCCCCTATTTGTCAATCAAAACAATAAACAATGTTCTCCCCCTTTTTGTCTAAAACAAAAAACAAGGTCAATAAGGGATGACAATCAATTAAGGTACCAATTGAAAGGAAACAAACAAGAAAAATATTGATACCAATTTTAAACAAAACACATAAAAAATCTTGATACCAATTGATATTAAACATAATAAATTTTGAATGTTTAAACAAAATTTTGATACCAATTGTAAATAATTTTCATATTAAACATATGATACCAATATGAAATTTTCAATCATAAAGTAAGGGAGTGGGAAACAAATACCAATTGAAAAATCACCAATTGAAGGACAAAATTAAGTTTTCTCCCCCTTTATGAAATACCAACTAAAATGATGTGTAGGCTTGAAATAAGATACCAATTGAAAACTAAATCAATTGAAATAAAGTTGAAGCTCAAGCACTAGCATAAACAAGATTTGTGAAAAATTTATATCTTAAGCACAAATAGAACAAGTATATGTGTATGAAATAGAATGGGTACCAATCACCAATAGATGATACCAATTGAAAATATACATACACAATAAACATATGAGTATACAAAAAGATCAAAATGATACCAATTGAAAGAGTTCAATGATACCAATTGACATAACAATAAAAGCATGGTATAACTCATATAATCTACCACCCAATCATGGTTCAAGTTTAAAATGATTTTCATAGTAAAGCATACATGAACATGATCTCCCTTCCAACCGCCCTCAGATGGTAGGGGTTTTCAAAAATAGATTTGAAAATGTAGTTTTGTTTGAAAATCACTACCAAATTGAAGAATACGAACTAGTCAAAATGAAAAGCTTGTTAACTAGTGCGAAATCCTTCAAGCAAGGAATAAACCAAAAATAATTTTCATAAAACATGAAATCCACATGATAATTAACACTCTAATTCAATTAGGCATAAATATGACTCATGAAAACAAACACATGAGTAAACAATAAATGTGAGTGTACAAATACAATGTGAAGATTTTAATCATGAAAGATTGGCAATTAAGCTCAATATTCCTTAAAACACGAAAATATGAAAATCATCAAAACTTATTTAATCTTCAAGGTATATGTATGTCAAGTACAAATTAAAATATACATACATATCCAAAACACAACGAGTCCACAAAATATATGCATTAAGGCACGTGGCTCAAACAGGATAAACATGTATATCTAGTAGTTTGGACATGATAGACATATACATGAAGTTAAACAATTAAACACAAAATCAAACTAAATCTTTACCAAAACGAATTTCATTTCAAGGTATATGTATGAATTGTCAACACAATAAGTATACATACATATCCCTAAACACAATTGAGTCCATATATAGATTTGCATGAAAGGCAAATGACTCAAAAGATATACATGTATGTCTTAAAGTTTGGCAATACAAATATATACATGAAGTGAAAACTCATAAAACAAATCCAAAAATGGAATACAAGTTTGAAATGTATGAATCATCAAAACTAGACTATACTAGCACATCTAATGGGTTCAAATAAGTATTCAAGCCCAAACATATATAGATTTATTTGTGGCCCACTATATGCACGAATATATACCTAGTCTTAATGAAAACTAATATCTAAACATGTAATCAACACATGAAGCATAAAACACGATAAAAATTAACATGATAAACTTAAACATGATTATTATGCAAATTCACATGTTATTAAACCTATGATAAACATGATAGCTAAAACAAACGGTGAGAACACAGAATATGGGTCCATATAAACATGGGTGTCTCAAAATGCTATACATGCATGTCAAGGATCTAATGAGCATGGCATTATCATAATAATCACCAAATAATGAAACATGCTATAAACATCAAAGATATGAAATACAAATCATATATGATCAATATGTACATGCATGTGCATTAGATCTAGGTCATACAAATTAGTTTAACCAAGGTGAGAACACAAAAATATAAGTCCATATAAAACATGGATGTTTCAACTAACTAATAAGTATAACACTAATCTAATTAACATGGCATATTCATGATGATCACTAAACATCAAATCATGCTATGAAAGATAAACATGGAAAGCATGTAAACATAAGGAGTTAGAGTTTCGATACCAAAACCAATGAGGGCACCGCTTTAGTTCTACAAAACAAAGGTGGTCCTCTCCACCAAATCTTCCCTTGAAAGTGATGCATCCAATTGATTTCCATGAAACTCGGAACGCATCCACTCCAAGGTGTCATCACTCTCACGTCATGTGAGAGCCCACACCTACATCAAAAACTTTAGGGGTGGTCTTTGGTACCCATATCTTTTTGGGTCCATGAGGGTTAGTCTCATTTCTAACCCAAACAAAATTCTTTGCTAAATTATCAACATGTATTCTATCATAGCAAAATTTAGCAAGGTGGCCCTTACGTTCACAATGTGTACAAGTGTACACATGAGCATACATGGTGTGATGGTGTCCGTGAGGAGCATGTGTATGCCGTGGAGGGTGTGCATGAATAATAGATGGAACTTGTTTCTTTCGAATCAAAGATTCCAAACGTGTATGCCCAACAACACATTGGCTCAAAGTGGAGCCCAAACAATCTACACTCTTCTTAATCATGGAAATATCATTGTTAATCAAAGAAGAAGTGTGGAATGCAATAGGTGAAGTGTGTGATACTACCCTAGCATGGCAAACATGAGAATCAATCTTATTTTGCAAAGAGTTATTTTTCTTTAAACAAATTTCTAATTCATTTGAGATAAAATCAATTTCTCTTTTCAAAGAATCATTTTCTCCTAAAACAAATTCAATCTTTGAAGATAAAACATCATTATTTTTCAAAACATTATCACAATCATTTTTAGTTTTCAAAAACTCATTTTCCTTAAGTGCAAGTTCTAATTGAGATCTCAATGAATCCCTTTCATTATAGACCTCAACCTTCTCTTGCAAAACATTGTTAAGTCTAGAATGCAAACTTTTTATTTTCATTTTCAAGTCCTAGACTTTTCTTTTTCAAAATTTTATATTTTTCTATTAATTTTTCACACACAATGGAAAGTTCTTCATTCAAAGCATGGGCATCATAATTATCATTTGAAGAACTAGCACAATCATCATTATCTAAGTGGGGTTCCGAAAGTACCTCAAGGGAGTCATTCCCTTGGATCATTAAGCATTGAGACTCGGATTCTCCACTAGACTCCTCCGGTTGAATTTGTTCTTGAAGCTTGGAGGTGGTGGTTGTCGTCAACTTGTTCCACACTACAAAAGCGGAATCAAGATTAGGAACAAGCATAAGATAATCTTTTGAAAGCGTGCTTCTAATGGCCTCTAGGGCTTGTGCATTGGCCCCTATATGCTTGCGATCTCCAAGATAGCATTTCTTAGTGGCCGCAAGAAAGACACGCAAACCTAGGGTCTTCAAATAGCCACTCATCATAACCTTCCAAATCTCAAGTCTAGAAATGTCAAACATAGGAGGGGTCATGAAGGCCATGGGTCCAAACTATATGTGTGCAAACAAGCAAATGCAAACAATAGATTAGCAACCAAATGGATCTCACTCCTAGGATGTTAAGCCTAATATCAGGAGCACTAACTCTGATACCAATTGAAAAAACACCTAGAGGGGGGTAAATAGGTGTAAGTGCTAATCTAGAACTAAATGCAAAACTAAGTGCGCTAAATGCGGAAGCTAATGCAAATTTTGCAAACACACTTAGTACAATCAACAAGTGTAGCCGAATTCCCCGTGACGGGCTATGGACTAACTCCTCTTGATTCCCCTTGAATGGGTTGAGGAGCTATGTGAAGCTCTTGTTGATTAAGTATAAGTGAGGCACACACACAAGCAAGCCAAGCATATAATGATATAGCAATATGAAAGTAATGCAAGGCACAACACTAGCAAATAGAAATGATATGACAATATGAATTATGCTCAACACAAGCAAATATGATATGAATGAAGTATGATGCTTTGCATAATATAAAGAGAGAGAGTTTAGAGACAAGTAGATCAAACGCAAACACAATGATATGTTTCGAGGTTCGAGCACCCTTGCTCTACATCCCCGCCTACACCACCGTGTAGGATTTCCAATCCACTATACCGTCCACCGAGGACTCCCACCGAGGGAACCTTCACCGAGAAGGATTTTTACAACAAGGGAGTACCGAACTCCTCTCTCAAACAACCACCTCACAACCGAGGGGTAGGCCCGTAGCCAAACAACCACAACAACAAAAACCAACACCTCTACCGAAGAGGGTTTACAACCAAACTCCACCTCTCACTAGAGGGAGCAAACCAATCACCCGATCACCTCTACCTAAGAGGGATACACAAAGAATAAGGGTGTACAACAAGTGGTTTCTTTCAACCACAAACAATCTCTCTTTTCTTTTCTCTTTTTCCACAAAACAAATGATCCTAATAGATTAGGATAGAAGATAGCTCAAGTGTGGAAACAAGGTGTTTTTGGAAACAAGCAACAAAGAAAAACTACTAGGGAAATCTCTTGTAAATGGTAGAAAATGAAAATCAATACAATCTCCCAAAAACCTAGTTTTCTTTGATTTTCCAAAAACCTAAAATAATAAAGATTGAAAGATTAAAGCCTCAAATACTTTTGAAAACTCTTTAAAAACACTTAAGAAGGTCTGGAATTTTTGCTCTTGAAAACTTTTTCTAAAACTATGAAGAGATGGGGGTATATATAGCCCCAATACAAAACTAGCTGTTAGAGCTGAGCTGGCAGCTCTGACAGGCAGCGGTCGACCGGCCCGGTCGACCGCCAACGGTCAAAAATGTGACCGTTGGGCAACCACGGTCGACCGGCCCAGTCGACCCAAACAAACAGAGAGCACTGCTCTCAGATCGGTCGACCCGGACGGTCGACCGTCCCAGTGACTCCAAACGTGCACAGATTTGTGCACATCGGTCGACCGGCCCGGTCGACCGGCTTCAGCCAAGTCGACTTGGTCAGAAGACTAGTCGACTGGTGAAGCCTGGAACAGAAATCTGGCTCAGAAAAACTAGGAAAAATATTTTATAAAAACCTTTTATCATTTCTGAAAATCCCATAAAACTTGTTTTAACTTTTTATATTGAAACACAAACAAGTGATAAAAATTTCAAGACATATATCAATCATATCAATTCATTTTTGAGTCTTGTAAATTTTATCAAAAACAAAACTTGTATTTTTATCAAACTTGATTTTTCCAAAACATGAATAGAATAGTCAAAACAAGTTTGTTTAAGAAGTTTAAGCATGCATGTATAAATAGAAACCATCTACTATACATATAAACAAATTAAACTTGTTTTGATCTATTATTCATGAAAACCAAATCCAAAACATAAAACTTGTGTGTGTTGTGCACTTGAGCATATCAACTATACTAAGCTTTACAAATGGATCTAAAACACACTATCTAAACTTTAGATACCTAAGTCTTCTTGATGATCTTCATCTTCAAGTTGACTTGCTCCAAAACTCCATCCATAGGTTAGGCAATGTGTGATCTTGAAGCTTTGGCCCTGGAATCACTATGAAAAGCTTCTAAACTCTTTGTTGAAGCTAGTCACCAACTAATATCTTGGTTAATGATCTGAAACTTAAACAACACAAGATTATTAGTAAACATAACTACATGAGTTAATCATCATCAAAACTAGGGTGGAAGGCCTTTGGGCCAACAGAATCGGGTAACGTTGTTAGGAATAAAGCTAGGTTAGTTGCCCAAGGTTACACTCAAATCGAAGGAATCGATTTTGAAGAAACCTTTGCACCCGTAGCACGGCTTGAAGCCATACGGATGACACTAGCATTTGCCTCATATAAAGATTTTAAATTATTTCAAATGGATGTTAAAAGTGCTTTTCTAAATGGTTTTATTGAAGAGGAGGTGTATGTTGAACAACCCCCCAGGTTTGTTAATCCTACACATCCGGATTTTGTGTTTAAATTAGATAAAGCTCTTTATGGTTTAAAACAAGCCCCTAGGGCTTGGTATGAAAGACTTTCTTCATTTTTAATTTCAAATGGTTTTAAGAAAGGTAAAATTGACACAACTTTGTTTACAAAACATGTAGAAAAAGATATTCTTATTGTGCAAATTTATGTTGATGACATTATTTTTGGTTCTACTAATCAATCTCTTTGCCAAGTTTTTGAATCATGCATGAAGGATGAATTCGAAATGTCTATAATGAGGGAGCTCAATTATTTCCTTGGACTCCAAATCAAGCAAAGGAAGGATGGGAACTTCATCAATCAAGCCAAGTACACAAAGGAACTAATCAAGAGGTTCGGGCTTGAAGGAGCTAAAGTGAGTAAAACTCCCATGGCAACAACTACAAAGCTTGATAAGGATGAACAAGGTAAAAGTGTAGACATTAAACTTTATCGTAGCATGATTGGTAGTTTATTGTATTTGACGGTTAGTAGGCCGGATATTATGTTTTGTGTATGTCTTTGTACTCGTTTTCAATCATGTCCTAAGGAGTCTCATTTAGTAGCGGTAAAACGTATTATTAAATACCTTAAGGGCACAATTGAAATGGGTTTGTGGTATCCGAAAACCGGACTATTTGAAATGAAGAATTTTTCGGATGCCGACTATGCGGGTTGTAGGGTAGATAGGAAGAGCACAAGTGGAACATGTCAATTTCTTGGTAATTGTCTTGTATCTTGGTCTTCCAAAAAGCAAAATACGGTAGCCCTTTCAACCGCCGAGGCGGAGTATGTTGCAGCCGGAGCTTGTTGTGCACAAGTTCTTTGGATGAAACATACTCTCCTTGACTATGATTTGCATTTTGATCATATTAAAATATTTTGTGATAATACTAGTACAATTCATATGACAAAGAATGCAAATCAACATAGTAAAACTAAGCACATTGACATTAGATATCACTTTCTTAGAGATCATTAAGAGAGAGGTGATATTGATATTGATTATGTTTCTACCGATTTTCAACTTGTCAATATTTTTACTAAACCATTAGATTATGCTAGATTCTCTTTTATTTGTGGTGAGTTGAATGTTTGCATTAGGGATTCTTAAAGATAAAATTCTTTTGTTTTGTTTGTTTTGTTTAACCCTTTTTGATGTATGACAAAAAGGGGGAGAAAAAGACTAAGTTTGTTGTTTATTTAAGTTTTGACAAAACTATTGTGTTTTCAATGCTTTATGTATCTTACTTCTCATTGTCATTCTTTATACATAGCATTGTTTGAGGGGGAGCTTTCCAAAGCTCTTCTTCCATTTTTGTTTAAATAACTTATATGTTTTGTCATCATCAAAAAGGGGGAGATTGTTGGCCCAAGGTTACAATCACCCGTTTTTAGTGTGTTGATGATTACAAAACATATTAGTTATTTGTACCAATAATATTAGTTGTTTGATTGTGTTTCAGGGTTCTAATGAAACTAGAAGGTTTCTTCCCTAAAGGAAGGTGTTTTGACTCAAGTCACCTCAATTCGGGCTCAAGAATCAAGTTTTCAAGATCATATGGAGAAGCCCACTTGAAGAACTTATAGTCCTTAGAACCAATGTAAGAAATAGTTTGTTAAAGTTTGAGTTTGGAAAATTGGCTCTAGGATACACACACACATTTTTGTATACAAGTTTTCATGTTTAAAACTTTGTGTTTCTAAGTTTCATGCTTCAACAAATATACATGACTCTAAGTTTTACAAAGGTATATATATCATGTTTAAAAAAATCATGTATACTCTTTCTAGCATGATACTTAGTTTTCTTTACTTCAAAATTTTTTTTACAAAATTATTCCAAAGTCTGGCACTTGCTGAAGGTTCACCTAGAGGGGGGGTGAATAGGTGAAGGCTAATCTATTTGTCACTTAATGCCCAATGATGCAAATAATGCGGAAGCTAAAAACAACTATGACCAAATTAAAACTTTTACACTAAACACTATGTATAACACAAGAGTGTTGCCGAATTCTCCGTGAAGGGCTCTGGACAAACTCCTCTAGATTCCCCTTGAATGGGTTGAGGTGCCGCGTTGGCTCTCTTGGTTGAATACAAGTGTTAGCAACAATCCCACGCAAGTATATCAATTAAGCACACAATGTATATCTAGCATATAAAGATGAACAATAAACACATGCAAGATATAAAAGAGACAAAGAGAGAGAGAGAGAGAGAGAGAGAGAGAGAGAGAGAGAGAGCAATCGCAAACACAAGGGTATGTTTCGAGATTCGAGCAAACTTGCTCTACATCCCCGCCTTCGACACACGAAGGATTTCCACTATGCAAGATCCCAATGGATCTCTCCTCGGTGCCGCAACACCTACAAGCCCTCGGACTCCCTAGTCCCGTACACACCGCAAGCCCACCGGCTCGCCGAGGCCGCACCTCAAACACGAGTTCGCACCCGAACCCGAAAACACCAAGTCCTCACTAGGACCCAAACAATCACGAGCACACTTGCCTGTCTCCTCAAAGAACAAAGAAAAGATCTTTGGTGATCATAACACTTTGATCACCTAAAGGCTCTCACTACAACACACCTATAGGATGAATAATCAATGGATAGCTCAAGTGTGGTGTGAGAAAAACAAGGATGAGAGTGGTGGAGGAAAACTCAAGAAATTCTCTTTTAAACACTCTTGATAAATCTCTCCTTTTCATTGGAAATATTTGCTCTAAATCAAGTGGAGGAAAAACCACTAAATAGCTCAGGAAAAACTGGTAAAAACCCACTTGAAATTCTTAGCTCAAAACAATGACAAGACCCCCAATTTATAGGCTGCCAGAAAACTAGCTGTTGGGGTCTGTCAGAGCTGCCGGTCGACCAGCGAGGTCGACCGCCAACGGTCGGATTTCTGACCGTTGGAGCTACGGTCGACCGCCCCGGTCGACCGACCCACTGGAGCTGAGAGTCTAACTCTCTGTCGGTCGACCGGCGCAGTCGGCCGAACTTTCCAGAGAGCACTGCTCTCTGGAGCGGTCGACCGGCACGGTCGGCCATCCTCCAGTATACTTAGGCGTGCACGTTTGTGCACGTCAGTCGACCGGTCCGGTCGGCCGACTCCAGGACTAGTCGACTTATAAGGGTTATAAGTCGACTTATCCGAAGCTTGAAACAGTTTTCTGGGATTTAAAACATGGTCTTTTTGGCTCAAATAAAATCCCATAAAATACATAAAAATCTACAAAAATAGTTTAACCAATATACTTTGATATACAAACATGCTTGCACAAAATCAAGGCATGTTATAAAAGATTGGACTATTTTTGTAAGTTGAAAATATTTGGCTCATGATAAAAACTGTATTTCCCAAAACAATATTTTTCAAAACATGTTTTTCCAAATCTTCATCAAATACAAAAACAAGATATACTTTTAAGGCATAGTGTGTATGGATATGATTCACTACACAATCAAGATGAAATATCTATGTTTTTGTCATAAAGCTCTAAACTTGGTTTTGTTTTAAAAATATGTATATGATAAATACCAAAAGCCAAACTTGTATTTTTCCAAAATGAAAAATCTTTTGTAAACCAAAAAAAAAATCTTTTATGAAAACAATTAAATCAAGAGTGTGTGTATGATATATACTTGAGCAATCCACCAACTATCTATCCTTTACATTTTATCTAAAAACAAAAACAAAATCTTATACCTAGACACAAGTCTTCATCTTCTTGAAGTCTTCACTTGAAGGCTTCTCATCTTCTTGACTTGGTCCACACACGATCCAACGAGCTCAACTCTTGATGTGGTCTTGATGCATAGGCTCGTGAATCAACTGGTGCTAGCTCCAAAACTTGACTTTAAATCCTTTATTGAAGCTCCACACCTACTAAGATCTTGATCATAAATCTGTCACTAATTAAACACAAGATCATTAGTAAACATAACTTCATGAGTTGATCATCATCAAAACTAGGATGATAGGCCTTTGGGCCAACACTTGTTGTTTTTCTGTTTCAGGCAAGACCGGCCGACCGGCCCGGTCGACCGGCGCTTGTGTCAGGACGTGCACGCTTGTGCATGTCTGTCGGCCGACCGCCTGGTCGACCGACTGTAAGCAGCTTTGCTCTCGAGTTTTCTGGGTCGACCGCCTTCAGAAAATGTGTTTCTGTTTTGAGGACGGTCGACCCGAGCGATCGACCCGAGCCCAACGACTACTGCCAGCAGGGCGGACGGCCGACCGTCCGGTCGACCGCCAGGCCTGCAGTACCCCAACGGCTCTTTCCTCTTTTGTGCTATTCTGAAATCTGTTTTTTGGACTGTTTTTTGGCAGACTTTTTCTGAGTTTTTGGAGATCTTTTTCAGAGCAAATAAGCTTAAAATAAATTGTTTTTAACCTATTTCTCTCCCTATAAATAGAGGAGAATAGTCTCTTGCAAAACACCAAGAAAAAAATCCCTTAGTTTTCATAGTTTTCAAAAGAGAAGAAAAGTTTTTAAGCTCTCCATCTTTCCATTCTTTCTTGAGCTTGTTTTCAGTTGTGTTCTCTAGCAAAAATCATTCTACAACTGAGTTTTCTCACTACACTTCTTAGAGCCAAAATTCCCTACTCAATCTATAAGGAAGTTGTAAAAGAGTGAGAGTTTGTAAGAAGTTTAGTGATCTTGTTGTGATCACTTTGGTTACTTGTGTTCATCTTGTTCTTGTGGAGATACCTCTTCGGTAGAGGTTATTGTAAGTGGTGGAGCTCAGTGCTCGGGTCTTTGGTGAAAAGTCACCTAGAGGGGGGGTGAATAGGTGACAATGCTAATCAAGGGGCAAATTAAAAATTTAAAGCTACAACAATCAAGATTCACAAGATGAATGCAAGCAAGTAAATATGACAATGATTATGATGAGCAAGAATAAGAGCAAGTATAGTAAAAGAGTGCAAGAAAGTAAACCAATCGCAAACACAAGGATATGTTATCGAGGTTCGAGCACCCAGCTCTACTCCCCGCCTTCCCCAGAAGGATTCTAGCTACTTCCACTATCACAAAGAACAATTACAATGGAGTACCCAACTCCTACAATCTCAAGAACAAGTGATTTCCTTGGTAGTCAAAAGACCACAAACTCTCTCTTTCAAAAATCTCTTCCCTTACAAAGGTCCTTAGAGAATAATGAGTAGAATTGAAGCTCTTTTGTGTAAGGAAAAGAAATTGAAATCAGAGAAAAACTTTTGAAAACACTTCAGAAAATTGAGAGAATTTAGCACAAAAACCAAGAACTTTGAAAGCCTTAAACTTTTGAATTTTTAGCAATAATTGTTGTTGTAACCAATTTCTCCCCAAACACCCCTATTTATAGGAGAGGGCTAGGGTTTAGGGACAAAACATAATTACTGATGTTTAGGAGGTAATTAGATCAAAATATATCTTTAAACGAATTTTTAAACACAAAAGACAAAAATAAACAGCTCTTAAAAATCTGCCCGTTACTGTTCAAACGGTCAGATCGGTCGACCGGGCCGGTCGACCGGTAGTACAAAAATTCGACCGTTATAGGCTAGCGGTCGACCGACCCGGTCGACCGATAAAACCTGTGAGCAAAAGCAATAGTCCGGTTGACCGCATCGGTCGACCGACAGACATGCACATGGATACGTGCATCTGCCAGAACTTCGGTCGACTGGTCCGGTCGACCGGACCAGACTGACACAGACTCGGTCGACTGCCCCGGTCGACCGGATCAGGTCAAAAATTGATTTTAGAAAAGAAAACAAAGAGGATTTTGATTTTAACAAAAATACTTTTGAACAGGGAATAGTATAAAACATAAATATATATCTGTAGGCAAAAACTTGTATGCAAAATATTTTTGTATAATTTATAAGAAATTATTTTGGAATGAACATGTGCGCAAAAACGTGTGTGATAGAGCTTCAAACCTATCCACTATTCTTTAACATACTATAAACTGAAAAACAAAATACATGAAGACTTCTTGAGCTATCTTCAAGTCTTTGAGCCATCCAATGCCTCGCTAGTGCCTTCTCTTCTATGATCCTTCCTTGATGTGCAATTTGCCTTCCTTGCTTGGTGTGATAGAAGTTCTTGCAATAGCTAAGCAAATGGTCTCTAAACATGGTACAAAACCTGAAACTCATCTTAACAAACTTGTTAGTACCAAATAGCTCTAATTTGGTTTGTCATCATCAAAACACAAAACAATTAGAGAGTGTAACCTCTTGGGCCAACAATCTCCCCTTTTTGATGATGACAAAACAAATAGGCTATTGACAAAAATATAGGGAGGAGAAAACTCCCCCTCAAATTATGCTATACATAAAACACAAGAATATGCTCTAGATACCAATAATTGAAATGATGCACCAATTATTGAAACTAATATAAAACACAAAAATTGCTCTTGATACCAAAAATACCAAAACAACTAAAACACAAGAATTCTCAAAATACATGAATTCAAAAACTCATACATACATAAACATTAAAACTCATAAAACAAATCTTTAAAATTTAAAGCATATAAATTCATATGGAACTAAGACCAAATGAACTTATTTTTGTCATGTAAACTTATTCTCCCCCTTTTTGTCATACATCAAAAAGGGTTATGAAAAACATGTCTATTCAATAATACAAACATTAAGTTCTCCACAAATAAACGAAAATCTAGCAAAATCAAGGGGTTTAGTGAAAATATCGGCTAGTTGTAAATCTGTGGAAACATAATCAATATCTATATCACCTTTCTCAAAATGATCTCTAAGAAAGTGATATCTAATCTCAATGTGCTTGGTCTTACTATGTTGATTTGCATTTTTTGTCATGTGTATAGTACTAGTATTATCACAAAATATTTTTATATGATCAAAGTGCAAATCAAAATCAAGGAGAGTATGTTTCATCCAAAGGACTTGTGCACAACAAGCCCCCGCGGCAACATACTCCGCCTCGGGTTGAGAGAGCTACGGAATTTTGTTTTCTAGAGGACCATGAAACAAGACAATTACCAAGAAATTGACATGTCCCACTAGTACTCTTTCTATCTACTCTACAACCCGCATAGTCGGCATCCGAATAACTAGTCATTGAAAAATCTATAGTTTTTGGATACCAAAGACCCATTCCAATAGTGCCCTTAATATAACGAATAATGCGTTTTACCGCAATAAGATGAGACTCTTTAGGACACGATTGATTGAAATCTAGCACAAAGACACACACTAAACATGATATCCGGCCTACTTGCCGTCAAATATAAAAGACTTCCTATCATGCTTCTATATAATTTAATATCAACATTTTTACCTTGTTCGTCCTTATCAAGCTTGGTTGTAGTTGCCATTGGAGTGTTGCAAGCCTTTGATCCTTCAAGCCCAAACTTCTTTACTAGCTCCTTTGCGTACTTGGCTTGGTTAATGAAGGTTCCGTCTTGCAATTGCTTGATTTGGAGTCCAAGGAAGAAATTGAGCTCACCCATTGAAGACATTTCAAATTCAAGTTGCATGACTTTCTCAAAATTCTTGCATAAAAGCTCATTAGTAGATCCAAAAATTATATCATCAACATAAATTTGCACAATTAAAATATCATTATCAACATGCTTAGTAAAAAGAGTTGTGTCCACTTTGCCTTTAATAAAATCATTTGAAATGAGAAAACTAGAAAGCCTTTCATACCAAGCTCTTGGAGCTTGTTTCAATCCATACAAAGCTTTATCAAGTTTAAAAACAAAATCGGAATGAACATGATCAACAAAACCGGGAGGTTGAGAAACATAAACTTCTTCATTAATAAAACCATTTAAAAATGCACTTTTTACATCCATTTGAAAAAGTTTAAAATTTTTAAAACATGCAAAAGTTAGTGTCATCCGTATGGCTTCAAGCCGTGCTACGGGTGCAAAGGTCTCCTCAAAGTCAATTCCTTCAACTTGAGTGTAACCTTGGCCACTAACCTAGCTTTATTCCTAATGACATTTCCGGACTCATCCATCTTATTTCTAAAGATCCACTTAGTACCAATTATTGGTCTATCGTGGGGCTTAGGAACAAGGTGCCAAACTTGGTTGCGCTCAAATTGATTGAGTTCCTCTTGCATGGCAAGCAACCAATATGGGTCCGTCTCGGCTTCGAGAATGCCTTTGGGTTCAAAATGAGAAATGAAAGCAAAGTTACCACATAGGTCATGGAGTTTGGAGCGCGTAGTGACTCCTTTAGATGCATCACCCAAGATGAGCTCCTTAGGATGATTTGTAGCGTAGCTCCAAGCTTTAGGAAGCGGTTGAGTGCTTTCCTCCTTATCCTCTTGAACTTCACCAATAGGATCTAACTTTTCTTCTTGAGCGGGTGAGTCCTTCAAGGATAGTCTCTCCATGTCTTCACCTAATGGTTCAAACTCTACAACATTCTCAACAAACACATTAGATTCTTCAAACTTAACATGCATGGATTCTTCAATGGTTTGAGAAGATCTAATGAAAACTCTATATGCTTTGCTAGTAGAGGAATATCCAACAAAGATAGCCTCATAAGCCTTAGCATCAAATTTACCCAAATTATCCTTAGTATTCAAAACAAAACACTTGCATCCAAAAACTTTAAAATATGCAACATTTGGTTTTCTAGAATGATACATTTCAAATGATGTTTTTGAAGAATTTTTGCACAAATAAATACGATTTGATATATAGCATGCGGTGTTTACGGCCTCGGCCCATAAATATTGAGGGAGGTCATATTCACTTATCATTGTCCTAGCCATCTCTTGAAGTGTTCTATTTTTCCTTTCTACAACTCCATTTTGTTGTGGAGTTCTAAGACAAGACATTTCATGCTTAATTCCCTTTTCATCACAATAAGTCATGAAGAGTTGGTTAACAAACTCACCACCTCTATCACTCCTTATTCTCAAAATCGGAAAACCCTTTTCTTTTTCAACTCTTTTTCGAAAAATTTTAAAATGAGAAAAAGTTTGATCTTTATTTTGTAAAGGAAAACCCAAGTAAAACGGGAGAAATCATCAACCAAAACAAATGCAAATCTACTTCCATTTAAACTCTTAGTTTTAGTTGGTCCAAAAAGATCCATATGAATTAATTCTAAAGGCCTAGTTGACATGATATCCTTGATTGTTTTAAAGGAAGACTTGGTTTGTTTCCCAAGTTGGCACGCACTACAAATGCGGTCTTTCTCAAAATCCAAGCAAGGTATACCTTTCACCAATTCCTTTGAATTAATCCTAGAGATATGGTCAAAAGATGCATGTCCTAATCTTCTATGCCAAAGCCAAGAATTTTCATCAAAAGCATTTAAGCATTTAGTAGAACAATCTAAATTAAGCATGTCAATAATATAAACATTATTATCACGAAAACCGGTGAGAATACAAATATCGGATTTAACATCAAAAATCTTACAAGAAGTATCATCAAAAACAACTTTAAGTCCACGATCACAAAGTTGACTAATGCTAAGCAAATTATGTTTTAAACCATCTACTAAAACAACATTCTCAATAATAGGAGATGCACCAATTTGAATGTTACCTATACCGATGATAGTTCCTTTGGAGTCATCCCCGAAGGTGACGGTGCCACCTTCCATGTACCTTGATAGGGTTGTGAAGTTATTGATGTCCCATGTCATGTGTCTTGAACAACCACTATCAAGGTACCACCGCTCCCTACGTCTTGGAGCTTTGGTGTGTACCTACATCAAACAATTTAAGACTTGATTTTGGTACCCACATTTTCTTGGGTCCTCTAGGGTTAGTGTCATGAACCCAAACAAGATTATTTGTTCTATTTAGTTGATCATAGCAAAACTTAGCTAAATGTCCATTTTTACCACAATATGTGCATCTATATACTCTACCATATTTAAAAGCATAATGAGTGTGTGATTTGTGAGCATGGGCATTGTGAGCATGAACATGTGACGTGTTAGGTGTAGTGTGAGCATGAGAAATCTTAGCATGAGATGTGTGCTTTTTAGAAAATTTTTCTTCAAGTTTCTTAGTATTAAAGGCACAATCTTTTAAAATTTTTTCAAAATCATTCATTTTGGATTTAAAAGAAGAAATTTCTTTTTCATCAATAATAGGAGATTTTGCCTTACAAGTACTCTTGTAGGCACAAAATTCTTTTTGCATGGAAATGAGATTAGAAGAAATATCATCTTTTTCTTTAGAAACAATGGCAAGTTGATTCTTAAGAAAAGCAACTTCTTTTTGTAATTTTATGCATTCAAGTTTCTTGTTATCATAAGTTTCAGAAAGTTCTACAAAAGCATGCACTAGAACTTCCTTACTTACATCATCATCTTCATCATCAAGGGATTGAGGGGTTACCTTGGGTGTGTTTGCCATGAAACACATGTTAGCTTGATCCACCTCCTCTTCGGACTCGCTTTCCGAATCCCATGTTGCTTTGTAGGCTTTCTTCTCCTCCGGTTTCTTTGGCTTGAAGGAGGAAGTCATCTTCTTCTTGAACTCCGGACAATCCGCCATAATATGTCCGGGTTTGCGGCAATTATAGCAAATGATCTTCCGCTCCTCTTTGCCCTCGAATCTTCTCCGGAAGTTGAACTTGTTCTTTCGGTACAACCTCTTGACATTCCGCACAAGTAGAGTTAGCTCCTCATCTTCTTCTTCGTCTTCATCATCGTCATCATTGGTGGATGAAGTCTTGAAGGCTATGGATTTCTTCTTTGAAGTAGTGGCTTCTTCTCTTGCCTTCTTCTCCATCTCATGGGTCTTTAGGTTCCCAATGAGACTAATGATGTCCATCTCGTCCTTGTCGTTCAACTCCTTTAAGGTGGTGGCCTTGATCTCCCATGATGAAGGAAGAGTCCGAATTACTTTCCGCACCTTTTGATCGTTGGAGATGTCATCACCTAAGGAAGAAAGACCATTAGTGATTTTAGTAAACCTTGTAGCCATACTATCAATAGACTCATCATCAAGCATTTTAAATGACTCATATTGGGACCTCAAGAGATCTATCTTAGCTCTCTTGACTTGTGAAGTCCCCTCGTGTGTGACCAATAAGTGTTGCCAAATCTCATAGGCAGATTGGCAATGAATTACCCTTGTAAGGTCATCCTCATTCAAGGCGGTTAATAAGGAGTTTTGGGCCTTGGAGTTAGCCTCATATAGTTTAAAGTCAAGGTCGGTCCAAGTGCTCTCATCACCATCGGGTGCTACATAGGGTTTGGTCAAGGACTTGGCTACTAAGCTACCCAAAGATTGCAAAAATATAGTCATCCTAACCTTCCAAATTGGGAATTGAGGCCATCAAATTTAGGTGGGGATTTAATGTTGTCGGCCATGTTTACTAGTGATGAATGAATGAAATGAAAATGTTGATTAGCAATATTTTAAGGATCTCTCTATGGATGTTAAGCCAAACCTAGAGCCCAAGCTCTGATACCAATTGAAAAGTCACCTAGAGGGGGGGTGAATAGGTGACAATGCTAATCAAGGGGCAAATTAAAAATTTAAAGCTACAACAATCAAGTTTCACAAGATGAATGCAAGCAAGTAAATATGACAATGATTATGATGAGCAAGAATAAGAGCAAGTATAGTAAAAGAGTGCAAGAAAGTAAACCAATCGCAAACACAAGGATATGTTATCGAGGTTCGAGCACCCAGCTCTACTCCCTGCCTCCCCAGAAGGATTCTAGCTACTTCCACTATCACAAAGAACAATTACAATGGAGTACCCAACTCCTACAATCTCAAGAACAAGTGATTTCCTTGGTAGTCAAAAGACCACAAACTCTCTCTTTCAAAAATCTCTTCCCTTACAAAGGTCCTTAGAGAATAATGAGTAGAATTGAAGCTCTTTTGTGTAAGGAAAAGAAATTGAAATCAGAGAAAAACTTTTGAAAATACTTCAGAAAATTGAGAGAATTTAGCACAAAAACCAAGAACTTTGAAAGCCTTAAACTTTTGAATTTTTAGCAATAATTGTTGTTGTAACCAATTTCTCCCCAAACACCCCTATTTATAGGAGAGGGCTAGGGTTTAGGGACAAAACATAATTACTGATGTTTAGGAGGTAATTAGATCAAAATATATCTTTAAACGAATTTTTAAACACAAAAGACAAAAATAAACAGCTCTTAAAAATTGCCCGTTACTGTTCAAACAGTCAGATCGGTCGACCGGGCCGGTCGACCGGTAGTACAAAAATTCGACCGTTATAGGCTAGCGGTCGACCGACCCGGTCGACCGATAAAACCTGTGAGCAAAAGCAATAGTCCGGTTGACCGCCTCGGTCGACCGACAGACATGCACATGGATACGTGCATCTGCCAGAACTTCGGTCGACTGGTCCGGTCGACCGGACCAGACTGACACAGACTCGGTCGACTGCCCCGGTCGACCGGATCAGGTCAAAAATTGATTTTAGAAAAGAAAACAAAGAGGATTTTGATTTTAATAAAAATACTTTTGAACAGGGAATAGTATAAAACATAAATATATATCTGTAGGCAAAAACTTGTATGCAAAATATTTTTGTATAATTTATAAGAAATTATTTTGGAATGAACATGTGCGCAAAAACGTGTGTGATAGAGCTTCAAACCTATCCACTATTCTTTAACATACTATAAACTGAAAAACAAAATACATGAAGACTTCTTGAGCTATCTTCAAGTCTTTGAGCCATCCAATGCCTTGCTAGTGCCTTCTCTTCTATGATCCTTCCTTGATGTGCAATTTGCCTTCCTTGCTTGGTGTGATAGAAGTTCTTGCAATAGCTAAGCAAATGGTCTCTAAACATGGTACAAAACCTGAAACTCATCTTAACAAACTTGTTAGTACCAAATAGCTCTAATTTGGTTTGTCATCATCAAAACACAAAACAATTGGAGACTGTAACCTCTTGGGCCAACATTTGGTAGACCGTTATAAGCGTCCTCGGTGGATAGTGGAAACCCTTCACGAAGGTGAAGGCGGGGAGTAGAGCGGTAGCTCGAACCTCGAAACAAACATCTTGTGTTTGCGATTGCTTTGTGTCCATTTTGCTTTAAATTTCTCTTGTACTCTATTGCTTTCAAATTACTTGCTTGAGATCTTGTTTTTCATTCCTTGTGATATATTGTGTGCATTTCATCATTGCATATTATTCATTCTTTGTTCGATCAATTCTCATACAAAAAGGTTGCATTGCGCACCTCTAACCCATTCAAGGGGAATCAGGAGGAAGGAGTTCAGAACCCTTCACGGGGTATTCGGCTCTTAGTCTTGTTTTGAGAGATCGTTGCATCATTCATCTATCTTAGTTTTAAAAAGATTGTTAGATTAGCAATTACACCTATTCACCCCCCTCTAGGTGTTTTTCAGTGCAAACATATATGAATCAATTTGTTGTCACTATTTGTACATGTATAAATACAAGTTTTGATAAAAACTATATTTAAACTAGTGTTTACCACATGAAGCACAAAAATATGAACATGCTATATGATGTCAAAAATGAATAAGCATGTAAATAAACTAAGAGTTTAGAAATAGTTACCAATTAAGGAACTATGTTCCAAAACTCCAAACATAGTGGTTGACCCACCAAATCTCCTTTATAGCGATGCATTTATATATGTGTCCATCAAGTCCATGTGCATCCACCATCAAGGCACCAAATCTCTCACGTCTTGTGAGAGCCCTCACCTACATCAAAAACACAAGGTGGGGGTTTTGGTACCTATTTTTTTTGGGTCCTTGGAGGTTAGCTTTGTAAGGCACCCAAACATTTTATTTTTAGCAAAATTAAAATGATGCAACTTATCAAAACAAAACTTTGCTAAATGGCCTTTGCGGCCACAATGTGTACACTTGTACACCTTAGAATCATATGAGTGTGGGTTTGAGCATGACGTGCAATATATGCATGATGAGAATGATGTGCATGAATATTTGGAACTTGTTTCTTTGAAAACAAAGTTTCCAACCTCTTATGATTGAATGCACATGAGCTCAAGGTTGAGCTCAAACAGTTTATCCTATTTTTCAAAACATTAATCTCACTATCATTAATGGTGGCATGTAAAGCATGGTGAGATTTAAAACTATTTTTCTTCTTTTTAGAAACATTTCTTTTTCTTTTTCTTTTCTTTTTCAAAAAATTTCTCTTCAAAGTAGTGTTTTCTTGAAAAGCAATTTCCTTTTGTTTTTCCACCAAAACAATTTGATTTTTCAAAGACATATTCCCTTCACATAAATCATTCAATTTAGACATTAAGGAAATATTCTCATTTTTCAAAACTTCATTTTCTTTTTCTATGCATGCAATCTTAGTTCTAAATGAATCTTTTTTTTCTTTAGCATGCAATCAAATTTCTTTTTCAAATTTTTATTATCTTCCTTAATCATGTCATATTTTTCAAGAAGGAGTTGACAAAAAGTGCTAAGCTCATCATATGACATGTGATTATCTTCATCTACCTCGGATTCGGTAGTTACCTCAAGGGGGTTATCCCCTTGGACCATATAGCACAAGTTAGAGGTGTTGCTTCCAACGTCCGAATCGCTCCCCGCATAATATAGATCCTTTTTCGCTGAGGGAGTGATGATGTCCATGCTACAAAAGCCGAATCAACATTAGAAACCCTAGATAAATAATCATCATTTAGGGTTGACTTTAAAGCATGAAGGCTTTTACATTAGCCTCAATATTCTTGCTATCATTAATATATGAATCTTTAATTGTAGCAAGATAAACATGAATGCCTAGGACTTTGAGGTACATAGACATCTTAACCTTCAAAACTTGGATGTTAAGAATGTCAAAAGTGGGTGGTGACATGAAGTCCATGGTGTGTGTACAAATAATGGTGATGTGATCTTTAACTCTAGGTTGTAAGACCCGAATTCCCCGTGAAGGGCTCTGGACTAACTCCTCTAGATTCCCCTAGATAAGGGTTGAGGTGCCGCGTTGGCTCTCTTAGTTAAATACAAGTGTTAGCAAATAACCCAAGCATATATCAATTAGGCACATAAGTATATCTTGCATATAAAGATAAACACACAAAAGGAATGCAAGATATAAACAAAGGAGACAAAGAGAGAGAGTGAGCAATCGCAAACAAAAGGGATTTGTTTCGAGGTTCGAGCACACTTGCTCTACATCCCCGCCTTCGACACACGAAGGATTTCCACTATGCACGATCCCAATGGATCACTCCTCAGTACCGCAACACCTACAAGCCCTCGGACTCCCTAGTCCCGTACACACGCAAGCCCCACAAGCTTGCCGAGGCCGCACCTTAAACAAGAGTTCACACACGAACTCTAAACACCGCGAACACACTTGTCCGCCTCCTCAAGAAACAAAGAAGAAGTCTTTGGTGATCACAACACTTTGATCACCTAAAAACAATCTCACTACAACACTCCTATAAGATGAATAATCAATGGGTTACTCAAGTGTTTGTGTGAGAAAACAAGGATGAGAATGGTGGAGGAAAACTCAAGAAAATCTCTTTTAATACTCTTGATAAAACTCCCCTTTTGATTGGAAGTATTAGCTCTCAATTTAGTGGAGAAAACTCTTTTAATGAAGTAGGAAAAACTGGCTCAAAGTCCACTAAAAATCTTAGAGAAAAACAATGCCTAAACCCCCAAATTTATAGGGCTAGAAAAACTAGTCGTTGGGGTCTGTCAGAACTGCCGGTCGACCGGCAGGTCGACCGCCAACGGTCATTTTTCTGACCGTTGGAGCAACGGTCGACCGCTCGGTCGACCGAGCTACTGGAACAGAGAGCAGAGCTCTCTGCCGGTCGACCGGTCCGATCGACCGGGGCTTTCCAGAGAGCAGAAGCTCTCTAGTGGTCGACCGGGTCGGTCGACCGGCCCTCCAGAGCACAAAGGCGTGCACGTCTGTGCACGTCGGTCGACCGACTTCAGACTTCGGTCGACCGGGTCGGTCGACCGGCTGAAGCCTGGAAACAGAAAACTTGGATTTAAAACTTGGTCTTTTTGGCTCAATTGAAAACTGTATTTTTCCAAACTTGTTTTTCTAAAACTTCACCAAATACAAAAACAAGATATTTAAACTCATTTGAAGCATAGTGTGTATGGATATGATCCACTACACAAACATGGTGAAATATCTATGTTTTTGACATTAAGCTCTAATATGATTTTGGTTAAAACATAAAACTTGAATACCAAAAACAAAACAAATATTTTTCTAAAAGAAAACTCTTTTATAAAAACAAACTATCAAGAGTGTGTGTGTGTGTGTGTGTATGCACTTGAGCAATCCACCAACTATTCTATCCTTTACATTTTATTTAAAAATAAAATCTTCTAAAACAAACCTAGACACAAGTCTTCATCTTCTTGAAGTCTTCACTTGAAGCCTTCTTGACTTGGTCCAAACATCGTGCAAGCTCTAAAACTTGACTTTAAATCCTTTGTTGAAGCTATGCACCTACTAAGATCTTGATCATGAATCTGTCATTAATTAAACACAAGTTCATTAGTACTATAACTACATGAGTTGATCATCATCAAAACTAGAGTGATGGGCCTTCGGGCCAACAACATGCATAATAGGTAGCTTTTGTATCAAGTATTCACTCAGAATCATCTGAGTAACCAATAGTACGAGTACTGATTGAGAAAGAGAATACCGTTGATTCTAAATCCGATCCATCTGCCTGCAAAGTACTACCCGATTGGGTATTGATCACTTTTACAAGATTTGCCTTGATCTTCGACTTTTTATTCTTATCTTTGATCTTTAAATAATCAACCTTTCAGTGTCCTAACTCTTTGCAGGAGATGGGCTGATTTTCTTTAGATCTCTAAAACCCAGTTTGAACTTCGATCTCCCACACTCGCCTTTACCCTTTCGATTAGAACCCCTGCCTCTTATCGTCAATATCTCTATTGATGTACCATTGGAAGAAAACTGCTTATCCTTCCTCCTCACTTTATAATTTATAAGAGTAGCTGACACATCACTATAGTTGAGTGTTTGTTTGCTATTAATCAAGGTTAGGATAAATGTTTCATACTCTTCATCAAGAAGAGAATTTAGAAAAATCACCGCCTTGTCCTCTTCTTCGATCGCCATATCCACATTAACTAGGTCTGTAAGTAGCTTCGTGTAGTTATTCATGTGTTCATCAATGGAGTGTCCTCTCTTCAATTGAAAGCAATAAAGCCTTTTCTTCAGATATAATCGAGTCTCGATGCTCTTCATCAGATACTTCTTTTCGAGGATCTTCCGTATCTTCCTTACGAAAGCCTCATACAAATATGATACTTGATGTCTTGTATCAAATAAGACCTTATAAGACCATACACTGTTATGTTTATCTTATCCCAATCTTTTTCAGAAGTCTCCTCTGGATTTTCTCTACATAGAGTGCCTTTGAGGTTTGATGTTGTCAATGCATCCATCACATCACACCTCCACATCTCAAAGTTGTTCTTGCCATCAAACTTTACCACATCAATCTTCATTGGATGTGGCTTCACGGACGTGATTGACTATCTTCGGTCAACTCCTCAAAGTAATGTAGAAAAAGATTAGTGAAAACAAATTCAAATAAGAAAAATCAGATTTTTACCTCCAAACGAAACTGTACACAATCTCCAAGTTGATTTTTCTCCACCCGAACGAAAACTCCCCGCCGTATCTGAAAAGCTCGATATCACTTGTTAGATCTCTTGCGCAGAGGGCAGCAAAATCAGAGAACAATCGCCAATTGCACGAACAAACAAATCAAAGGAAAGAAAGCGAGAACACAAAATTTAACGATGTTCGGCAATTTGCCTACATCCTCGGGGCAAAAAGAAGAGAGATCTTATTAAATCAATCAAGTACAGGATACAATCAATAAGGGATAGTACCCCTCTTATATAGTCACAGAGCCCATGAAAATAAAAAAAACAAAAAACTTTAAATTCGGATTATAAACGTATTCTGAGTCCAACTTGGAAATTGCCCAGAGACCAAACGCTGTCGACAGGCCTATTGGCGTGTCGACAGACTGAGCCCGTTGCACAATACCCAACTTTCGAGAAAGGCCTGTCAACAGACAACGCAGTTTGCTCCTCTTGTTGGCGTTTCATGTATCTATTGCAACCTAACGCTTCATGCAAGCTACATATTAACACCAAAATGTAAAAAAAAAAAAAACTCCACCATTAAGATTTTACACTTTCTCCCGACACTTCTTTGAGTTAGTTAAGCTTTTCTTTGAGATATCTCAATTCTTCTTCTAAGAAATTACTCACCAACTTCAGGTTATTTCTATTAGAATATCAAATAAAAATGTCTTTATGACATTAATTTTGGAAGAAGAAGAGACCATAAGAAATGAAGAGTCATCATCATCAATTTAGAGAAATGAAGAGTCATCATCATCATTAGGAGAAATGAAGAGTCATCATCAATTGAGAGAAATGAAGAGTCATCATCTTCAATTAGGAAAAATGAAGAGTCATCATCATCAATTTGGAGTCATCATCAATTGAGAGAAATAAAGAGTCATCATCTTCAATTAGAAGGAATGAAGAGTCATCATCATCAATTAGGAGTCATCATCAATTAAGAGAAATAAAGATTCATCATCTTCAATTAGAAGGAATGAAGAGTCATCATCATATATGCATTATTGTCATTTGCCTATAAAAGGCTAGTGTATCTCTTTGTTTTTTATCAAGCAAGCAAGCAAGCGAGAAACAAAAGTTGAATAAGATCCATTCTCCACTTAAAATTTTAGATTATAGTATATTAGTCCGTAGATTAGTATACAACAATTGGTATCAAGCCAATTCAATTTTTGTTTCATTTCCTCTTCTCCTCATGGCCTCCACCAACAATCTCATCAATTCACAAGTGCCCAAGTTATTGAAAGATAACTATGAGAGTTGTCAATTTAGATGAAAGCTCTATTTGGTTCTCAAGAGTCGTGGGAGCTAATCTTTAATGGGTTTAAGGAACCCACACCGGAGGTAGAAGCCGCCTACACCACCGAAGAGAAGAAGGCTCTTAAAGAGCAAAGAAAGAAGGATAGCAAGGCTCGTTTCTACTCTATCAAGGGTTGGACGAGTCTACCTTCGAGAGAGTTGCCGAAGCAACGACGAGCAAGGAAGCATGGAAATCCTTGCTACCATCTACAAAGGAGTCGAGCGGGTGAAGCGAATTCGCCTTCAAACTTTGAGGGGCGATCTTGAAGCCGCTCAAATGAAAGATGAAAAAAAAATCTCCGATTATTATTCACGATTACTTCTAATTGTGAATAAAATGAGGAGAAATGGAGAGAAGATGGAGGACATCCGAGTGATGGAGAAATTGCTGCGATCCCTCACATCAAAGTTCAAGCACGTGGTGGCGGCAATTGAGGAGTATAAGAATTTGGAGGAGATCTCAATAGAGGAGCTTTTGGATCCCTCCAAGTTCATGAGCAACGCATGCAAAAGAAGACTGGTCCCATAGTCTTGGAACAAGCATTAGAGTCAAAGCTGACTCTAAATGATCGTGGCTCACATAGTAGAGGTCATGGTTGTGGCAGAGGTAGGGGACGTGGTCCCCAACAACGAACCACTCAAAATCAAGTGGAGTTCCAAAGCTTCAGAGGTCGAGGACGAAGCAATCGGGGAAGATTTACATCTGGACGTGGAAACAACAAGAACGTCCAATGCTACAACTGTCAAAAATTTGGACACTATGCCTCGGATTGCTTGCACAGAACTGAAGATCTTACCAATCTTGCCGAAGCAACAAATGACGTGGGTAATAACTCTGCTCTTCTTCTTGCTCATGATGATTCAAGTGTTCAGAATGATGTTTGGTACCTTGACTCGGGTGCTAGCAACCACATGTGCGGGAAGAAAGAACTATTCATGGAACTCGCAGAAGGAGTTCATGGAAGTGTGAGCTTGAGAGATTCTTCAAAACTCTCCATTGGAGGCAGAGGGAAGATCAAAATCTATCAAAAGGATGGGAAGCCCGAGTATATTTCTGATGTTTATTATATTCCTAACATGAAAAGTAATATTCTCAACATTGGTCATTACTCGAAAAAGGAAATAAAGTATATATGGAGAACAACCACCTTTGGTTGAAAAATACAAAAGGAGGTCTTATAGCTTGTATTAAGATGACAAGGAACCGCATGTTTCCCTTGCATCTAAACACAAAGTTGAGAAGTGTTTTCAAGGACTCATGAAGAATGAGTCATGGAGGTGGCATCTTCGCTTCGGTCATCTAAATTTCAGCGGCCTGAAGGTACTATTTACAGCTGGCATGGTACGAGGTTTACCAACAATCGATCCACCAAGTCATACTTGTGAAGTTTGCATAATTGGCAAGCAAACACGACGTCCTTTTCCAAATGGAAAGTCTTGGAGAGCGGAGGCACCATTACAACTTGTTCATACTAACATCTGCGGACCGCTAGATCCCGTCTCTTAGGAGGTAATAGATATTTTATTACTTTCATTGATGATTTTAGTAGAAAGTTGTGGGTGTACATTATTAAAGAAAAATCTGCTGCCTTTACTACCTTCAAGAATTTAAAGCTCTTGTTGAAGCAGAGAGTGCCTATAAGCTAAAAACTCTCCGATTTGATCGAGGTGGTGAGTACACCTCAAACATGTTTCAAGAATATTACAGGGAGCAAGACATAAAGAGGCAGTTTACTACTGCCTATACACCACAACAAAATGGCATCGCAGAAAGAAAGAACCGAACTATTCTTGACATGACAAGAACCATGCTTAAAGAAAAGGGACTGCCGAAGCAGTTTTGGGCGGAAGCTATGGCATGTTCAACCTACTTGCTCAACCGGTGCCCGACGAAGCAAGTGAAGGGCAAGACGCCTCAAGAAGCATGGAGCGGCTATACGCCTAATGTCGCACACCTACGAATTTTTGGGTGTGTTGCATATGCTCAAGTACCTGAAGTCAAAAGGAAGAAGCTTGACAATCATGGTGAAAAATGCATTTTCATCGGATATAGCGAGGAGTCGAAGGCATACAAGCTTTACAATTCACTAACTAAGAAACTAGTGGTTAGTATAGATGTTGTCTTCAATGAAGCTGAAGCATGGAGTTGGAGCAATGAAGAGACTGTCAAAGAGCAACCCATGGTGAATGAACCTGACGAGCCCCTATAAGAGGTTCCACCACCAACTATACCACCATCTCCTCAACATGCTACACCGTCTCCTGCAAGAGGTTCTCCATCTTCTGGGGAAGGTAGTAGTAACGAATCCTCCGTGCAACGAGGTCCAATCAAAATGAGAAGCCTCAGGGAGATCTATGAGCAGATAGAAGAAGATGGAGAAACTAATCTCTTTTGTTTATATGCCGATCATAAGCCTCTCACTTTCCAAGAGGCTAAGGAAGAAGATTGTTGGCGATCAGCAATGAAGGAGGAGATGCATGCCATCCAGAAGAACGACACATGGGAGTTGACAACACTTCCACAAAATCACAAGGCGATAGGTGTCAAATGGGTGTACAAGATCAAACGCACAGCAGATGGTGAGGTTGATCGGTACAAGGTGAGGCTTGTGGCGAAAGACTACAAACCAAAATACGGCATCGACTATGAAGAAGTCTTTGCACCAGTTGCTCAATTGGACATGGTGAGACTATTAATTTCACTTGTAGCTCATCACAGGTGGAAGATATATCATCTAGATGTCAAGTCAGCATTTCTCAATGGTATTCTTGAAGAAGAGGTGTATGTAAAACAACAGAAGGTTTTCTGGTAAAAGGGAAAGAAGACAAAGTATATCACTTTAAAGAAAGCCTGTGTACGGCTTAAAATCAGGCACCACGGGCATGGAATGCCCAAATTGATGGTTATCTTCATCAAAACGGCTTCACCAAATGTCCTTATGAGCATGCCATCTACATGAAGAAGAACCATCAAGGCGAATTTCTAATAATTTGTCTTTATGTTGATGACTTGTTATACACAGAAGTTGCGTCGAGATGCTTGCTGAATTTAAGGAGGCGATGTTTAATGAATTTGAGATGACGGACAATGGATTAATGTCCTATTTTCTGTTATCGAAGTGAGCAACAACAAGATGGGATATTTATACTCAAAAGAAGTACATGAAGGATAGATCTTGGAGAAATTCAAGATGAGTAATTGCAAACCCAGTAAACACCCCAATAGCCACAGGAATGAAGCTATCAAGAGAAGGAATTGGAGATTTTGTATACTCGACTTTTTCAAAAGTCTAGTTGGTAGCCTGAGGTACTTAACGATCACAAGGCCTGATATTGTTTACGGAGTCAGACTTGTGAGTCGCTATACGGAGACACCGAAGGAGTCTCATTGGCTAGCTGCAA
>JAVJIF010000990.1:0-66474 GCA_038442645.1 Agave tequilana
GGGGAGATTTCCTCCTGTCTTCGAGCAACTGTGCGAGCATCTGCTTGAGAGAGTCGATGGATTCTTACTGAGCACGAATCATCTCAAGTTGTTCCTCTGGACCTGGGCTTGCAGCTCCAAGTGCTTAGCGGTCTCCTCAGGAGTGCTCGTCATGTATGTGAATGCCTCTTTCTCTATAGAAGAGTTTGAGGCCTGCGACTCTACAATGGCAGGGTGTGAGTCATTAACCTCAATGCCCCGGGCTAGGGCGTTGTAGTTGATCGGGGGAATGGCCCCGTTCCGGGTGCGAATGTGTCGGTATACTCCTTCCGGTTCAGAGTCAGACTCGAGTCGAGCTGACTACAGGCTGTTTTTCCCCTGCTCCTGCTCGCCATGTTAGCAGTGAGCTCCGGATACTCAGTGTCAGAGAAGATCCTCCGCCTGTAAGAGCGTCTTCTTTTGGCTGCTGGGGAATCAGGGTCAGCTGTCTAACTAAGGACTGCTGGTTCACGTCTGAACCGCAACGGCACTCAAGAGCATGGAGATGAGCCGTTGGCAGCAACATGATGAAGTGGTTTGATTAGCACTTCTTTTCTTTGTCAAGTAATCCCTTAGATCCATGGGAAGAGGATCGAAGAGATTAGCCTCGCAACTTCGAGGGCGGGAGGCATCCTTGCGCTGTACAGCTTGGACGCAGGATTCAGAGACGCGGTTCTCGCGTCCCAGCTTTAGGACGCGTGCCTGGTGTCTCTGCTGAGAGGAGACGTGGCTGTCGCGTTGCTGCTTGGTGCGTCAGGGCAGGGACGCTTGAGAGAGAGTGGGCTGCTGGGCCCTACGCCAAAGGGCGCGTGCCTCTTGTACTTGATGAGGCGCGCAGACTTCGCCTTCGCGTTTGGTGAGTTAGACTTCAGAGGACCTAATTTGGGGAGTCTCGCGTTTGGGCCGCAAACGCGGACTTCGCGGTGCTGGACGTGGCGCGGCCAAGGCGCCGGATTGAACTTTGCGTCCTGCCTCAGTTGGACAATCAGAAGTTCCAACTTGCAGTTGACGCGCACGCCTCCTCTGTCGACGCTCAGCGTTTCGGTTGCGTCGTGGAGGTGGAGAAAAACCAACGACGACTTGGTGCTGAGGGAGAGGGCGGACTGGCTGGACACCAAAGATTTTGACCACGCGGGTCTCCTGAGAGACGCTGACGCGTATGTTCCGCATGGCGCGGTTGGTCGTACGGCTGTTGTGCCTGAACCACACGGGCCTTCTGAGAGACGTTAGCGTGTGTATCCTGCTTGGCACAGTTGGCTGCGACACCCTTTGCAGCCGCTGCGCCTGAGGTCACGCGGGTCTCCTGAGAGACGTTGGCGCGTGTGTCACACTTGGCGCGGTTGGCCGCGACACCCTTCACAGCAGCTGCGCCTGAGAGAGTCTCAGAGCGGGTTTCGGGGCAAGTCCCCATAGAGACCCTGCGGCAGAGGCGGGTCCTTGGGCTCTTGGAGCCGGAAGAGAGAAACTCTTCATACTTTGCTTGGTCGAACTCGATGACGAGCGATTCGACCATCTTCCCCTTATGGAGGATGTCACCTTGCGCCACGATTTGTTCGTCAGTGACAAATGTCGTCCCCAGCGGAGTCGCCATCTCTTGTATGCGTCGGAAAAGGAGGATTCGATTGTAAAATTCTTTTTGATTGGATAGAAGATTACAACAGATCGGTCTTCCGATTACAAGGGAGGGAGGATGTTGAGTCTTGAATCCTCCCTTTGTTTAAGGCTGGGTTCTTCAAGTGGCGATGGAGAGTGAATCTTGTTCTCCGTTAACCGGTGACCGTCGAGACCTTCCAGGGATCTCCTCTTCGGATGGTAGATGGAGTAACTCAGCTCTGTCTACCAAAACTCTCAAAGAGAAGGTAGGCAAAGAGCGACTTGAACACAGCAAGTTCTCTGAAGGGTTTAACTCTCTCTTTTCTCTCAGGGCTCTTTTCTTTCAAAAATCCTCTGACCGAAAATCCGACTGTCATTCGCCTCCTTTTCTTCATAGCGACGGGGCTATTTATAGGGGTTTCAGGGGCGTACGTGCCTCCTAAAAACACTCCATAATGGGGGCTAACTTTCCCCGTTATGTGGGCCGTGATTGGCCTGAAACCAGGACGGTTACAACTGAGATGCGGGTGTCAACCCACGCGCCTTGGAGCTGCTGAGATGCTGGTTTCGACCCACGCGCCTTGGTGCGGCTGAGACGCGGGTTCGACCCTCGCGCCTTGATGCTGCTGAGACGCGGGTTTTGACCCACGCGCCTTGGTGTGGCAGAGACGCGGGTTTCGACCCACGCGCCTTGGCGGCTGAGACTAGCCTTGCGTCTGGAGTTTGGGACTCTACTTTTGAATGGCTTATCTTTTAGTGATTTTTAGACAGCCTACAATTGCCACGTGTCTGGCGGAGTTGAGGAGACTCCTTTCCCTTGATACGCGAGGATCGCGTTCAATGCGCATGCCACGTGTCGGGTGGAGCTCGAAGAAGCGCCTTTCCCTTGATAGGCGAGGATCGCGTTCAAGGCGCGTGCCACGCGTCAGGCAGAGATTAGGCTCGAGACATGTGCTGCGTATCTTGGTAGATTACTGTGTCTATAAAAGACATCAGTCTTTCAAGAGTCATCATTAGACTCTTTTCTTCTTCACTGAGCCTGCCTCAAGGACTTTCAGAACTTAAGAAAAGCTCCGAGTTTTTTTCTTCTTTCTCTCGTCTTCGATACAGAATTCACGATTGAAATGGCCCCGAAGACAAAACCTCTACTTCGTCGTCGAGTGCTGTCACTTCAGAGACACAAATGGGCAGCTCTTCCATGCAGGAGGCCCCCATTTCAGGTAAAGAACCATTCGACCTGATTTTCACCATTAAGGGACTTGAAGATTTATCTTAACTCTAAAGTCTCTTTTGAATTGAACCGCCAACGCGAGGCTCACGCCTACGTTTTTGACCTCCAGACGCGGTTCTTGCACCGGTAGGAAAGACACGGGTTTGACGACCTCCGCGTCTTCGCTTCATCAGTTTGAATCCGTTTCTGCTTGTTGAACGCGGGCTTCATTGAGCCTTGCGTTTGATCCTGACACTTAGAAAATTTTCCTAAGCAGGGGAGTTCAGACGCGGATTTGATGTGAGCTTCGCGTCGTCTCTTAAGTTGGACGTGGGCTTCACTGAATCTCGCATCTGGGTCCAGCACTTAGAAAAATTTCTAAGTTGTGGAGTTTAAAATGCAGGCTTCATGCGAGCCACATGTCTTTAGGTTTAGACGCGAGCTTGGCTGAGCTCCACGTCTAGACTCAACTCTGTGCCTTAGCTTCAACACTTAGACATTTTTCATTTAGATTTCTGACTGTGTGTTGTCCTCTTTGCAGTGCGATATTTCTCCAATCCTCTGTCCAAGAAGTGCCACTTTGGACATGTGGGTGGTGCAGATCTGATTCTAACCTTCGTGCTTCCAAGGACTACTCCTGTGTTTGCTCTGAAGTCAAAAGAGCGTCGGGACAGGCTCAGCAGCCCTAACATGCTAACCTTCAGGGAGATCATGACCAATGGGCTATTCGGGTCCTACACACGTGTTGTGCTGGAGAAATCTGACTTCTTCTTTGGTGACGTTATCACTGAGGAAGATAGGATTTTGTATGACGGAGACTATAAGTGGCTCTGTCAGATAGGGGACATGAGATTTTTCCTTCTTAACATGGAGAGGATGTACCCCTTAGCCTATCTTCAGCACACGTCGGTACACCACGCAATGGAGTGGGACCTTTCTCAATCTATCTCCGGCATGTCCCTGGGCAAATTGGGTGCAAAAGAAGTATACCCTGCTGGCCACGTGAAAGATGTATTCAGTTTATATCTCGAATTGGTCAGGGCCGAGTATCCGAAAGAAGAAACCCCTCAGTTGCCACCACTTCATCAATCAATTCCTGAAGGTTAGGGGTGATTTTCTCACTGACTTTCGTTCACCCGGGTGAGTCCACTATACCGACAAGTCATGGTGGGGTAGGATGGTTGAATTTGTTCTCACTGAGCTCGGGGATTTGCAGAGGTGGGATTATACCATTTGGTTAGGGCCGTGCAATATGGCCTCCCGCAGAGCTTTCAACATTTTTATGACGTCTTGGAGCGTTACAATCCTCTGACGGGCATATTTTTTACTCCGGTTAGAGAGATGGGGCTCGCTCTTCATGAGATGTATGAAGTCTGGTGATTGGAGATGCCCAATATGAGGAGTACGTCCTGACTACTGAGGAGTTTCACCTATTGAAGAGAGAGGATCCTCAGGTGTATGAGACTTATTGGGAAGTTTTATGCCACTTCCATATCTGCGGGCAAATATCCGTCTGGAGGAACAGGGGCGTTAAACAGATATATTGGGCGAGATACCTGTTCATTAACATAAATGAAAAGTCTAACCCAGTGACTATTCTGGCCCCTTGCACTGATGAAGAGATTGCAGAGAGGATCAGTGACTCCACAAGCTCGTATACGACCGAGTCGAACGAGGATACTTTCAAGCCCGACACGGTCTTTGAAAGTTTTCATTATCAAGCCCAGATTCCATATCTGACCGGGCTCTACTGGCAGGCTACCTCATGTTGTGGTTGAAGCGTTGTGTAGTGCCAATGCTATCGCATGAAGTGATCATCGCCGATGTGGTGTACCCAGCGGTCTTGCTAGCGCATGGGAAGTCAATCTCCCTTCTTCAGGCGATGGTGGCATGCATCCAAAGTGGCTTGCGGGTGTTGACCAAAAGTTTATGCCAAGTGGAGGCTATTGTAGACTCTCAGGGCAGGCCAGTGGTGGATTCAGAGGGGAGGTCAGAAGTGAATACTCCCAATCCTAGAGTCAAACTTCCTTACATGTACCTGTTGGCCTGGTACGTCATGCGCCGCCCATCACTTATGACGGTGGTGTCTCCCTCAGAAGGCTTCGTCCCTTTTGTGCAGAGGCTGGAGAACTCGAGTTGGTCACAGTACTATATATATATGTCCAAAAAACTATTCTTAGCAGCTCAAATTATCAGCTTGATCGATGCTTCCCAGAGATTTCTGGTGCATCCTATGGGGATAAGTTTGCCGACCTTGTAGGACCAGATGATTTTACACGGCTACCGTCTAGAGTCTTTTGGTCGCTCATCAATATTCAGCCCGGCTATCTGGTCTTCCAGCAAGGTGATTCATGTACGATCGAGCCCTACATGCCAGTCTCTTTGCTAGGCAGTTTGGTTACGATCAGCCATATTCGGCAACCCTAACACTAAACTCCGCTTCAGTGGTAACCTATTTGAAGGTGCCCGGGCGTAGTATTACAGTGTAGCTGAGGGGACAAGGGCTATTTTCTGTCTACCTTACAGGACGCCAAACTGTTATACAAGCCTTGGTTTCTGCACATGGTACTTCCTCGCTAGCAGGGTGCCCGGCTTTGGAATGAATACTTCTTATATTAGGGGTATTAAGGCATTTTATCAATCCAAGTTGGGTTCCAAGAGACGCATACGAGGAATGAGCAAGTACCAAGAGGATAAGAGGGAAATAGAAAGGGAGGTGAGGTGGGAGATGGGTAGGACTGGAGCAGCCTTGGTGTTGGAATCTGGCGCGGAAGCTGCGGAGGAGCACCCTGTTCGGAGGGCTCGACAAGTCATGTCAAGTGTCCTTATGCTTCCACTTCTCAGGGTGAGCCCAGCCCAAAGAAGGTTAAGAAAGGGTCTGAGGCTGAAGCTTTGACTCAGATGCCTGAAATAATCCCTCCTAGTGCTGAGGAGCAGGAGGAGGAAGAATAAGAAGAGGAGGAGGAGGCAGTCCCAACTCTTCGCTCTTGAGGTTTGCATAGTAGGGGCCCTGTGATCTTGGCAGAGGGAGAGCCTGCAGGCGAATTCACCATGGCCGAAGGGGCTGAAGGGCCTGAAGAGGCGGTGGAAGGGCTTTAAGTTGAGATTCTAAGAGTTTCAACTCAGCCTGAAACTTCTTCGACCCATGAGAGAAGGGCGGAGGTGCAACAATGTGGGTCTCCTAGCGTGTTGATGTCTACCTCACGGGTTGTTGAGCGCAGCCCTACTATCGGGGTTCTTAGTGGTAAAGCCCCGACCGTTGAGATCTCTTGGGTCTAATTGTCATCTTCGTCATCTGAGGAGCACAAATATTATTCTGGCGAGAAAGTTGACTTCGGCGGTAAACCAGCTCTTCCTGATACCAGCAAGTTCTCACATATATTAGAGGAAGAGATGCAGGTGTATGTCCCTGCGATGGTTCCGCTGAGAGGAGAGGTTACTACCGCTGAGGGTATTTCTTTTATCTTCTTTAATTGTTTCTCCATCAGGTTAGGAAAGTGTTTTAACGTTTTCTTTGAATTTCTACAGGGGGGCCACTAGTAGTGAAGGCACAACTTCTTCTCACATTGAGGAGATGATTCAAGAGCTGGCCCAGCAGGAGGGTCTCGAAGTTCCTGCTGCTGGGGTGCCTCATGAGGGTGTACCACTGAGACCGGGGAACCCTCATCCCCAAGTGGCTTGTCTAGGGACTTGCCATCTTTAGATCCTCTAATTGGTAAGAGAATAAAGACGTCCTGAATACTCTCTTTTTCATTGTTACCACTGACACTAATGTTATGGTTGCAGAGAGTACTGGGGTAGCTCAAGTAGAGGATCTCGTGCCGAGCATTGGTGCAAAGGACAGTGCAGTTCAAACTGCGGTCGGTGAACCCAGTGCTGTGGAGTTTGTTGCTGCCCCTGTTGTTGTGGAGGCTACCACAACAGCCGTTCTAGAGGTGTTGGCCACACCACAGTATCGGAAGAGCCTATTGTCGGCCTTATCCTGCCAAATTGAGTCGGCTCCTGTCTCTGTGGATATTACTCATCCTATCATGGAAAGGGGATCCGAGAGTGCACCAGCATGGTCATCTCCAGCCACCGACATCATGGAAGAATTAGTGCATTAAATGGTGCAATAATTTTTCGCCTCCATGAAGTCCTGTGTTGAGTTGGTTCTTTCTGGGGAAAGTTCCTTTGAGTTTTCTCAGATGCTTCTTGAGAATCAAATCAAGAACATCCATCTCACTGGAAGCCCTGAGCAAGCTAGGGCGTATCTGATGCTGGTTGAACAGCTGGGGATATGCCTGAGGGAACTAAAGACCCTGGAAAAGGCTAGCTCGATGGACGAGACTCAATTGATGCTGAGTAAGCTCATCACCGTTCAAGAATACGAGCGAAAAAAGATAGAGGAGCAAATGGCTGAAGAGGCCTGTCATCTCCACAACTTCCAAGTTGACTACCAAAGGTTGGTTGATGATTCGAGGGAATCTAAGATCATCAACAATAGTGTGGAGCAAGTCATAGCCACTGCTCAGGTAACTATTGCTAAGGCGCAAGCTTTGATTCAAGTTAACGAGCAGAAGCTTCCCGTACACACCGCGAGCCACACAAGCTCGCCGAGGCCGCACCTCAAACAACAAGTTCGCACCCGAACTCGAAACACCGCGAACACACTTGTCCGCCTCCTCAAAGAACAAAGAAAGATCTCTTGGTGATCTAAAAACTTTGATCACCAATAAACACTCTCACTACAACACTCCTATAGAATGAATAATCAATGGATAGCTCAAGTGTTTGTGTGAGAAAACAAGGAAAGAGATGGTGGAGGAAAACTCAAGAAAATCTCTTTTAAACACTCTTGATAAACTCTCCTTTTAATTGGAAGTATTGGCTCTAAATTTTGTGGAGAAAAACCTCTAAAAAAGTATGAAAAACTGGCACAAAACTCTCCAAAAATCTTAATCAAAACAGCCCCCAAATGCCCCATTTTATAGAGTCTGGAAAACTAGCCGTTGGGGTCTGACAGAGCTGTCGGTCGACCGCCCGGTCAACCGGCCAACAGTCATATTTCAGACCGTTAGCCATCGGTCGACCGGTTGGCCGACCGAGGCCAGGATACAGAGAGCAAGTCTCTCTGTTCGGTCGGCCGCTCGGTCGACCGGGGCCTTTCCAGAGAGCAGAGCTCTCTGGACGGTCGACCGGGTCGGTCGACCGGCCTCCTGCCAGAACTGGCGTGCACGTCTGTGCACGTCGGTCGACCATGATGGTCGGCCGATTTCAAGCTGCGGTCGACCGTCCCAGTCGACCGGCTGAAGCCAGGAAACAAAGTTAAGGGATTAAAAACTAAGTCTTTTTGATTGAAGTAAAATCCCATAAAAACATAGAAAATCTACAAAAATAGTTTTACCAATATACTTTGATAAACAAACATGCTTGCACAAAATCAAGACATGTTATAAATGATTTGGACTATTTTTGTAAGTTTAGAGATATTGGCTCAAATGAAAAACAATATTTTCCAAAACTTGATTTTTTCAAAACTTCTCCAAATACAAAAAAGATATTTAAACAACTTTAAAGCATAGTGTGTATGGATATGATCCACTACACAAACATTGTGAAATATCTATGTTTTTGACATTAAGCTCTAAACATGATTTTGGTTAAAACATATGAAAACTAGAATACCAAAAATCAAACATGTATTTTCTAAAATAAAAATTCTTTTGTAAAAACAAAACTATCAAGAGAGTGTGTGTATATGATACACTTGAGCAATCCACCAACTACTCTATCCTTTACATTTTAACTAAAAACAAAATCTTCTAAAAACAAACCTAGACTCAAGTCTTCATCTTCTTGAAGTCTTCACTTGAAGCCTTCTTGACTTGGTCCAAACACCGTGCAAGCTCCAAAACTTGACTTTAAATCCTTTGTTGAAGCTATGCACCTACTAAGATCTTGATCATAAATCTGTCACTAATTAAACACAAGATCATTAGTAAACATAACTACATGAGTTGATCATCATCAAAACTAGAGTGAAGGGCCTTTGGGCCAACAATCTCCCCCTTTTTGATGATGACAAAACTCATGAAGTTATATATGCATGGATTAAAGTAAAGCTTCAAAGAAGCTCCCCTTAACTCATGCATAGCAAATAAGTAATAAATATACAATAAAAGCACATAAACATGTATGCAAATCTAGGAGATAAACATGCCAATCAAGCATAAAACAAATCAATTCTTTTTCTCCTATTTGCAAAACAAAACATATATACATAAACACAAAACTTACTCCCATAAAGAAGGAAAACATGCATATAAATCTCAAATACTTCTCCCCCTTTTTGTCAATCATCAACAGAGGGTTTAAAGTAAAAACAAAATTTTTCTCCCCCTTTTTATCATAAACAAAGAAACCAATAAGGGGTGTAAACAAATAAGTCAATAAAAGGTATATACGATATACATTCATGAAGAGGAAGACGCTAAGTTAACTTCCCTGCACATATACATTACATGAAGGAGGGATGACAAGCCCTAATTCACATAACGCATAATATGCAATGCATAAGAGGAGATGTGAAGCTCCCCCTACACACGTGTATCACATAAAAAAGAGTTGTCAAGCTCCTAAATACAAGATACACTCAACATGAATCTATATGTAGAAGAGATGTTAAGCTCTCCTTGCATATACAAATCAAAAAATGTTTTTTTTTTAATTTTTCTTAAACAAAATTTTTAAAGGTATCAGAGCTTTTGTAAAACAATCAAATTTTAAGATACCAATTGTAAAAAAAATCATGTTGATATCAATTGTAAATAAACATTATAAATTTTGAATTTTTCAAAAAGGTAATACATATTGATATCAATTGTAAATTTACCAATTGTAAACTGTATAACAAATTTGAAATTGAAGCATATTGATATCAATTGAAAAACAATTTTATTTTTCATAAGCTTAAGCATTGTTAAAATATCAATTGAAACATCAATTGAAAATAAAGTTTTAACTTAAGCTTATCATAAACTAATTTTGTGCTTTAAAAAGTAAACTAATTGTAAAGTAAGCACACGAAAATCATATATATGTATGAAAAGAGAATACCATAGCAATTGATATTATGGAAATAATGAAGCATACATATATAGAAAACAAAATATGAGTATATACAAAATTATCAATTTAGATACCAATTGAAAAGATCCAATGATACCAATTGAAAATAACAATGTAGATCAAGTATATAACTCATAACCTACCACCCTTCATATGCTCAAGATAAAAGATTTTTCAATGAAGCATACAAGGCATAATCGCTCATCCATCCGCCCATAAAGGTTGGAAGGGGTTTTCGAAAATAATTTTAAAAATAGTTAAGCATTGAAGATCTCTTCCAAATGAAGAATAATTAACTAGTTAAAAGTAATTTTTGAAAAACTAGTTAAGGATCCTTCAAAACATGAAATCAAAACATATGTTTTTCATGAGTCCTACCAAATACACAAAAGTTGACACTCAAAATCGATTAAGCTCATAAAAATGATCATGAAACAATGTCATGACAAAACAAATAAAGTGTGAGTGTACAAGAATAATGTAAATAGCATTTTCATGCAAATAAACAATAATGCTCAAAAACAAACATAAAAATTCATTTTTCATTTTAAAAACAATAAACTTCTAGGTATATGTATGATTTATCCAATCCTAACAATATGCATACATATCCCAAACATAAAAGAGTCCATAATATATATTGCATGAAGGCAAATGACTCAAGGGGTATACATGTATATTTATTAGATTTGAATACAAAATATATATACATGAAGTAAAAACATGAAAATTGGCAAAACATGTATAAATGAGAGAATCATCAAAACTAGCTTATACATGTGCATATAGTGGTACAAATGAGCATGAAGTGCAAACATATATGAATCAATTTGTTGCTCACTATGTGTACATATATAAATACAAGTTTTGACAAATACTACATCTACCATGTATATACCACATGAAGCACAAAACTACATAAAACATGAACATGCAATATGATATCATGAAAATAAAAGCATGTACATAAAATAAGAGTTTAGAAATAGTTACCAACTAGGAAACTATGTTCCAAAACTCCAAACAAGGTGGTTGCCCACCAAAACTCCTTGATAGCGGTGCATCAAATATGTGTCCATCATGTCCATGTGCATCCACCATCAAGGCACCAAATCTCTCACGTCTTGTGAGAGCCCTCACCTACATCAAAAATAAAAGGTGGAGATTTTGGTACCCATTTTCTTTTGGGTCCTTGGGAGTTAGTCTTGTAAGGAACCCAAACATTTTTATTTTTAGCAAAATTAAAATGATGCAACTTGTCAAAATAAAATTTTGCTAAATGGACTTTGCGGCCACAATGTGTACACTTGTACACCTTAGGATGCTTATGTGTATGGCGTACAATATAAGCATATACATGATGATGTGCATGTGAATGTGGAGCTTGTTTCTTTGAAAACATAGACTCCAATCTAGTGTGGTTAAATGCACAGGAGCTCAAAGTGGAGCTCAAACAATCAATTTTATTTTTCAAAACATTTATCTCATTTTGATCAATGTGGGCATGTAAAGCATGGTGAGATTGTGAAACAATTTTCTTTTTCTTTTGAAAAACATTTTCTTGTTCTTTTTCAATCATTTTTCTTTTTAAAATATTATTTTCTTGAAAAACGACTTCCTTTTGTTTTTTCACCAAAATAATTTCATTTTTTCAAAGACATATTCCCTTCACATAAATCATTCAATTTAGACATTAAGGAAATATTCTCATTTTTCAAAACTTCATTTTCTTTTTCAATGCATGCAACCTTATTTTCTAATGAATCTTTTTCATTAAGCATGCAATCAAATTTCTTTTTCAAATTTTTATTATCTTTCTTAAGCATGTCATATTTCTCAAGTAGGAGTTGACAAAAAATGGTAAGCTCATCATATGACATGTTATCTTCATCTACCTCGGATTCGGTAGTTACCTCAAGAGGGTTATCCCCTTGGACCATATAGCACAAGTTGGAGGTGTCGCTTCCAACGTCCGAATCGCTCCCCGCATAGTATTGTTCATTTTCGCCAAGGGAGATGAGGGTGTTCCAAACTACAAAAGCCGAATCAATATTAGAAACCCTAGATAAATAATCATCATTTAGGGTACTCTTCAAAGCATAAAGGGCTTTTGCATTAGCCTCAAAATTCTTGCCATTTAAACAATATGAATCATTAGTGATGGCAAGGTAAACATGAATGGCTAGGGCCTTGAGGTACAAGGACATCTTAACCTTCCAAATTTGGATGTTAAGAATGTCAAACAAGGGTGGTGACATGAAGTCCATGGTGTGTGTACAAATATTGTGATTAGCCTAAAAATGAGGATCTTTAACTCTAAGTTGTAAGACCCAAATCAAGAGCACTTGGCTCTGATACCAATTATAAATCACCTAGAGGGGGGTGAATAGCTGATGGATAATCTAATGGTCACTAAATGACAAATAATGCGGAACTAAAAACTATTGTGACCTAGACAAACTATTTAAACTAAACACCACATATAACACAAGAGTGTAGCCGAATTTCCCATGAAGGGCTCTGGACTAACTCCTCTAGATTCCCCTAGATAAGGGTTGAGGTGCCGCATTGGCTCTCTTGATTGAATACAAGTGTTAGCAAACAAACCCAAGCATATATAATATGAGCAAACAATATATCAAGCATATAAAGATAAACACAATAATTGAATGCAAGATATAAACAAGAGACAAAGAGAGAGAGAGAGAGTGAGCAATCGCAAACACAAGGGATTTGTTTCGAGGTTCGAGCACACTTGCTCTACATCCCCGCCTTCGACACACGAAGGATTTCCACTATGCTTGATCCCAATGGATCACTCCTCGGTACCGCAACACCTACAAGCCCTCGGACTCCCTAGTCCCGTACACACCGCGAGCCACACAAGCTCGCCGAGGCCGCACCTCAAACAACAAGTTCGCACCCAAACTCGAAACACCGCGAACACACTTGTCGCCTCCTCAAAGAACAAAAAAAGATCTCTTGGTGATCTAAACACTTTGATTACCAATAAACACTCTCACTACAACACTCCTATAGAATGAATAATTAATGGATAGCTCAAGTGTTTGTGTGAGAAAACAAGGAAAGAGATGGTGGAGGAAAACTCAAGAAAATCTCTTTTAAGCACTCTTGATAAATTCTACTTTTAATTGGAAGTATTGGCTCTAAATTTTGTGGAGAAAAACCTCTTAAAAAGTATGAAAAACTGGCACAAAAACTCTCCAAAATCTTAATCAAAACAGCCCCCAAATGCCCCATTTTATAGAGTCTGGAAAACTAGCCGTTGGAGTCTGACAGAGCTGTCGGTCGACCGCCCGGTCGACCGGCCAACGGTCATATTTCAGACCGTTGAGCCATCGGTCGACCGGTCGGCCGACCGGGCTAGGATACAGAGAGCAAGTCTCTCTGTCCGGTCGGCCGCTCGGTCGACCGGGGCCTTTCCAGAGAGTAGAGCTCTCTGGACGGTCGACCAGGTCGGTCGACCGGCCTCCTGCCAGAACTGGCGTGCATGTCTGTGCACGTCGGTCGACTGTGACGGTCGGCCGATTTCAAGCTGCGGTCGACCGTCCCGGTCGACCGGCTGAAGCCAGGAAACAAAGTTAAGGGATTAAAAACTAAGTCTTTTGATTGAAGTAAAATCCCATAAAAACATAAAAAATCTACAAAAATTGTTTTACCAATATACTTTGATAAACAAACATACTTGCACAAAATCAAGACATGTTATAAATGATTTGGACTATTTTTGTAAGTTTAGAGATATTGGCTCAAATGAAAAACAGTATTTTCCAAAACTTGATTTTTCCAAAACTTCTCCAAATACAAAAACAAGATATTTAAACAACTTTAAAGCATAGTGTGTATGGATATGATCCACTGCACAAACATGGTGAAATATCTATGTTTTTGACATTAAGCTCTAAACATGGTTTTGGTTAAAACATATGAAAACTACAATACCAAAAATCAAACATGTATTTTCTAAAATAAAAATTCTTTTGTAAAAACAAAACTATCAAGAGTGTGTGTGTATATAATACACTTGAGCAATCCACCAACTACTCTATCCTTTACATTTTAACTAAAAATAAAATCTTCTTAAAACAAACCTAGACTCAAGTCTTCATCTTCTTGAAGTCTTCACTTGAAGCCTTCTTGACTTGGTCCAAACACCGTGCAAGCTCCAAAACTTGACTTTAAATCTTTTTTTGAAGCTATGCACCTACTAAGATCTTGATCATAAATCTGTCACTAATTAAACACAAGATCATTAGTAAACATAACTACATGAGTTGATCATCATCAAAACTAGAGTGAAGGGCCTTTGGGCCAACAAATACAAATATAATACCAGTTCAATGAATTATAATAACAGCCAACAAGTATCATATAACATGTTAATTTTGAAAAATCACTCGCATATCATATATTAACTCGTATAACGATGTATCATGTATTAAAAGCTAGAGTAGCAATTGTTTGGCATTAACGATAGTAACAAGACATTCACATATCAATATATCATGTAATAAACGCTGGAGTAGCAGTTACTAAATATGAATTGATGATAACAAAGCACTCGCCTAAAATTTATATCAAGCCCTAAAATTAGCAAGGCATGAAGCAACACATAGAAAGTACTCGCCTAAAATCCCCAGAATATATCGTAAAATTTCGGAACATCATAAACACGTGCACGCTACTAATTCATATAAATATATATAATTATAATTTTTTGAAAGAGAATTATAGAGGAGAAAGGGAGGAGAGAGAGAAGAATAAGAGAGAGAGCTAGAGAGAGTTGTAGAAAAGAAAGAGGAGAGGGGTTGGTTGGAAATGGAGGGGCAAATATTGGATGAAGGAAAGGGTAGATAGGGAATAAAGGAAATAGGGGTAAAAGAGAAAAAGGGAAAGAAAGAAAGAAGAAAAGAAAGAAAGGAAGAAAGAAAGAAGAAAGAAAGAAGAAAAAGAGGAGAAGGGGGAGGGGTGGTGGTGGCCGACAGTTCTGGCCACCGCCGCCGGCCGGGGGGCGGCGGTCAGCCGGAGGGGGGCGGCGCGGCCTGGGCTCGGGGGAGGAAGAGGTGGTGGAGCGTTTTTGGGTTTATGTTGATGGTGTTGTTGTTGTTGTGGTTGGTATTGTTGTTGAAGATGGTGGTAGTGGTTGATGGAGCTGCGGTGGTGTAGGGAGTTGGAGGAGGAGGTGGAGATGGTGTTTGGGTGATGGGAGTGGCAAAATTGATGGAATTGATGGTGGATTTTGGAGAAGAAAAAAGTAATGGTGATGAGTTTTTTAAGGAAATTGGAGAAGATGAAGTGGAGTTTGAAGAGGAGGGAACTGGGGAAGAGAAGGGGGAAGTCTGCTGAAGCGGCAAAGCCGGCTAGGGGGCTGTGGCGCTAGGGGAGGCGGCGACCATCAAGGAGAAGAGAGAGTGTTGGTGGGAGAGAAGGAGAACTGGAGAATAATGGTAAGAAGGATAGAAAGAAAGGGAAAATAAAAAGAAGGAGAGTGAGAGGGGGAGTATGGGAGGAGGAGTGGGGGGATGGTGCAGCTGCTGCTATCGGCTGTGGTTGCAGGGAATGGGTTGACATGGGGAGCAAGGTAGGGGAGAAAGAAAAGAAAAAGAAAGAAGAAAAAGAAAGAAAAGAAAAGAAAGGAAAAGGAAAAATAAAGAAAAGGAAAGAAATAAGAAAAATTAATAAATAAATATATTATTAAATAATTAAATTAATAGGATAACTTAGGAGCATTAAGTAGAGGAGTGGAGAAGGAAAAAGTAAGAAAAGAAAGAAAAATATTATTATTATTTAAATAGGGTAAAATTTGACTGTTTCATAAACGTTTCCAAAAATTTTTAAAAATAGAAAATATTATTTTAAGATGCTTGGTGAAATCAGATTCGAGAAATTCAATCTGATTTTCAAATTAAAAATCTTGAAATTTTCTGACAATACTGGCCGATACCATATCGGTCAAATTTTGATAAATTCAGAAAAATCTCAAAAAACGTATTTAGATAGTAAATAAGATTTTAAGAAGTAATATGAAAGCTATTTATAGAAATTCAACTCCATTTGGAAACTAAAAATCTGGGAATCGGTCAGCGATACCGATCAACACTGGTTTTGAAGATTTTGCAGAATAATTTTGAAAAAATTCAGAAAATCATGAAAAATCTAAAATATTAGAAAACAGTATTTGAAACTAAAATCGGTCAAATCGGATTACCAGAAAGGACAAATAGGGCAGTATGCTGATATCAGATTCTGGTCCAAGTCAGGGCTGACTCCGAGTCCACGAATTTGGATCCAATACAAAACAATAGCACAAAAACAAATACAAAACTAAATCAAAAAAATATGATCAAAAATTAGAATACGTATCAAGTACGTATTCCAGGAATGGGGTTTTACACTTTACCATTTTCAATTGAAGCAGGGATCTCTATTAGTGATCACATCAACATCCAAATGAAGTTTCTTGCAGATTTGGCAAATTTGGATGTAGTGATCGAAGATAAAGATAAAGTGTTGATATTGTTGAGTTCTCTGATCGATGAGGGATATAAGAACTTTGTGCTTACCTTTATCAATGGGAGAACATCCCTTAACTACAGTGAGGTGACCACTGCTCTTGTGAACATTGAATTAAGGAGGAAAGATAGTGAGTATTCTTGCAGTGACACATCAACAGAGGTATTGACTGTGAGAGGAAGTAGTCCAAACCGAAGAAGAGAAAATCAGCAAAGATCTAATTGAATGCCCATGATTGGTAATAGAAAATTGAGAAAGAATCAGTGTGCTTTTCGTAAGAAGAAGGACAATGAAAGCGTGATTGTCCAAATCTTAATAAGTTGAAGGAGTCTTGATCAGAGGCCAATATCGTAAGGTTAGATGGTAATAATTCTGACTCTTCTTACTTTTCACTTTCTATTGCACAACCAGGTTGTCATTCAGATGCGTCTGAGTGGGTATTGGATACGGCTTTATCACATTTGCCCCAGAAGGGAGTTATTTGCTAGTTTTGAGTAGATGTAATGGGAGACGATCACACATGCCGGTTGTTGTTAAGAAGACTGTTCATATCAAGATGTATGATAGGACAATGAGAGAGTTGAAAGATATGAGATATATTTCTCGTATGACGAAGAACTTAATTTCAGTTGGAGCTTTGAAAGTAAAGGGCCTAAGAGAGACTCTTGGAGAAGGTGTTCTCAAGATGTCTAGCGGTTCATTAGTTATTCTGAAGGGCAATCGATGCAATAACATGTACTACTTGATGGGTAGTATAGTTACTGGATTGGCGTCTTTAGAACAGTTGGATGGCAATTTTACCCAATTATGACAGAGGGTTCGAATAAGTTAGTTTGATATCAGATCAAGCATTGGAAGGTGCATAAACCTGCCTTTTGAAATCACGTGACAATTGTGTTCTGGACAAGAAGAAGGTGAAATTCGGCACCATTACTCACCATTTGCATGATCTTCTTGATTGTATTCACGTGGACGTTTGGAGTCCTGCCAAGATTGCATCACTTGGAGGCCATAGGTACTTTGTCTCTATTGTAAATGATTATTCTATGCATTATTGAGTATACCCTATGATTTAAAGATTTGAAGTCCTAAAGTTGTTGGTGAAGTGAAAGAAGCTGCTGGAGAATCGACAGGCGGGAAGATCAAAGTGCTCTAGTATGATCATGTTGGAGAGTACAAGGATTCTTTCTTGCAATTTGACCAGAATAATAGTATTGTGAGCCAATTCATAAATAATAAAACTGGTATAGCCAGAGAGATGAACCATGCCTTACTGGAGAAGGTTCAATATTTATTGTTTAATGCATTATTAGATAAATTATTTTGGGCTGAGGCAATTGTGTATGCTAGTCATCTCTTGAATAGGCTACCAATGACTGGGATCGGAGGTAAGACTCCATTGGAGATTTGGTCAGGTGGAGCTACTCGTGACCATGGTTCGCTTAGAGTATTTGGTTGTCCGACCTATGCTGATATCAAGAAAGACATGTTGGACTCTAAAGCGAATTTTTGGGATACAAATAAGACTTGAAAGGTTACAAGTTATGAGATCCAAAAACAGAGAGTTTGTCTCGAGCAGACATGTCTCATTGGATGAGGCTTCGATGGTGAAGCCTACCATCTCCTAGCAGGTAGAGAAATGAAGACCAAGTTGTTGTTATCACAGCGGGTGGAGAGTGATGCTACTCCACATTCTTCAATTGGTTCAGCATCGTCTAAGATTTTATCTGTTGTGACACCGAGTGCAGATCGAATAGCCGATATTGATACTGAACATGTTGGAATAATTGTTTCTGTTGCAGCTAGAGGAACCAAAAGGATTCTGCGAAAGTGGGTTATGAAGAAACGTGAAACTCACATTGGTGTGCTAGATTAAAAGCTCAATTTGATAACTGTTGTTCTCCACGACGTTCGTATTATTGATGAGGTCCATTTGACTCAGTCCAAAGGGTTCGGTGCGGCGAAGAAGAAAGTTGGTTGAGCTCGATGGAGCTCATTAGGATGAACTATGAGAGGCTTGATTCCTTGGGCAAGTGGGTATGTAGGTGATCGAGGCGAAACCTGTACATAAAAAAAGAGTTTAGAAATTATAGATAGATAGTGTTAGGGTTTCTTAATACTACCGCTATAGCAAGTAGCTGTGCGGGTTGTGATCCACAAGGAAAGACTACGATCAAAGCGTTTAGTAATCTTTCAAAGTTTACTAAAAGTCAGTTAAAGATTTTTCTAGTTTTTGAAAAGAAAAGGAAATGCTATGTTAAGTTAGAAGCAAAGATCAAATAAATGAAGAGAAGGAGAAAAGAGATGATAGTTCTCAAAAGAAAAGGAGAACTAAGTTAAAAAAGAAAGAGAAATAAAGAAAGAGTTGGTTTTTTAGAGTGTTTATAAACTAAAAAAATTAGAAGAAATAAAATAAGAAAATTTATCTAGTTCTTTTGGCTGATTACTTACCTTGATCTTCAGTGAAAGTAAACCTTTCAGAGGCGATCGACGCCTACCCCATAAGATCATATTTAGTCTCCATCCATATTACATTGATCGAGCTCAACCTATGCACAGAAAAATAGAGAGTTTAGAAATGTGTTAGGTTGCTCAATGCTACCATGTAGCCTAGGACTAATAGGTCATGATCCACAAGAAGGGACTGCGATGGAAGCGTTTGGGCAAGTTTCTTCTTTTAATTTACAAAACATGTTAATAGTTCTCTTCTAAGTTTTAAAAGAAAATCAAAAAATAGTTAAAACTAAGTTAAGTTAAAGGAAAATCCAAAAAAAAGGAGAAGATGATTTGTTGATATGATGAAAAGAGAAGATGAAGTTAACGAAGAAGAAATGAAAAGATGAAAAAAAATTAAAGAAATGTTGATTTTAGAAGTGTGATTCTAAACTAATGAAATGGAAAGAAACCAAACAAAAGATTACTCATCTCTGTTATTGAATCATAGTGAAGACTTACCTTAAAGTGAAGTAAAGCGAAGTAGTAAAAAGAATACATGAAAGCAAAGCTTTGGCTAGATCGAGCACAATGAAGAATGTTGAAAATTATATTAGTTGTCACTTCAGTACAACTCTCTCTTGAAGAAGGATTACATCCAGTGTCACTCTACATATAACTCTTCCTCTCTTTCTCTCATGTAATTCTTTCTAACTTAAGCTATAAATAAATTGAAAATTATATTATATAAAAAAAGAAAAACTAAACTAAAGCAGAACTAGCCTAAAATCTTTCTTTGCAAAAGTGATCATGTTCTTCATTGAAATCTGCAGTATTTATAGGCAGAAATGAAATAGGGGGAGCGTCTAAAGATAGGGGAGCAACGCTCCCCCTGATCTCACCACATGGTCACGAAAATGCGGTTTTATCATGTTTCTGCAGCAATGATCTAACCTTAGGGCCAGATCAGGGGGCTTGCGTCTGTTGATTCCTGATTCTCCTTTATTTCTTGTTTGTTTTTCAGTTTGGAACTCGGATCTGATGTTATCTTCTTGATTCTTCGGTTAACTAATTTGATCTTCAATGATCTGGTTTAACGGACTCTGATCTGGGTTTATCCTTCTGATACGTTCTGACCTTCGGTTGTGAATTAAATCGCTTCAGAATCTGATTTAGTTGGCCTAATCTTATCTCCCTTATTTGATTATATCTTGCATGATTAAGAAGTTAAGATAAGTTATTTGCAAGATTTTTTAGAGAATATATGTAGGAATATAATAATATTTATGCAATATATATGTCCAAACACACCCTCACACCTATCTTTTGCACGTCCTCGATTAAAACAATAGAGCTATTCTCACTCATTTTCATAGGAATTACGGTTGCACTTAGCACATGCAACAAGCCGTTAAACCTCTAAGTTATCCCTAGAGAACGAGTTTTGCCTCGTGAGGATTTTCAGTGGATTACACCCACAAAATTCATAAAGAAAGAGAATCAAAGTGTTAGTATTTCCGAAAATGCGTTTTGAAAAGAAAAGAAATATTTAAAGTATTTTTGCAATAATTAAGCAATCCATAAGTTATAAGAATACCAAACTATTCATTCATAAACTTAGTCTCTATTTAAAAACTTGTTATCAATCAAGGTTAAGAGTCAAAATGTATTTCTTATCTAGTCTATTATTTACCCTAAGTCATATGTACCTTCATCACCGTGAAATTTTGACTAGGAGTTCTTTAACTCTAACTCTTATATCTTATTATTTTATTTTTTTTGATGGTATTATTTCTTAGTTCTATTTGGCTTTCTAATCTGCTCGTGTGACAAGCCTTAGATCGGTGACTCCCAAACCGGACAGTCTTAGGGCACCGAGTGAGAAAATACCCCCAAAGAGTTAAGGACTCGAGCAAACAAGGACACAAAATTAAGAGTTTTTATTTATCAGATGGACTACTTTTAGGCGTGAATACTTATACTTTATAAGGCACAAATACCCAGCTTAATCAGAGATATTTGATACACACACACACACACACACACACACACACACACACACACATACATAAAGAGAGAGAGAGAGAGAGAGAGAGAGAGAGACTTGTGTCCTTCTAAAAGGATTTGAGGTCGAATCCTTCTCACTCAAATACATCCCTCTGATAATCGAATATAAGATCCACTTTGTTGAAGTTGATCTATATTATTTCAAGTATCTATAAATCAAAAATCAAGTGTTTTGAATACTTTTTGCCCATGAATCAATTAGGGGGAAAATGGACGGCCTAAATAATGAGTTAGTTTAATGGTGTATAACATTTTAAACCTAACAAAATTAGTTTGTAGGAGTTTTTAAATTTAGATCATAATGAAATGGCCGGTTCGATAATTTGTATGTCTAAAGACAGATCTAACCAACTCACTACTGTCGGCCGTCCATTTTGCGCCGCTTAATGGATGGGCAAAAAGTATGCAAAATACATGAATTTTGTTTTATAAATACTTGAAATAATATAAATCAGCTTCAATAGAGTGGATCTTGTATTTGAATGTTGGAGAGTTGAATTTGAGTGGGAAGAATTCGGGTTCAAATCATTTTGGAAGGACACAGGTCTCTCCCCCCCCTCTCTCTCTCTCTCTATATATATATATATATATATATATATATATATATATATATATATATATATATATATATATATATATTGATATAAGAATATTTGTTTTTGAACCCTAAATGTGTAAGTGTATAAAGTATACATATTTCATTAAGGTAAAAAATCAAGACTAAATTACTTTTTTAATTTTCTTTCTAACCCTAGAATTCAAACAAATAATGTTATTTTGACTAAGTATAAGAAATCATAATTATGATTCCCCTATTCCTTAAAATTAAATTAGTTTTTTACAAAATAAGACAAAATTTGTTTCTCTTTTCAAAAGTTTTTAAAAGAAAAGAAAATATTTTTTCTTTTTTATATATATACAAATAAAGAGAAAAACCTATGAGAACCCTCCCCACACCTATCTCATACACTGTCCTCAATGTATGAATGAATACATATATGCATGAAAAGAAGAAAGGGAAGGAAAAAAATATTACCTCAAGGTGGTGGTTCCGGTGGTGGTCAGATTGGGCCAAGCGTTGCTACCCAATCAAAATAATGTGGATTATCAAGAAACCCACTTTTGGTGACCTCTTTTTTATTTACATTGTTATACTCCCCAATATGAATAGGATTATGCAAAATCCTAACATGAAATTTATCTCGGTTATATGACCAATTTTCAAATATCATCACTGAGTCATAAACTGTCTATACCTTGGTCCAACAATTGAATGTGATTCAGTGTTGTGGTTGATTTAGACTCCAGGATGAAAGGAACGGGAATCAATGCCGAGTCATAGAATTAGCTAAAATCAAGTTTGAGCTCAAGAGTCGGATTCGGTTCAAGTTTGGTCCAAATCAAAGAATTGAAATTCACATTCATTTTTTAACAATGAAATGTGACTATCCAAAATAGGCGGTTCATGTTCAAAATCTATAAGTATAGGAAACAGTGTTGGCTCAGGAATTGTGTTCAAATCGAATAAGGATATCGAAGTCAATATAGATTCTAAAAGTGGTATTGAATCAAAAAATTGGGGATCAGTGTCACATTCACAATCAAGTTCAATTTCATTGAAATAAAAAACTTGTTAATTTGTCAATGGGTTAATATTGGTCAAGTTCAAGATTTTGTGGTGAAATTGAATCTTGGTCAAAGTCTTCAAGATACCATGATTCTTGATTTTTATCAATATAGCTAGAAGTGTCGGGAATAGTCAAAGATTGGGTAGGAAGAGTTTTCTCTTCCTTATCATTTGCATTGACCCAACATCTTAATTGTGGTTCTAACATATTGATGAACTAGTTCAAAGAATTTTGGCTTTGAATCAAGTATTCCAGACTCTTTTCTAAGTCTATAGGTTCTTCTTGTTGTGGTGGAACTTAGAAAATGAAGTAAGGATCTTGGGCTTGGGAATTTTTTGCGACTATTGAGTCCGTCGAGATTTTGAATTTTTATGTGGACTCAAGAGAGGCATCGAAACTCTTTTCTAAAGAAGATTTCTCTTCTATAGGTTAATCTTGATATTGAGTATACGAAGCTGAATGTTGGTCAGGTTGTTGATAGTATGACTCGGGAGAGTTGTATCCCCACTGACTCGGTGAAGAGTGGTGATGATCATCCCATTCTTGTTCATAATACTAGGATTGTGGCATATACTGATTCAGATAAGACCAATCTGGCATACTTGATTGATTAAAATTATGAAATACCGGGTTGGTAATATCCGAGTCAAAAGAGGTCAGAGTGATCATATGGATCACTATATGCATTTGAATAATTATAATTGCAATCCATATCACAAAAATGACAAAAATCAAAACAAAACCAAACAGACAAATAAACAAAGAATTTTTTTGCCTAAGTTAGGGTAGACCTTAGACCTAGATGATTCCTAACTGGTTAGACTATCCACGAGGGGTATATTGCAGACTCTAACCACAAGTTAATCAGTCAGATCAGGACAAGATTGGTGAGAGGTATCCGCGCTAAAAGCGATGGGCCTAATTAAGCCAAACCACCAGCCTTCGAGGTTTCACCTCTCAATCCCCGACCTTTGACACTGATTTAGCAAGAGTCAAGTTCTAATCAACTTCCCTCTTAGATCAGTCTCTTATTGAGTCCGAGATATCCCTAGGGCCAATGTCTACTCAATTTTAAGTTATGTTGGGTTAGTAAGTGAGGAGATGGTTCTTGGACAAAGAAAGGGTTATGACTTCCCTACCTTATCTTGTTTATAGGACAAGCCCTTAGATTGTTTTAGTGCGCGTGTACAAGTATATAGTAGAAGTAACACTTGAGCAATATGAATCACTCAAAATATATTTCCTAAACTATATGCAATGCACACATACCTTTACTCCAACACTCTTCAACAGAAATGAAAAGATAAACAAATTGACACGTGCCCTAAATGCAAAATCTAGACATTTTTAGCATTTAACAAAGCAACCATTTACTGTTGGAATTAGAAAAGTATGCATAATTGGTTACATTGAAAAATCAGTGGTTGTAGAAGCCTGCACTTTGCAAATCAATCACCTTGCAAGAAAAAAAGGTAAGTAGTCTTACTTCCTTGCCATGCAAACGCGTCCGCGGTGAAGTGGAGTCTCCATGAGATCTGCTTTCTATAACAGAGTCTCAGTTGTGCTATTCATGTACTACAAGACTTGTTTTCCTGAAATTAGTTCCTACATACAAAAACAGAAAAGAAAATAATTAACATATTAAGTAAATTAAAAAGATTTGCTTATCGTCCCTTCCTGACAATGGCATCAAAATTTGATTGAGCTCAACCTGTGCGCAGAAAAATAGAGAGTTTAGAAACAGACTAGGTTGCTCAATGCTACCATGTAGCTTAGGGCTAATGGGTCGTGATCCACAAGGACGAACTATGATGGAAGCGCTTGGGAAAGTTTCTTCTTTAATTTACAAAAACATGTTAAAAGCTCTCTTCTATGTTTTGAAAGAAAATATAAACAGTTAAAACTAAGTTAACTTAAAAGAAAATCCAAAGAAAAGAAGAAAATATTTTGTTGATAAGAAGAAAAGAGAAGATGAAGTTAATAAAGAAGAAATGAAAAGATGAAAAAAAATTAAAGAAATGTTGGTTTTAGAAGTGCGATTCTAAAATAATGAAATGTAAAAGAAACCAAACAAAAGATTACTTACCTCTGTTATTGAATCGTAATGAAGACTTCCCTTAGAGTAAAGTAAAGCGAAGTAGTAAAAAGAATACATGAAAGCAGAGCTTCGGCTAGATCGAGCATAATGCAGAATGTTGAAATTTATATTGGCTGTCACTTCAATATAACTTTCTCTTAAAGAAGGATTACATCCAATGTCACTCTACATATAACTCTTCCTCTCTTTCTCTTATGTAATTCTTTCTAACCTAAGCTATAAAAAAACTGAAAAGTACATCATAAAAAGAAAAAAAACTAAACTAAACTAAAGTAGAACTAACCTAGAATCTCTCTCTGTAAAAGTGGTCATGTTCTTCATCGACATATGCAGTATTTATAGGCAGAAATGGAAGGGGGAGAGCATCTGAAGCAGGGGGAGCAAACGCTCCCCCTGATCTCAAGCCGCATTTTCGCTGCAATGATCTGGCCCTAGGGCCAAATCAGGGGGCTTGCATCCATAGATTCCCGATTCTCCTTTATCTCCTATTGGTTTTTTAGTTTGAAATTGATCTGATGTTATCTTTTTGATTCTTCAGTCAACCATCTTGATTTTCAATGACTATGATTTGGGTTTATTCTTCTGATACGTTCTGATCTTTAGTTGTGATTTAAATTCTCTCAAAATCTGATTTATTTGGACTAACCTTATCTTCCTTATTTGATCATATCTTGCATGATTAAGTAGTTAAGACAAGTTATTTGCAAGATTTATTGCAAAATATATGAAGAAATGTAATAACATTTATGCAATATATGTGTCCAAACATACATCATCAAGACTTCGAACAGCAAGCATGAAATGATACAGACTTTTAAAAGGAGGAATCCATCGTTATGAGCTAATAGTAGCATTCGCAAAGGCAAGGTAATTCCGATAATATAAGACTCACTTGGATTGTAATCAAAACCAAAAAACAAGAAGAAGAATAAAACAAAAGGTAAACTTTTGAATAAATTGAAAAACAATAAAAGAAAAGAAGAATATTACATCAGTGTCACTCTCAATACAATTCTTTCTCTCCATCTCTCATGAATCTCTTCTCTAATCTAAGTTTAAAAATAAACAAAAAAATTATACAAATAAAAACAAAAATCCTAAGTTAAACTAGAGTAAAAATCTAATCCTAACTCTCTGCTGGAGTGGTGCTCATCTCCCTTCTGAACTAGTGCTATTTATAGGAGAAACTGAAAAGGGAGAAGTGTCTGGAGATAGGAAGAGCAAATGCTCCCCCAACTGTTTCATCAAAGTCGCAGAAACGTGGCTCTGGCCGCATTTTCGCAGCAGGATCTTGCCCAATTTGCTCCCCTAACTGTTTCAACAAAGTCGCAAAAATGTGGCTCTGCAGGATCTAGCCATTAGGCCCGATCTGGGTGCGCGCGGATTCCCTCATTTAGATATCCTACGTTTCCTGATAAGACTTGCTTCTGAACTTCTGGATTTAATATTATCTTCGTTAATTTTTTAGCTAACTGAATAAATCCTCAAAATTTTGATTTAACTAAACTAGATCTAAGATTATTCTCTCATTCTCTATTAAATTGCACCTGCACAAATCAAACATTAAGATAAGTTAATTAGTAGGATTTACTACAAGATAGATGTAAGAATGTAATAATAGATATGTAAATATGTGTACAATCACACTCCACATCTGTCTTTTGCTCGTCCTCGAGCAAAACAAATAAAAAGTAAAATAGAACTAACCTAATTGATTGAGGTCGTACCTGCACACAAAATAAAGAATTTCAGATTTTAAGATTAAAGAGTGCAAGTTACTCAATTCTACCACAATAGCAAGTGGCTATGCGGGTCGTGATCCACAAGGAGGGACTAGCGATGGAAGCCTTTTAGTAAGTTCTCTTTTAGGCTACAAAGTATAGTTAAAATTCTTCTTTTAGTTCTTGTAAAGAAAAAGAGAAAAATTAGGTTAAAGTGAGTTAGGGAGAAAGTGGGAGAATGAGAAGATGGAGAAAATAGAAGTGATATGTACAAAGAAAATGAAAGAATGAAAGAGATTTGGGTGATTATGGTGTTGGTGATCTACACTGAACGTTATAAGAAAAGAAAGAAAAACTAAAACCTAAAAAACATACTTACCTCTTCGGCGCCTATTTACCTTTCACCCGTATCGACGATGTACCTTTCTTTGAAGGCGAGCGAAGTATGGCAGATGAGATCTTCCCCATTCTCGATTTACACTATGAAATGAAAGAGTGAGCTATACTACCATAGAACTGGATGTCCATCACCATAAGCCATCAACGACACTTGCAAGGAGAAGGCAACTTCGAGGCTATCGGTTTCATTTGGATCCACAAACACAAAAGAGGAAAGAGAACAAAAACAAGAGTAGAAAAGAAAAGGAACCTCGATTCGATTCAAATAACAATGAAAGAAAAGATCACTTACACTGGTGTCACCTTCAGTACAAGCTTTCTCTCATTCCTCCATGAAAGTGTCCTCTCCTCTCAGTTACATAAATAAAACAAAAATTACATGAAAGAAAATAAAACCTAAGTTACAAACTATAATTAGCCTAAATTCTATTCTCTGCTTGGTCCTCCCTGCACGCTCTGAAAATCCCAGTATTTATAGGCAAAGACCCACGTAGGAGAGCGTATGAAGATAGGGGGAGCAAACGCTCCCCCTAACTCCCTAACAAAGCCGCAAAAACGCGACTTTGGCCGTGTTTCCACGGCCAGGGTATGGCCAGGTGGCCACACCTTGTTGGTGGTACTCCCCGGCTTCGCGATTGTTATTTATCTTCAACTGGATTTGCAGTTTAAGTCCGGGATTTTGACGAAATGGCCTTTGATCCTTGGCTTCAACCGATTGATTTGTAGGAATTTGTTCTAACTGGTTTTCAACCGATCTAAACCGACATGATCTGCCTTGATTTACTGAGTTCGAATTAATTCTGATTTAATTCAGAATTTGATGGGCTTTTGGGCTCATTTCTCTTCGCTCTCCTTTAGGAATGGGCCTGCAAATAAATTAAACAATAATTAGGAAAAAATAGAGTTTATTTTATAATAAGTATAAGAATATGTTAATGAATGTGCAATATTAGCGACCGATCACACCCCCATACCTATCGTTTACTCGTCCTCGAGCAAAACAACTAAACAAAAAATTATTAGACCACTTTCGTAGGTCACGCGATTGCACTGAGCATGTACAACAAGCCATTAAACCTCTAGGTTACCCCTAGAGGACGAGTTTTGTCTCGTGAGGATTTTCAGTGGATTACACCCACAAAACCCGTAAAGAAAGAGAAAAAAATGTAAGTATTTTGAAAACACATTTTGAAAGAAAAATATTTGAAATATTATTGTAAGTTTTAAGTAATCTATAAGTTATAGAAAAATCGAATTTTTCATTCCTAAACTTAGTCTCTATTCAAAATTTGTTATCAATCAAAGTAAGGGGTCAAATTGTACTTCTCATCTAGTCTATTACTTTACCCTAAGTCATATGCACCTTGTGACCGTGAAAACTTTGACTAAGGGTTCTTTAACTCTAACTCTTATGCCTTATTTATTTATATATATATATTTTGGTGGTATTATTCCTTAGTTCTATTAGGCTTTCTAATCTGCCCATGTAACGAGCCTTTAATCGGTGACTCCCAAACCAAACGGTCTTAGGGCATCAGGTGAGAAAACACCCCAAGGATTTAAGGACTCGAGCAAATAAGGCCACAAAACTAAGAATTTTATTATATGAACCGCTTTTTTGAATACTTATACTTTATTAGGCACAAATACCCAGCTTAATTAGAGGATTTATATATATATATATATATTTTTCTCAAACTTATCTAATCATCTTTCGCATAAATACCAAGGCTTACTTAGGCCAAAGTACCTAGCTAATCAATAATTAGATTTATTCATCTTTCATAGATATATATTTTTTTTACAAGGCATAAGAATCTTTATTTTTGAACCCTAAGTGTATAAGTGTATGAAGTGTGCATATTTCATTAAGGTAAAGATCAAAGACTAAATTACTTTGACAAATTATCTTCCTAACCCTAAAAATCAAACAAATAATCTTATTTTGACCAAGTTTAAGAAATCCTAATTTTGATTTTCTTATTCCTTAAAATTGACTTAATTTCTTACAAAAAATATGTCAAAATATTGTTTCTATTTTCAAAAAGTTTTTAAAAGTAAAGAAAATGTTAAAAAAAAGAAAAACCTAAGTTATGTTAGAACCCTCCCCCACACCTATCTCATGCATTGTCCTCAATGTATGAATTAATGCATAGATGCATGAAAAAGAAGACAGGGAAGGAAAATACTACCTTAAGGTGGTGGTTCCGGTGGTGGTCTGATTGGTCCACGAAATGCGGCCCAATCGACTTTGCATGGAGTTCGGAGGAACCCACCAGAAATCTCTCTAATATAACCCACTAAAATGATGTATACATGAATTATTTTTATTAAAAATTTAACCACATCTAATTTTCAAATTTCATAATTAATTTCGGAGTCAATTTTGTTAACCGCCTTTTCCCAAAATGGAGTTTGAAAATATGAAATGATTGACTTGGACTTTGAAAGTATGGGAACTAATACTGACTCAGAAAAATGACTTAAGTCAAGTAAAGGTTTAGGAGTCGAGATTGGTTCAGGAAGTGGGTCCAAATCAAGAAGTTGAAACTCAAGTCCACATTCATTTTCCCACAATGGAATGTGACTTAATATTGGTGATTCAAGTTCAAGAATGACAGGCTGGGAATCAAAACTGACTCTAAAATATTACTCAAGTCGGGTAACAAAATAGGAGTCAATATTGATTCAAGAATTTGAACTGGATCACAAAATTGAGAATCTAGGTCACATTTCTCATTGAGTTCAATTTCATAAAAATGAGAACTTGCCAATTTGTCAATGGGACTTTCAAAAGTATGAAATTGATCAAGTTCAATATGATGATCATCAAAGATGGGCGATTCAATTTCATTATGAATTGGCACAGGATCCAATGTTGACTCAGAAAAAAGATTGACATCAGGTGAAGACACCGGAGTCATAATTGAATCAGGAAGTAGAATTGGATCACTAAGTTGAGGTTCATGATCATATTCATTCTCAAGTTCAATTTCAGGAAAGGGATAACTTGCCAAACTGTCAATGTCACTTTCAAAATTTGGAGTTTGGGCAAGTTCAAATGATTGTGCTGAAATGGAACCTTATTTTCCAAAACAACATGACTCTTCGGCTCTGACAGAATGGTTAGCGACATCAGAACTGGCCAAACGGTGAGAACGTAGAGTTTGGACCATCATATCTATGTCATGATTACGAGCGTTTTGAGCCTGAGTCATGGCTTCAAGCATCTTTTCATAGTTGATTGGTTCATCATTTTGTTGAAAAGATGAAGTGTTGTTTTGGAATTGGTGGTGAAATGTGAGTCCATCAGATTTTGTGATTTTTGTTTGGACTCACGCATACTCATTTTCAAAATTGATGATTTTCTATTTTGGACTGGTGGAACTGAGTATGAATCTTGAAAATATTGTGGACAAGGTGGATAAGGAGGACAAGTTGGTTGAAAATTGGACTCGGGGGAGGTGAATCCCCATTGACTCTGTGAAGAGTTGAAATTATTTTAGAAAATATGGTTATAAGATTGGGGGCATGGGTTATATTGATTCGGATAAGACCAATCCGGCGCACTAGGTTGGTTAAAGTTATGATATGCCGGATTGGTAATATCTGAAAAAAAGGTGTAATATGGATTACCATTAAAATTGGAAAAATTATTGTTATAAGCCATATCACACAATAAAACACAAACAAATAAACAAACAAAGAAAAAAAATTCTAAACTAAGTTAGCCTTTGACCTAGACGACTCCTAACTGGTTAGACTGTCCACGGGAGGTATAATGCAGACTTTGACCACAAGCTAATCACCCAGGTCAGGGCAAGATTGGTGGGAGGTATCCGCGCAAAAGCGACGGGCCTAATTAAGCCAAACCACCAGCCTTCGGGGTTTCGCCCCTCAATCCCTTTCCTTAGACATTGATTAGCAGGAGTCAAATTCTAACACCTTCCCCCTTAGGATAATCTCCTAATTGAGTCTGAGATGTCCCTAGGGCCAATATCTACTCAGTTTTAGTTAGGCTTGGGTTATTGAGTGAGGAGATTGTTTGTGGGTTAAGGGAGGGTAATGACTTCCCCACCTTATCTTGTTTATAGGACAAGCCCTTAGATCAATTTAGTGCAGTGTATAAGAAAAGCAACACTTAAGCAATGTAAACAATCCAAAAGTGTTCTTATACTAGATGCTATGCACGCGTACCTTTGCTCCAGTACTCTTCAACAGTAATGGAAAATGTAAACGAATTAGACACGTGCCTAAATGTAAGTCTAAACCGTTTTTAGCATTTAACAAACATCATTTTATTGTTGTGTTAGAAATGTATATACAGTGAGTCAAATAAGGAAATAAATAGCTACAGATTTAAACTTTACAATTCAGCTAATCTGCAGAAAATACAGGTTAGTAGTTCACTCAGATTGCCACAGGAATGTAGCAAATCTGAGGGCTTCTTGGCTCTGCTTTCTTGAGCAGAGTCCAAGGCCACTTATATGTCCACTGCAGCAAAAATTCCTTATTGTCAAACCTGTACACCAAAAATAAAGAAGAAGGTTAACCAAAAATGTAAACTTTAATGAGAATTACTTACCGTCCCTCCCTGGCAACGGCGCCAAAATTTGATTGAGGTCGTACCTGCACACAAAATACAGAATTTCAGATTTTAATATTAAAGAGTGCAAGTTACTCAATTCTACCGCAATAGCAAGTGGCTATGCGGGTCGTGATCCACAAGGAGGGACTAGCGATGGAAGCCTTTTAGTAAGTTCTCTTTTAGGCTACAAAGTATAGTTAAAATTCTTCTTTTAGTTCTTGTAAAAAAAAGAGAAAAATTAGGTTAAAGTGAGTTAGGGAGAAAGTGGTAGAATGAGAAGATGGAGAAAATAGAAGTGATATGTACAAAGAAAATGAAAGAGTGAAAGAGATTTGGGTGATTATGGTGTTGGTGATCTACACTGAAAGTTACAAGAAAAAAAAGAAAAACTAAAACTTAAAAAACATATTTACCTCTACGACGCATGTTTACCTTTCACCCATATCGATGATGTACCTTTCTTCGAAGGCGAGCGAAGCATGACAGATGAGATCTTCCCCATTCCCGATTTACAATATGAAATGAAGGGGCGAACTATACTACCATAAAAATGGATGTCCATCACCATAAGCCAACAACGACACTTGCAAGGAGAAGGCAACTTTGAGGCTATCGGTTTCATTTGGATCCACAAACACAAAAGAGGAAAGCGAATAAAAATAAGAGTAGAAAAGAAAAGAAAACCTTGATTCGATTCAAATAATAATGGAAGAAAAGATCACTTACACTGGTGTTACCTTCAGTCCAAGCTTTCTCTCATTCCTCCATGAAAGTGTCCTCTCCTCTCAGTTACATAAATAAAACAAAAATTACATGAAAGAAAATAAAAACCTAAGTTACAAATTATAAATTAGCCTAAGTTCTTTTCTCTGCTTGGTCCTCCTTGCACGCTCTGAAAATCCCAGTATTTATAGGCAAAAACCCACGTAGGAGAGCGTATGAAGATAGGGGGAGCAAACGCTCCCCCTAACTCCCTAACAAAGCCGCGGAAACGCGGCTTTGGCCGCGTTTCCGCGGCCAGGGTATGGCCACGTCGCCACACCCTGTTGGTGGTACTCCCCGGCTTCGCAATTGATGTTTATCTTCAGCTGGATTTGCAGTTTAAATTCGGGATTTTGATGAAATAGCCTTTGATCCTTGGCTTCAACCGATTGATTTGTAGGAATTTGTTCTAACTAGTTTTCAACCGATCTAAACTAACCTGATCTGCCCTGATTTACTGAGTTCGAATTAATTCTGATTTAATTCAGAATTTGATGGGCTTTTGGGCTCATTTCTCTTCATTCTCCTTTAGGAATGGGCCTGCAAATAAATTAAACAATAATTAGAAAAAACAGAGTTTATTTTATAATAAGTATGAGAATATGATAATGAATGTGCAATATTAGCGACCGATCACTAATCTAACTCATTTTTGTTGGAATCACGGTTGCACTTAGCACATGCAACAAGCCATTAAACCTCTATATTACCCCTAGAGGACGAGTTTTGTCTTGTGAGCATTTTCAATGAATAACAGGCACAAAATTCATAAAAGAAAGATAAAAGTGTTGATATTTTTGAAAACACATTTTAAAAAAGAGAGAAAATATTTGAAGTATTCCTGCAAAAATCAAGTAATCTATAAATCTCAAAGTATTCCTAGGAGCCCGGGTGCAGTGGTGAATGGAGCTCAGCCATGGATTCAAGGCCATGACGGGTGTGCGTCGCTTGGCTGGCAGAGGGCCATGGACGCTGTGCATGGTGTGAAATCCTGGGGATGTGCTTGGGCCGTCATGGCTCGGGGAGGTTATCTCTAGTGTAGAAGAAGGAGGAAAGAGCTGCGACAAGGGGCAAAGCTAGGGATTTATGTTTGAGGAAGGGGAGAAGCACAGGGGATGCTCACGGTGGGGTTGGCCTGGGTGTTGTGCAAGGTCAGGGTCTCAGCCTAAGGGTGTTGCCGATGAGGAGATGGCACAATGGGTAAGTGATGGGTGACGGCGGCTGAAGGGAGAGGGAGAGATGTGAGATTAGGCTAGAGTTAAGTTTAGATAAGATTTGTTTGTTAGGATAATAAGATTTAGTAGTTAAGATTATGGAGATTGGGTTGTGGATTTTAGATAATGGGTTATAGGTTTTGGGTAATGGGAAATGGATATGGGCTAATGGGTATTGGGTTTGGACAAATTGGCTACCAATGGGATTAGGCTAAGGAGAAAGAAAAATGCAATAACAATAATAACAACAATAGTAATAATTAACACTAATAATAATAATATTAATAAAAATAATAACACTAATAAAAACAATAATAGTAATCAATAATATTTAGTAATAATAACTCACATCATAAATAATAATTAACACAAGATACATAATTTAAAATGTTATTATTTGTTATTAAATCTTGTATTTTAAAATATATTCTACCCACCTTATAAAAATTTCATCTTTGAAATTTTGATAAAGCAGGGAATAATAAAAAAATCAAGTTAAAAGAGAAGATAAAACTTTCAAATCGCTTCTCACTGCATCATGGGTCTACCACGCTTCCACTGCGTGCTCTGATCTCTGCTATCGGCTTCAACATGGAGTGATTAAACGCAGGAGATAAAATCAGGAAAATAGAATCGGAAAGAAGAATAAGAATCAAGATGGAACCCAGATTACTTTTGAAGAAAGGAAATCAGGGATGTTAAAAGATCAAAGAGATAGATATCTAAAGGGGGACGGTCAATTTTCAAGTGGACTCGATATCATCGTGTGAATCATATATGTATATTGTAGTGTAAATATAACTTATTTCAGGTCATCGGTAAGAACTAGGTTCTCTTTGAGTAAATCTGGCTCTGATACTAAGAAAATCCTATCGCGTCCCGCTTCCTAAAATATGTGAAAATGGAGTCGCGACGAAAGTCGGCGACATATATACGCGTGAAGAATACCCCACGTATACATGCTAAGCCTTAAGTAACATGAACAAGTTATAAAAATAAAGTATAATAAATCATGATCACTACAATACACATTTAAATGTCCACACAAGATAACAATGAACATTGAAATGGAATAGGGTGATAACTAAAATTGATACATAGAGAAAAGGAATCAACTGAACAAAAAAAGGAAGTACCGATAATCGAGCCGAGGGTAATTCCTGGCTCCTCGCAAAGCATACGAGCTCATCAAGACCTAGTCAATGAAATAAAACATCCAATTTGAACGTGCAAATTCAGAGTCGTCAGAAAGCGACCCAATAAGTGTGTAAAATAAAGGAGAAAAGGTGCTCGTGCATATAAAGTGTGAGCATATGATGAAAAATATATACTGGAATAAGATAGAAATAACATACAAGACATAAATGGCCAGTAATAAGAACAGTCAATAACAAAATTAGATGTCCAATCAGATCATGTGTATCATCGGGTGTCCAACATAGCATATATGTATCAGGCGAACACAATCAGTCACAGTACATTATGGGTAGTTCATTATTGTTAATTATATTAGCGAATACCAATTGCCACTTGTAATAGACGCATCCCATACTACGTCTATCAAACTGTCAATCGAGATCCTATATTATTGAAACTGATAAAAGAGACATTATCCATACTTTAGGTGGGTCCTGTACATACCCGGGACCACGGCCCAGACGTTTGGCGCTAAACTAGGCCGTACTGCCAGGTACTACAGTAACAGTAATCTCATTGTATAAATAGTGAAATAGTAGAACAATATCAGACGGGATGTTAGTCATCTCTCAAAGCCCTGCAGTGAAACCGTATCTCGGTTGCACAACTTATATCTTAGGTCCACCCAAAATACAGATATTGTCTACTCTATCAATTTTCTCAATCCCAGTGTAAGTTATCCATTTACATTATTATTTAGTTCAGTTAAAATAATAAATATCCATGTTATCTAGAATACTGGGATGATACAGTGACAGTAACGGTACAAATATAGCAATAAGCAGTGATCGTATACACGGTAAACAATAGCAATAACAGTAAACAATAACAGTACCTATGTATACGATGAACAATAGAACTGTACAGGGTGTTATGGTCAAACAATAGTTTTTTAATAACTTTCAGTAACATAAAATAATACTAGTTACAGTTCTAGACACTGATTCCTTATAATACATTCCCATCTAGATTCAATCAAACTCTCATCCACTAATTATATCTGTAACTAATTCCCCAACTCATAGTCTCAATAATAATTACTGTGAAAATCAAACATTGAATCCAAGTCAAAATATCCGATACAGTAACCACCATCTCAATGAATCAGTAATCAGTTCTCTCATCGCTACCAATCTACTCTAATTTTCTAAATCACCAATAACTGAGATCAAATAATAACTGCTATCAAACTCTGAATATATAGTATCACCAATATCAATGAATTCACTCTCATAATAATTCTATCTCTATAACTGAATAAAAATAATAACTAGGAATCTACTATGAAGAGCAGTCTATTATTATCCTCGAGGTCAACTACGCAACTGTAATATCCCTAGTTAGAAATACTGTATTTTTATTTTTCTAAAGTATTTATTTTGATTTACTAATTATTTTATTAACTTAATTTATTATTTTTTTCATGTGATTATTATTATTATTAAATATGCTAATTATTTTTAAGATAATAAATGGTATTTTTGGCTTTATATATTATCGCCATTATTTTCTATCAATATTTTTAGTTACTTATTACTATTATTTTTATATTTACCATTATTATTAATTGTTATTTAATTATTACTACCATTATTTCATTAAGGTTATTATTTATTATTATTAGTGTTATTGTTATTATTTTTTTATTCTTGTTATTATTCTTAATTATTATTATTACTACTATTATTACTATCATTATTGTTACTATTATTTATTATTATTAGTGTGGTCATGTAATGTTATTGGCATTATTATTATTAATATTTTGGTTATGTAATGTTGTTGTTAATATTAGTACTATTATTATTTTTGTAGTGGTATTTATAATATTTCTTTTCCCTTGATTTCTATTCATGTCATATTCCTTGATCCAACCCATTTTCATATCCCATTACCCTTTATCCTATTACCCATTTACCCATTTGGATCCAAACCGAAACCTACTATCTCAAACCCATTAACTAATCCTATATAATCTCTCTTATATTTCCTAACCCTAACCCTAATCTAATTAATCTCCCATCTCCCTTCATCTGCAACCACAGCCGCCCCTTGATCCAGCCCATGGCAGCATATCCCCATGGCGCAAGCCCCCATCAAGCCAGGACTGGCCGAACCTAGGTCCACGGCGCACCACCACTCCTCCACGAACAACTAGAACTAGCAGCCGCAGCGGTCTAACGCCCCTCTCACCCTGGTGCACCACCAGCCCCTCCCACCATGGCCGATCCAACAGCAGCAGCACACCAGCGCAACAGCAGCCCCGGCCTCTCCTCCACTCTCCGACGGCGAGCTCCGATGAGCCGTTGACCTCTCCGATAGTCCGGATTCATTCCCCTCCTCTCCGGCGTTGTCTGTAAGATCCGTCACGGCCTCCGTCTCTTCCGCCGGCGCGCCGGAGCAACCTAGGCCGAGCCTCCTCCCTTGCCGTGAGTTATCTCCCCTTCCTCTTTCTATTTCTCTCAATATTATGTACATTTGATTAAGTTTGTATTTTAATGTATGTATTAATGTGATGTAGAAACCTATATGCTTGGGTGCTGTCTGCGTGAGTGAATCATGTGTGCATTTAAATAGAATGTGAAAATATATGTATATCCATGTATAATTATGTGTGGTGTTGTTAATTAGTGTGTTATTATATATAATTGTATGTATATAAGCATATATACGTGTATGTATGCATGATTGTTAGTTTGTACATATGTATATTTATATATATGTATGTATAGAGGTGCATGTATGTGTATGCATGTATATTGTGGAGTGTATACGTGTACGAGGGTATGTTTGTGTCAGTTCATGTGTTTGGTTGCGTGTTGCAGCGCTTCAGATCCGTTTGGTGAGATCTGAACCCAACTACAGGAGACCCAGACCCGATCCGGATTCGTGCTAATTGTGGACCCGAAATAATGGTGATTCGAAGACCGACCCATGGGATGATCCGGAGATCCGTACCAGTTCGTGCAGTGAAGACCAGACGGCGATTCGATTCTGAAACCGCGTCATTTCATGTGAGTGTTCGTTCTTAGGCATTTCCTTATTTACCGTTATCGGTATGCATTTACATGTTACTCTTATCATTTTATGTGACTTTCTGTTATATTTTACCAGTTTGATTACTTGTACCACTTCATGAGACATCTATGATTGTTCACTTTAATAACCTAGTTGATATGAGCTTGTATCAGCGTTATTTCATGTGTTACAAGTTTGGCGTTATTGGCTTAGGCCTAGTTTTGATGTACCTTAGACAGTGACCCATTTTGATCCACTGGTTAGTTGGCCCAGTTCATATTTGAGGACAGATGACATATTTCATATAGAGTACTTCTTAGACTTGTTATTCTTTCATTTGGTAATACCTTAGGTGATGATTCATTCAGGTACTGATGACGGACTTGTTATGAGGTTACTTTACTAAGAGATTGGATTACTTGATGCTTGGATCAGTATATGGACTTAGTTGGAGTTTGGGTCGAACTGGGATTTATATTAATTACATTGGATATTGATCAGTATTAAGATGTGACCGATTTTTGTTGGATTGCGACCAGATGTGTGGGTATTTTACCTTTGACTTCGATATGTGATATCATATTAGTTTGGATTATTAGAAGCAAGGGTTTCTGAATGTATCAACTGATTATATCAATTGAGTATGGATGAGTTATTGGTATTGACTTAGAAGTGAATTATTCTAGATTGCAGTTGTTTGAGGGTGTTTCCTATTTAGATATGATTTCAGTATGTGTTGACTTAATTGGTCTCAAGGATATACTATGTGCTTCATGTTTAGTTATTGATTACTTCAGTTAATAGAGATTGAGTTATTGTGATAGTAATCTAGTCGATATCGGTGATCTTGTACTTCAGAGTTATCAGATAGCAGTCATCACTTTATCAGTTGGTGAGATTATTTGTTGGTGATCATATGACATGTTCAGAGTTTATAGTAGTTGTCAAGTATCTGTATCAGTTACCAGTTATTAGTGACACCATTGTGTTAGTGGCTATATCTCCAGTATCTTATTTCAGATGTCAGATATTAGTTCTAAGCTACTCAGTTGTCAGATATCAGTTGTCAGTTGTCAGATTATCAGCTATTATTGACATCACTAGTTGTTGAGATATCAGTTACTACTTGTTAATAAAAGATACCATAACGCGGGAACAAGAGTAATTGCCTGATGATGCATGTCGTGTATTTTGGAAGGACTTATTATGGTACCGAGTTGTGGGTTCCAACCATGGGGAACCAAGGTAGTACTGGCTACCTTTTCAGTTGTCAGTTGTCAGGGCTATACCCGGATTACGGCGCCACACTAGTTGTCTTTTCGTGTGGGGCTGTGGTCTCAGTTATTAGATACTTGCGGCTTGTCTTGGTTCAGCGTCAGGGTGTTAGACCGTGGTACCGGGCATGCACGGTACTCTTTCAAAACACATGCACTACATTGACAGCCAGTTACAATAATGATAACTTTGTTTGATATGTGGGAAAACGGCTGTGGTATGGGACACAGCTAAGTACTACATTAGTTAGGTTAATAATAACCAACCAAACTAGTGACACATGCTAAGTTACACATTCAGATATCAGTTGTTTGTTTACAGTTGTGATAGTTGACTTTTTATCTTCATACATGTTGTTATTCAGTTATCCTTCAGTTCAGCTGTTTATCATGTTATTTAGTTATCTTCTGCCTGCAGTTTATCTTGTTATTATCTATGCACATTGTATATATGCACGAGCTCTCCCCTTTACACACACACTCACCAGGTCACTTTCTGACGACCCTGAATTTGCACGTCCAGATATTGAACTCTTTGTTTCTATTATTCAGGTGTTCATTGAGATCGTACGCTTCGTGAAGAGCTGGAGCTTCTCCCTATTCGATTTCGGTATTCTTATCTTTCTTGCCTTCATATTATTTCCTGATTCTCGTTATATCAGATTCAGTTGTTATTCCAGTCTTTATTTATATGGTATCATGCGTGGATGCCTATATGTGATATTGTAGTAATTATGATTTACAGTTGGGATTTATAGCTTGTTTCAGGTTACTTAAGGCTTAGCGCGTATCCGTGAGGTACTTTTCTTGTGTATATGCGTCGCCGACTCGTGTCGCGTCTCCGCTTCAGTGTATTTTGAGAAGCGGGGCGTGACAGCAACGGATACCAAAATTAAATAAAAAGTAGAACATCCTCAAGCAATATGGAATCTAGAATATCTCTACTTCTGATAATTAAAATCAACAAGATTATCAATACTCAACTAGTATAATCAAGGGTAAAACTGTGAATACTCACAACTATAAATCCAACTATATCAATCTCATCAGAACACTAATCAAAATCCTCTGAAAAGAACACAAACCCCATGTCAATCAACTCTAACTCTAAATAAGTTAATACCAATTCAAGCATAAAAAACCTAGTCTCTTAATAAAATTATAACATATCTAATACATCATCAATATCTAATGAATTCTCATCAAAGTTATCATCGAATGAATGAATAGCAAGCCTGATAAGTACTCCACATAAAATATGAATCTTTAGCCTCAATTATGAACAATAAACCTCAAGGTCAATCTAATTATATTCTAAGATTTATCACAACTAGGTTAATTATGTGATCAAGTCTAGTGCAAGATATACCACAACTAGTCCTAAATCAATAGTGGCAACCAATTATCACATGAAATGACGACGATAAGTGTTCAAATAAGTTATATAATTAAAGTGAATACTGACTGATATCTCATGAAATAATACGCATAATCACACTTGTAAAATATATCAGACGATCAAATAATACAAGTAACATATAAATGCCTACTGTCCACAGAAAATAAGAAAATAACATAAGAACAGGCACTCACATGAAATGACGCGATTTTGAATCTGAATCGCCCTATGGTCTTCACTGCATGAACCGATACGAACCTCTGGATCATCTTATGGGTCGGTCTTTGAATCGCCAGTGTATTAGGTCCACAATGAACACAAATTTGAGTCTTCCGCAATGGGTTCGGATCTAACCAAACGGGTCCGTATCGCTGTATCACATAACTAAACACAGAGAGGAGGGGAATTAACACACACACACACACAACCACTCATACATGTACGCCACACATGTTCGCCACCTACATGTACACGTAAATATACAGGTATACACTCACATACACGCATATACATATGAGTATACACATGCATTTACACAGTACACTCACACAAGCACACACTTCTACATAATTACACAAATGCAATATATTCATAATCACTTAACACATAAATATTAAAACATACCCATGCACACAAAATTATATAATATACGTCACATGTAATTACACACACACACAATGTAAACAGAGAAGGGGAAAGAGAGGCTCACAGTGGGAGAAGGGAGCGACCACGGTGAACAGAGCGGAGCTCTGGCGGATGTAGCGGGACGATGAAGATCAACGCGAAGGCTACGGCAGTGCTCGGAGAGGCCAGGATGACGATGGCGGAGGCAGACAATGTAAGTGAACGATGATGAGGGCTCGCCGAAGGAGATCAACGGCTCGCCAGAGAGGGGGCACGATCACGGTGTGATGGTGGAGGTGGGAGCTACCATGGGGAGATGGGAGATTAGCTCGGCCATGGTGAGGAGGGTTGTTGGGCATCCTTGCCATGGCAAGGGGCTGGGTTATTGGTGGATGGGGGAAAGGAAGAAGTGCTGATGCATGGAAAGAGGGTGGAGCACGGGGTGCTGTGGTGTGTGGAGCTCGACCATGGGTTCAAGGTCACGACGGGTTTGCGTGGCTTGGCTGGCAGAGGGCCATGAAGGCGTTGCGCTTGGGGTGAAATCCTGTGCATGTGCTTGGGTTGCCATGGCTCAAGGAGGTAGTCGCCAGTGTAGAAGTAGGAGGGATGAGTTGCGACAAGGGGCCGAGCTAGGGATGTATATTAGAGGAAGGGAAGAAGCACAGGGGTTGTTCACGATGGGGTTGGCTTGGTGCTGTGCAAGGCCGAGGTCTCGATCTAAGGGTTGTTTTCCATTAAGAATCCAATAAAGGAAAAACTTACAGAAAGAAGAGTTGAGGAGCAAAATTACAAGTAATTCTTTAAAGAAAAAAATTACAAGTAGATCTCCTCTAAGATTTCTAGAAAAGTGTGTCGATGGGAGTCTGATCAGCGCGTGACCACGTTGTCCTGTTAACCCTGCGATCGATCGATCTTTGAATGCTATTCTTGGGAATTTTTTCTTGCTTGGTTCTGGAGATTCCTTGAAAGAGAGGAAGGCCTTAGGGTATTAACACCCTAAACTTAGAGAAATAATTCTCTAGAATTTTGAGAAATAAGAAAAAGTTAGTCTTGCTAGCTCTTTCGATGCCTTCAACTTGATAGCTACTCTCTGCCTCTTACCCGATGCATGTCCTCTTTTCGATTGCCTGCCCCGAGCTCATTCTCAGATAAGCTATTTATAGGCTCTAGAGGGGTGTAACTGCTCTTAAAATCAGCCATAACTGATAACAGTCAGCTAGCTTCATGTCAGAAGCTGTTTTGAGCTTCGCGCGAGGCTATAATGCCCGCACTAGGCTAAATGTGAGCTGCATGCGAGGCTAGACAGGCTCGCACGAGCTTAAAGATGGCCTATTGACCCAGCCGTTTTCATTGAATGTGGGACAAAGTGGTCGGGAACCGCCCACTTAAAGTGACATTAACCCCACTAACATAGTGGGTTTAGCCTATTAAATATTAGGTTAAAGGTTTCACCAGGTCGGCTCTCGCATAGAGGTTTAGAGAGCCTCGTGCGAGGCTGGATTTAGCTCCGCACGCGGGGCTGGATTTAGATCTACAAGCGGGGCTAGATTTAGCGCCGTGCGCGGGGCTAGAAGCTCTTAATCAGAGCTAAAGCCTCAGTGAGGCTAGAAATTAGCCCTTTGTGTGGAGCTTTAGGCGAAGCTGGTACTTAGCTCTTTGCTGAGCTTTGAAGGGATTCAAGGCGAAGTTATAATTTAGCCTCTAGAGTGAGGCTAACACCTTGGGCTTGTGCGAGGCTATGTATTGAGATGACTTAGCCTCAAAAAGTAGTATTTAACTTGTTGTCTGCTTTACTGGATCAACATGGTCTGAGCTTGGTCAACAGTCTGTCCCCGGCTTGTCTTTTGTAGATGTCGACAAGTTGGACATCATTCTGACCAGTTGAAAATCTATACGGGGAGTTTGTCTTTTTTAGTGTGTCAACAAGATCCCCCTCAAAGTTTTCATAAATCTGTAATAGAATGGTTCAGATTTTAAAATAATTTAAACTGCTTTGATTGATATTCATAGATATGTGTGTATAAGCTTCGCCTTGGTGGTCAAATTCAACTTTGGCTTTAGCCCTACTTTGGGCTGGAATAGGCTCGCCTATGAGCTAGGACAGGCTTGCCTCTAGGTAGCCTCGTGTCTGACAAGAGGCTCACCTTTAGGTTGAGATAGGCTCACCTCTGGGTAGCCTCGTGCCTGACAAGAGGCTCACCTTTAGGCTGAGATAGGCTTGCCTCTAGGTGGAGCCTCGCCTTCGGGCATCTTTAAGCAACTGATTGGTAGTGAAAAGTGCATATTTATCATCACATTTACTATCACATTTTCATATTTATTCATATAATCATGCACTATTACTAATATTTTATTATTTATTGTGTGCAGGCCTTGAGTAATAAAAATAAAGGAATCAAGCCTTAAAAGAAGCCCAAAAGCCCATGTTTAAAGCCCAATGCAAAAGTTGCAATTATCAAATGTCAAAGTTGCAATTACTAAGGGCAATAGTTGCAAATACTAAAAGAAGAGGGAAGGATAGACTTCTATTCAACCCTAAATACTTGCAGGATGAGGATAAAAGCCAAGAAGGAGAGTTCAAAATCACAAATTCGTTGATAAAAGATTTGGATTTAGGGTAACTTGCTTCCCAAGTTATCCCGAAATCTCAAAATAAAGAGTCAGAATACAATTTTCAGAAGGATAAACCCAGATGGACAGACCAGAGGATGCCACGCGAGAAAGCGCGTGGCATTTGGCTACAAAAGTGCCGCGTTTCCGCGGTAAATTTCCCGTTTCCGTGGCAGTTTGGATGAGCCAGGGCAACGGTTTTCGTGGAGGAGTCGTATTGGGACTCTACCTCCTTCTGCACCTATAAATACCCCTGCAGAGCAACCGAGAAGGGCGTCCAGCGCAGTACAGGGCCAAATCTAGGGTTTTAGGCTAGGTTGTAACTTAGTTTTTATTTTTCTTTTGTAATCTTTATTTTCTTTTAAGAGGGAGAGGCCTATGTTGAGAGTGACACCGATGTACCTTCTTCCTTTCTTCCATTGTTTGAAGCAATAAAGGTAATATTTTTCTTATGTTCAAAGTTTTACTTTCCTTTTCATTTTCTTTTCCTTTTCTATTTAATCTCTGTTGGTTTTTGATGAGCATGCAAGTGATTTTCGAAGCATAAGTATAACAAGTCTTTGTGAGTGCCAACGATACTTCATGGAGATGTTCTCCTCCTCAAGGTCCGTATCACTTCATTCTTGCCCAGCTTGATGATATAATGTGAATAGGGGACTGAGCTCGATCCTATGATTTATGCGTTGAACGCCTCCGAAGTAAGGTAGAACATGTAAGGTTTTCACGTATTTCATCAACCAAACTAAGGTAAGTATTTCTTTTTCTTTCTTTTCTTTTATTTTTTTAGATTAAATCACCAAACACTTCAATTCTTTCTTTCCCAACACATTGTAAATATCGCTTCTCCTTCTCCATCTTCTTAACCTACCGCTTTCTTTCTAACCTAACTTTTCCTTTTAATAACTAAAAGAAGAAATTTTTAGAGAAATTACTTAAACGCTTCCATCGCTAGTCCCTTCCTGAGGATCACGACCCGCATAGCCATTGCTACCGCGGATTAGAATTGAGCACCTTGCACATCTTTACTTCTAAATCTAATATTCTATATTTTGTGTGCAGGAAAATCTCAATCAAAATTTGGCGCCGTTGTCGGGGAGGGACGGTAAGTTTTTCTCTAAAAAAAAATTATTAACTAATTCTTTTATTCTTTCTGTTTGCAGGTTTGGAGAACAGGAAATAGCAGCAAGGACATATAGCAACTATGTGCCTCTGCCCTCGAAGGCAGAGCAGCAGAGCCTACTACCTTGCCGCGCAAACGCGGCAATAGCCGCGGATCCGCGGCAGTAGTAGAGAACTACTTACTGAATTCTCTGCAGGTTGCTGCAATCTGAAATTTGATTTGTCAGCTCTGTTATATTTGTTCTGTGATAAACTTGTATACTGCTAATTAATCAACAGTAAAATACTTGTTAAAAAAGATAAAAAATTGATTAGACGTTTGCATTTTAGGCACGTGTCTTTTCAATTCATTTATTTTTACTGTTGAAGAGTGCTGGAGCAAGGTACGTTCGCATTGCATGTAGAATAGGACTCATCTCTTGGTTGATTTTCATTGCTTTGAGTGAATCTTATTTACATATCTTGTACACTTGCACAAACTTATCTTAAGGGCACTAACTCATAACAAGATAAGGTGGGGATTTAATCACCCTTCCTTGGCCCAAAAATCATATTCCAAGCACTCACTAATCCAAGCCTAACTAAAAATAAGTAGACGTTGGCCCTAGGGACATCTCGGACTCAATTAGGAGATTATCCTAAGGGGGAACAATGTTGGAATTTGACTCCTGCCAAATCAGTGTCTAAGAAGGGGATTGTGGGCCGAAAGCCCGAAGGTTGGTGGTTATTTAATTAAGGAACGTCTTTGACGGAAAACCTCCCACCACTCTTGCCCTGACCTGGCTGATTAACTTGTGGTCAAAGTCTACACCCTACCTCCCGTGGACAGTCTAACCAGTTAGGAGTCGTCTAGGTCATAGGTCTACCCTAACTTAGGTTAGAATTTTTTTTGTTTTTTGTTTGTTTTCTTTTTCTTTGTTTGTGTTTGTGTGATATGGCCTATAACAACAATTTTTTCAATTTTAATGAGGATCCATATTACACACCAACTTCTTTTTCGGATATTACCAACCCGGCATATCATAATTTTGACCAATCTAGTGTGCCTGAATGGTCTTATCCGAATAAATATAACCCATACCCCCATCTTATGACCATAATTTTCATACCACTTTCGACTCTTCACGTAGTTCATGGGGTTTCGCTTCCCCGAGTCCAATTTTCAACCAACTTGTCCTCCATATCCACCTTGTCCACAATATTCCCAAGATTCATACTCAGATCCACCCATTCAGAATAGAAAACCATCTATCCGGGAAATGATGAGTATGCAGGAGTCCAAGCAACAATCACCATCAATCTTAGACATGATGATGCGTGAGTCTACCGACTCACAACTTCATCACGATTACACTTCCTCTTTTCAAGTCCAATCACAAAATGATGCACCAATTGACTATGAAAAGATGCTTAAAACCATGACTCAGGCTAGATTAGCTCGTGATCATGAAATAGATATGATGGTTCAATCTTCACGTTCTCACCGTCCGGCCAATTCTGCTTTCGCTGACCACTCTCTTAGAGCCGAAGAGTCACGTTGCTTTGGACAATAAGATTCTAATTCAGTACCATCATTTGAACTTACCGAAACTCCAAATTTTGATAGTTTGGCAAGTTCTTCCTTTCCTGAAATAGAACTTGAGCATGAATATGATCATGATCTCCCACTTGGTGATTCAATTCTACTTCCTGATTCAATAATGACTTCAGTATCTTCACCTGATTTTACTTTTCCCGAGTCAACATTGGATCCTGTACCAATTCATCATGAAATTGAATCACCCATTTTTGATGATCATATTAAACTTGACCAATTTTGCAATTTTGAAAGTCCCATGGATAAATTGGCAAGTTCTCATTTTTACGATATTGTGCTCAATGAGATATGTGACCTAGATTCTCAAATCTGTGAGCAAGTTCAAATTCCCGAATCATTATTGACTCCTGTTTTGTTACCTGACTTAAGGTAATCTTTTAGAGTCAGTTTTGATTCCCACACCTATCATTCCTGAACTTGAATCACCAATATTAAGTCACATTCCATTGTGAGAAAATGATTGTGGACTTGAGTTTCAACTTCTTGATTTGGACACACTTCTTGAACCGAGCTCGACTCCTGAACCCTTACTTGATTTAAGTTTCTTTCCTAAGTCGGTATTCGTTCCCATACTTCTGACGTCTAAGTCAATCATTCCATCTTTTCACACTCCATTTTGGGACAAGGCAGTTGACACAATTGACTCTGAATATAATTATGAATTATGAAAATTTATTGGGGTGAAATTGCTAAAAAATGATCATACATACATTTTAGTGGGTTATATAAGGGAAATTTCTGGTAGGTTCCTCCAAATACTACTTTATCTTGATTGGGTAGCAACGCTTGGCCCAATTAGACCACCACTAGAACCACTACCTTAAGGTAACTTCTGCCTTCCCTTCTTCTTTTTCATGCATATATGCATTCATTCATACATTGAGGACAATGCATGAGATAAGTGTGGGGTAGGCCTTACTAACATACTAACATAGTTAGAAACTAACCAAACTTTGCTAATAAAAAAATTTTGCTAATAAATAAAAAAAATTATAAAAAGGACAATATTTTGACTTATCTTTTGAAAGAAATCTAAGTTAATCTTAAGAATTACGAAAATCATGATTAGGATTTCTAAAAACTTGGTCAAAATAAATAAATTGTTTACTTTTTAGGTATAGGAGGAGAAATTGAATAAGTAATTAGTCTTAATTTTTACCTTAATGAAATGTGCATACCTAATGCATATTTAGGATTCTAAGACAAAGACCTTGTGCCTCATATAAAAAAAAATTTAAATAATAAAAAAAAATCACTAATTAAGCTGGATACATGTGCCTCAAGAAGCATAAGTATTCACGCCTAAAGGTGAGTTTATAAATAAGCGTCCTTAGTTTTGGGGCCTAGTTCACTCGAATTTGAGTCCGAGGGGTGTTTTCTCACCCGGTGCCCTAAAACCGACCGGTTTGGGAGTCACCGACTTTAAGTTCGCTACATGGGTGGATTAGAAAGCCTAAGAAAACTAAGAAATATTATTTATATATGTACTAACACATCTAATAGTCAATTAGTTAGTTATGAGGGCCTCAAGAAGCCTTGATACTTACACAAAAGAAAATTAGATGAGTTATACATATTAAAAAAAAGAAGAAAAAAAAGAAGGGGCATGAGAGTCCAAGTTAAAGAATTCCTAGTAAAGATTCACAAGGATGCGTATGACTTTTGGTAACGAAAAAGACTATACAAACATTCAATTTTGATCCTTACCTAAAATGAATAACAATTCACTTTATTAAGACTAAGTTTAAGAATGAATAAAAATGATAATCCTAAAACTTATAGATTACTTAGTCTCTTCAAACGTATTTCAAATATTTTCCTTTTTAATGGATTTTGTGGGTGTAATCCGCTGAAAACCCTCACGAGACAACACTCGTCCTCTAGGATAACCTAGAGGTTTAACGGCTTGTTGCACATGCTAAGTGCAATCGTAATTCCTACGAAAGTGAGTTAGTTAGTTTAGTTTGTCTTTTTCTTTTGATTTTTACTCGAGGGCGAGCAAAAAGATAAGTGTGGGGGTGTGATTGGTAGTGAAAAGTTCATATTTATCATCACATTTACTATCACATTTTCATATTTATTCATATAATCATGAACTATTACTAATATTTTATTATTTATTGTGTGCAGGCCTTGAGTAATAAAAATAAAGGAATCAAGCCTTAAAAGAAGCCCAAAAGCCCATGTTTAAAGCCCAATGCAAAAGTTGCAATTATCAAATGTCAAAGTTGCAATTACTAAGGGCAATAGTTGCAAATACTAAAAGAAGATGGAAGGATAGACTTCTATTCAACCCTAAATACTTGCAGGATGAGGATAAAAGCCAAAGAAGGAGAGTTCAAGATCACAAATTCGTTAATAAAAAATTTGAATTTAGGGTAACTTGCTTCCCAAGTTATCCCGAAATCTCAAAATAAAGAGTCAGGATACAATTTTCAGAAGGATAAACTCCGATGGACGGACCAGAGGATGCCACGCGAGAAAGCGCGTGGCATTTGGTTACAAAAGTGCCGCGTTTCCGCGGCAAATTTCCCGTTTCCGTGGCAGTTTGGATGAGCCAGGGCAACGGTTTTCGTGGAGGAATCGTATTGGGACTCTACCTCCTTCTGCACCTATAAATACCCCTGCAGAGTAACTGAGAAGGGCGTCCAGCGCAGTCCAGCATAGTACAGGGCCAAATCTAGGGTTTTTAGGCTAGGTTGTAACTTAGTTTTTATTTTTCTTTTGTAATCTTTATTTTCTTTTAAGAGGGAGAGGCCTATGTTGAGAGTGACACCGATGTACCTTCTTCCTTTCTTCCATTGTTTCAAGCAATAAAGGTAATATTTTTCTTATGTTCATTGTTTTACTTTCTTTTTTGTTTTCTTTTCCTTTTCTATTTTATCTCTGTTGGTTTTTGATGAGCATGCAAGTGATTTCCGAAGCACAAGTATAACAAGTCTTTGTGAGTGCCAACGATACTTCATGGAGATGTTCTCCTCCTCAAGGTCCGTATCACTTCATTCTTGCCCAGCTTGATGATATAATGCGAATAGGGGACTGAGCTCGATCCTATGATTTATGCGTGCCTCCGAAGTAAGGTAGAACATGTAAGGTTTTCACGTATTTCATCAACCAAACTAAGGTAAGTATTTCTTTTTCTTTCTTTTCTTTTATTTTTTTAGATTAAATCACCAAACACTTCAATTCTTTCTTTCCCAACTCATTGTAAATATCGCTTCTGCTTCTCCATCTTCTTAACTTACCGCTTTCTTTCTAACCTAACTTTTCCTTTTAATAACTAAAAGAAGAAATTTTTAGAGAACTTACTTAAACGCTTCCATCGCTAGTCCCTCCCTGAGAATCACGACCCGCATAGCCATTGCTACCGCGGATTAGAATTGAGCACCTTGCACATCTTTACTTCTAAATCTAATATTCTATATTTTGTGTGCAGGAAAATCTCAATCAGCAACCTCACCTGAAGGTGAGGTTAGCTTGTCATGCCATCACTAGCCTCGCATGCGCTATGATGGAACGACGTTCCATTTTTTTAGGCTAAGCACTTGAGTGCTTTAGCCTCGCGGGCGCTTCAAAATCTGAAGCGCCAATAGCGAGGCTGTATTGTGGGACCTATAAATAGGACCCCTACAGTCTTTTAGAGAATATCTTTCTCTTCTTCCAACAAACCTTCAACAGGGATCTTCTTCCCTCTCTTTCATTTTCAAATGCTCTAAAGGTCACCACCTTCTTCCAGATCACTCCGATGGCGTCTCCTCATCGCCCGGGCAAGGAGGTTGAGCCCCCCTGAGGAAATTTTTGCTCCGGTCATTACTCAATTTATCACCGGTGAGTGCTGCTGCTTCCGTGATCTCACCATTTTTGGTGATATTTAGGGAGTTATGTCCCTCAATTTTAGCTTTAACAGCTAACTATAGGGATTGGATTCCTGGATCTTTTATTTTCCGGTGGATTTTGGAGGAAACCTTTTAGCTTCTTAAGGAAGCTGGTACTTGCCTGATTTAGGCAGAGTAATCCTTTCAGGTGAGGCTAATCTCGCCGTATGCGAGGCTAAACCTTGTTCTTTTTAAGGCAAGTCAAGCCTTGCCATTTAGGCGAGGCTAGGACCTAACCTTTTCTAAACCAGTCTAGCCTTGCCATACAGGTGAGGTTAGAACTTAGCCTTTTAAGGCTAGTCCAGCCTTGCCGTTTAGGCGAGACTAAGACTTGGACTTTTTAAGGCTAGTCCAGCCTTGCTGTTTAGGCGAGGTTAAGACTTGGCCTTTTCTAGGCCAGTCTAACTTTGCCATATAGGCGAGGCTAGGACTTGGCCTTTTTAAGGCTAGTTTTGCCTTGTCGTTGAAGCGAGGCTAAGACTTAGCCTTTTCTTGGCCAGTCTAGCCTTGTCATATAGGCGAAGCTAGAATTTAGCCTTTCTCCCCGTTTAGGCAAAGGTTTATGCATTTTTCTTCAATTAACAAATTTTTTTCCTTTGTCTCTTTGCAGTTCACTACGTGCCGGGCCCATCGAACAGCTTGTTCAGGACGGTCAGAGAAATGGATGGGAACGTCGTTTCCAGTTACAGGGTCAGGCTTCCCTTTTCAGTGAAAAAAACTCGTCAGAGAAGAATTCTTTAATCCTCAAGGCTGTCGAGTGCATTATACGGAGTATATTGATCACTGCTCCGCTCGAGGACCACAATCGGATAGTGCACCGGAAGCCAGAGTTCATGCTTGGGGATGTGACACTCGATACTAATCAATAGCTGGTAGCTGGGGAGGGCCAATAGATTTTCAGCATGGAAGGCGAGAATCACTATCTTCCATCAAGCAGGCGACACTTTCTGCTCTCGTACTTCCAATCGATCACCGTGCCGCAGAAGATAAAATGAACGGTGACTCAATTTACCGACTCCGTCCACATTAGGGTCTTGACACTCAGTGATTATAACTGTTGCGATCCCCTAGGGCGTACTTAGCATGCACCCTGAGAGGGTAGGACAAGATCTTCTCGTAGGAGAGAATCCGACGATGGCACAGACTTTTCTAAATTAGTTCATTAAAGTCAAAGGCAACTATCCGGCGAAAAATTTCAAGACTCCCAGCTGGGTACATCTCGTTGGTGGAGAGATTTGGCGCTTTACGTCTTAGAGCACTTTGAGGCAGAACTAAAGAAGATTGGACTCTATGAAGCAGTTAGGGCCACCTGTCATGGGATGAAAATCTGTGTGCCTAACCTTTTTGCCATCTTCGAGCTGTAATGTCCAGCTACAGTAACCTTCTTCACTCCTGTTGGTGAATTGGGGTTGACGCTTCATGAGATGTGGGAGATATCTAACCTCCTGATGGGCTCAATGCCATATGAGGAATATTTTCCCTGCGAGATGGAGTTGGAGCAGACGGAAAAGTACCACCCGGAGGTGTTTGAGACATATCAAGAATTAATGTGTCATTTCTACATCTGCATGGACGTCCATAACACCTGTAGAAATGCAAATGGGACAAAGGTCTGGGTAGACTATCTATTCCCAATTTTGGACGGTGCCCCCGACGATGTCTAGCTCCCCATCCCTGGAGAGGATATTCGTCAAAAGATGGTATCCAACACCCATGAAGATGTCATCTTGGAGGAGGATGACGGAATTTACGAGAAGGGTGACAGGTTCAAAGCTTTCACTATCAGGCGAAGCACCATATGTCCCGAAAAGCTCTGCTGGTGGTTTTCTTTCAGTCTGGCTGAAGAAGTGTGTCATTTCGTCTCCTCCGCATGACGGGATCTTCTCGTGGGTGCTTCTCCCTACTGTCTAGCTAATTCATGGGAAACCCCTTGGCCTACTTTCTGTCATGGTCTGTGGTATTCAATGTGGTCTCTGGTTAGTCTCTAATATTGCATAATTTTAATCACATCTACATATTTATTTTATATTAAATTCTGCTAATAAAGTATTGCTTGCGTGATCCTAGGTCCAAGGTGGCAAATAAAGAAGAAGACCCTAAATCACCATTTAAGGGGTGATTAAAGGCCTACCAAGTAGCCATTAACCTTAGGGAGGAGATTTTATCAGCCCAGGGCATCAAATCTAGACTCCAGAAGATCTAGCTGACAGGGGATAGAAGAGACGGCACGCATCAGGAGGCCAGGCGCGCGCTGCCCTGGCAGGGCCGCGGAAACGCGGCCGCACGGGCGCAGCCGCGCCCGTGCTTTGGGCCAAGGGTTGTCCCCCTGGCCCCCTTTCCCCTGGTGCCTATAAATACCCCCTGGGGTTCTTCAGTTGGAGATATCCAGAGTTTAGGAGTTCTTATTATCTTGTTCTAAGAGTTGTAGTTATTGTTGTTTTAGTTTAACCATTAGAGTGAAAGAGAGAGAGTGTGTGTAAAAGTTGTATTTGAATGTGGCAATCTAATACAAGTAATACTTCTCTTTCTTCTTTCCATTTACTTGTGCTTTCTATTTTCTTCTATCTCTTTGTTTTAGTGTAACTCCCTTTTTCTTACTTCTTTTCTTTTGTTGTTTCTTTTCTACTCATGTCTAACTAACTCGTTCATTGCATGGCTAACTAACTACTAACCCACTAATCTCTAACAGCTTGATTAATGACCCAAATGAGTCAATAGTGTCAAACAAGCCTTGTGCAAATGAGAGGTATGACATCTTAAGACGAGGGTTCTAACTCTAGCTTACCCACAAGTATTAGCTCTCTTATATTTCATGCTTAACGGATTTTTAATGATTTATAAACTTTGCTTGTCTTTGTAAGTAGAGATTTTTTTTTAAACTTTGCCGATACCATTAGTGTACTTATGTCATCCCTTATTCTCGCCTTCTATTGGATCTTGATAAGGGAATGTCCGAGTTTTTGCCGTGTAAAGCTAAGTTAAAGGAAGAACTTTTATTCGATTTTCACGTGAATAGTTCCTATGCATAAGGGTTATGCTTGCCTATGATCCATCGTGAGACTACATCTTCAAGAAGTTAGAGATTAGTGGGAGCACTTAGTAGAAAGTTAGCCTTACATCTTCAAGAAGTTAGAGATTAGTGGGAGCACTTAGCAGAAAGTTAGCCATGTGTTTTTACCATCTAGAAAAATCACTTTTGTTGGCCCAAAGGCCTTCCACTCTAGTTTTGATGATGATTAACTCATGTAGTTATTTGTACTAATAATCCTGTGATTTTAGTTTCAGATCATTAATCAAGTTATTAGTAGGTGATTAGCTTCAACAAGATGATTTGGAAGCTTTCACATGTTGATTCAAGAGCCCAAGCGTCAAAGATCATATATAGCACTTGCTCGGTGGATCAAGGAGTTTTGGATCAAGTCGGCTTGGAGATTGCGCTCTACAAGAAGACTTCGGTACCCTAGTTTAGTTTTGTGTTTAGACCCAAATTGTAAAGATTAGAATAGTATGATATGCTCAAGTTCACAACACACACACGTTTCATGTTTTGAATATTAGTTTTCAGTTTTTCGGTTTTAGGTTTAACCGATCTTGGTTTTCATGAATAGATAGATCAAAATAAGTTTATATGGTTTAATATATATTAGATGTGTTCTATATACATGCATGCTTTATTTCCTAGACAAACTTAGTTTTGACTTACTTATTCATGTGTTTTATATTTTGGTATTTTTGACAAAACATATTTTGGAATTAAAGTCAAAAACATGGATATATATATATGTTTCATGTATATAGGATTATATCCATATACATCATGCCTAAATGTTGTTTAATATCATGTTTTTGTATTTGGATGAGTTTTGGACAAACCGTATTTTCTATTCAAAATTTCAAGTTTTAGAAAATACAGGTTTTTGGTTTTTGGTAAAAATGATAAGACACAAAAATAGTTCATATTGATTGATATTTGAGCTAAACTTTTTACCACATGTTTATATATCAATGTAAAATGATAAAACTATTTTTTGGTGATTTTTAGAAAAAATAAAAGAATTTTTAAATATGTTTCTAACCCAGTTTTCTGTTCCAGGCTTCAACCAGTCGACTAGTCTTCTGACCAAGTCGACTTGGCTGAAGTCGGTCGACCGGATCGGTCGACCGACGTGCACAGATCTGTGCACGTTTGGCAGACATGGGACGGTCGACCGTCCGGGTCGACCGGGTCTGAGAGCAGAGCTCTCTGTTTGTTTGGGTCGACTAGGGCGGTCGACCGGTAGCTGCCAATGGGCAGAATTTGACCGTTGGACGGTCGACCGGCAGTGTAATTTTGACAGATTCTGCTGCCAACGGCTATATTTTTCTGGGGTCTATAAATACCCCATTTGTGAGAGTTTTTCTCTAAGATTTTCAGTGCGAATTTTTCCCTACTCTCTAGTGTTTTCACAGCAATCAAAAGAAGTTTTTGGATTCAAATTGAACAATCTATTTGGTGTTTTTGCTAGGGTTTGGAAAATCAAAGAAAAGGGTTTTTGGGAAAAAGAGTTTTGATTCATCTTCTATATCTTGGTTTCAGTTTTTCCCAAGGATTTTCTTTCTGATTTCGATTTTCATTCCATTGGTTTTCTCCACACTTGAGCAACATCTACTTTCTTATTCTATAAGATCTTTGTGTGGGAGAAAGATATTATTTGTGGTTGTTGTTTAGACACCAAGTTAAAAACCCAATCTTTGCTTTGTGCCTTGCCCTCATTGTGTTGAGAAAGTTGTGCATTTGGGCTGTATCCCTCAAGTTGTGAGGTGATCCTTGTGTTTGCTTTGTGCTAATCCCTCAAGTTGTAAGGTGATTGTTTTGTTGGATTGGAGCTTGCCTCAAGGAGGAGGTTGTGATTGTAAAGAGAGGAGTTGGGTACTCCTTGTGAGAGTTCTTTGTGGACTTGCTAGTGGATTAGAAATCCTTCGTGTGTCGAAGGCGGGGATGTAGAGCTGGGTGCTCGAATCTCGAAACATATCTTGTTGTTTGCGCTTGATCCATTGACTCTCTCTATCTCTCTCTTTATTTTGTGCCTTGCAACTATTCATATTGTGCATTCATTATTGCTTGGCTTGGTTGTGTGTGCATCACTTGTTGATTGCACTTGAGTGTATTGCATTAAGTTTTTAAATTCTGCATTGAGTTCATTAGATTAGCATAATCACCTATTCACCCCCCTCTAGGTGATTTTCAATTGGTATCAGAGCTAGTGCTCCTGATATTTAGGTTTAACCACCTAGGAGTGAGATCTTGGTTTGCTAATCTTCATTTGCATTGTTCATTTGCACTCATTTTGTTTGCTCTCATGGATAGCCCTCTTATGTTTGACCATATTAGACTTGATGCTTGGAAGGCCAATATGAGTAGCCATTTGAAAAGACTAGGACATCTAGTTTATCAAGCCTCCACTATGGAATCATTCCCTAATAGTAGCAAGCATAAAAAGGCTAATGCATTAGCACTTAGAGCACTTAGATCATCTCTTAATGAACATCTTTTACCGGTGTTTGATTATTATGACTCGGCTTTTTCAGTTTGGAGCTTATTGACGTCTCCCGAGCTTTCAAGGATTATCAACAAGATGAGGAGATCTAAGAGAGAAAAGTCCGAAGAGCGTTGCCTCATGGTCCAAGGGAATAACTCCCTTGAGGTACAATCGGATTCTCAATTAGATAATAGCTCTAGTTCCTATTGCTATGGATGTTTAGAAGTTCAATCTTTAAATTTGGAACTTGCTCAAAAGCTTGAAAATTTCTTGGAAAAACACAATCTTTTGAAAGAGGACAACCTTGTTTTGAAAAATGAATTAAAGGATTTGTGTTCTAATTTTGAATCGGTTTTGCAAGAGAAGGAAGAGATCACTAGTGAACGTGAGTCACTAAGATCTCAACTAGACCTTGCCCTTAATGAGATTGAAGTTTTGAAAAGCAAAAATGATTGTAATGATGTTGTGAAGCACAATGAGGTTCTATCTTCTAAATTAGATTTTACTTTTAAAGATAACCTTTCCTTGAAAAATAAATTGATTCAATTACAAAAGAATTGGATTTAGTTTTAAAGAAAAATGAATCTTTAAAATTGAAATTGATTCTCATGTGTGCCATGCTAGTGTAGCTTCTTCTTCATCTTGCATACCTATTGCATGCTCCACTTTATCTTCCACTATTGAAAATGATATAAATATTTTGAAGAAAAGTGTTGAATGTTTGGGCTCCACTTTGAGCCAATGCACTTTGAATCATTCACGTTTGGAAACCTTGGTTCGCAAGAAACAAGGTCCATCTTTGCATGCACACCCATCACGGCATACACGTGCTTCCCACGGTCACAACCATAACATGTATGCTCATGTGTACACATGTACACATTGTGGTCGAAAGGCCACCTTGCTAGATTTTGTTATGATCGTGTTTATCATGAAAGTTTAGCAACTAATCTTATTTGGGTTAGAAAAGAAACTAACCCCTATGGACCCAAAAGAAAATGGGTACCAAAAATCACCTCCTTGACTTTTGATGTAGGTGGGAACTCTCGCATCACGTGAGAGTATTGGTGCCTTGAGGTGGATGCGTTCTAAGCCTAAAAGAGAACCATTTGGATGCTTCACTCTCAAGGGGATTTGGTGGGAGGACCACCGTGGTTTGGAGAACTAGAGATGCACCTTCATTGGTTTTGGTATCACTCTCTAACTCCCGTTTTTATTTGCATGCTTTTCATGTTTATCTATTTATAGCATGTCATGTTTTGTTATTCATTATGCCTATGCCATGCTTATTAGATTAGTGTTATACATGTTTAGTTACTTGAGACACCCATGTTTTATATGGATCTATATTTAGTGTTCTCATCTTGTTTAAACTAACATGTATGCCCTAGATCTAATGCACATGCATATGCATTAAGACCATTTGGATGTTTATGATTTTGTTTTTGTTGAATCATGTTTTATTGTTTCATGATTAGTATGATATTTGCCATGTTTATTAGACTTATGCTTTACATGATTAGTTGTTGAGACACCCATGTTTAGTATGGACCCATATTTTGTGTTCTCTTTATGTTTTATCTATCATGTTAATCATAGTTCTAATGCACATGTCTTTGTCATGCTAATCATATGGTTGACTATGACTTTTTGTTTTAATAATTCATGTTGGGTTATGATTATTATGGTTGATTATTATGTTTATCATGTTGGGTTATGATTCCCGTTTTATGCTTCATGTTTTGACTACTTGCTTGAATGATAAGTTTTCATTAAGACTAGGATTTATACTTGTACAACTAGTGAGCTACAAATAGACCTTTATATATGTTTGTGCTTGAACGCTCATTTGTATTCACTTGATGTACTAGTATAGTCTAGTTTTGATGATTCTTGCATTTGACTTGTATTCATCATTTTTTGTTTTAACTTCATGTATATGTCCATCTTGTCCAAACTATCATTTATACATATACATCCTTGAGCCACGTGCCTTCATGCATATACTTTTGTGGTCTCATTATGTTTAGGATATGTATGCATGCTTTAGTTTGTACATGACATACATATGCCTTGAAGTTTAAATCGTTTTTGATGATTTTCATGTTTTTAGGTAATTTCTATTGGTAATGAAAATCTAGTTTTTCATGTTTTCATATTTTCAAGGAATTTCATATGAGCCTAATTGAATATTTCATGTTGATATGTGTCACATTTTACTTGTGCACTCACTTTATTAGTTTACTCATGATTTGTTTTCATGAGAATTTGATATGAGCTTTATCGATTTTGAGTGTTTAGTGATCATGTGATTTACATGTGTTTCATGAAAAACAATTTTGTTTTATTCCTTGCTTGAAGGATTTCGTACTAGTTTTAAAAAGTTTTTCCTATAACTAGTTCGTTTTCTTCGCTATGGTAGAGATTTTCAAACATACTACATTTTCAAATCTATTTTTGAAAACCCCTACCTTCTATGGGAGGATGGATGGGAGATCATGTTCATGTATGCCTTAAAATGAAAATCATTTAAAACTTGAACCATGATTGGGAGGTAGTTATATGAGATATACATTTGAACTTATTGTTATTTCAATTGGTATCATTGAATTCTTTTAATTGGTATCAATCTTGACCTTTCTTGTATACTCATATATGTTTGTATGTATGTATGCTTTCAATTTCAAGAATATCAATTTCAATTGGTATCTATTTTCATACATATATATGTCTGTTTCAATTTTTTTTTTAACAATGCATAGGCTTGTTAAAATAAAAGTGAACATTGTTTTAGTTGGTATTTCATAAAGGGGGAGAAAATTTGATTTTATCTTTCAATTGGTATTTGTACTCCCATACTTTATGATTGAAAATTCAAATTTGGTATCATATGTTCAAAATGAAAAATATTTACAATTGGTATCAAAATTTTTGTGTTTAGATATTCAAAATTTATTATGTTTAATTTCAATTGGTATCAAGATTTTTCATGTGTTTTTGCTTAAAATTGGTATCAATATTTATTTTTGTTTGTTTGTTTCCTTTCAATTGGTATCAAGATACTATTCTTTGACATATTTTCAATTGGTACCTTAACTGATTGTCACCTCTAATTGGCTTTGTTTTTGTTTTAGACAAAAAGGGGGAAAATATTATTTTTATGATTCATTGTTTCGAAAAAAAAGGGGAGAAAAATTTATTGTTTTAGTTTTATTTTTTTTTAACCCCTTATTGAAGATTGATTCCTTGTATTAAAAGAGAGAAGATTTTGTTTTGTTTTGGTTTTTACCCCTTTGTTGATGATTGACGAAAAGGGGGAGAAAGATCTTGAGTTTATATATGCATGTTTATGTTTTGCATATATTAAGTTTAATTTAGTTTAATTTTAATTGATATCTAGAGCATGTTTTGTAATTGGTTTCTAGAGCATGTTTTGTTTTAAACATTTCATTGGTATCTAGAACTTTTTATTGTTTATGCATAGATATGCATGTTTCATGTTTCATGTTTCATATTTATTGTTTATTTGTTTATGTATGAGTTAGGGGGAGCTTCTTTGAAGCTTAACTTTAATCCATACATATATAACTCCATGAGTTTTGTCATCATCAAAAAGGGGGAGATTGTTGGCCCAAAGGCCTTCCACTCTAGTTTTGATGATGATTAACTCATGTAGTTATGTGTACTAATAATCTTGTGATTTTAGTTTCAGATCATTAATCAAGTTATTAGTAGGTGATTAGCTTCAACAAGATGATTTGGAAGCTTTCACATGTTGATTCAAGAGCCCGAGCGTCAAAGATCATATATAGCACTTGCTGGTAGATCAAGGAGTTTTGGATCGAGTCGGCTTGGAGATTGCGCTCTACAAGAAGACTTCGGTACCCTAGTTTAGTTTTGTGTTTAGATCCAAATTGTAAAGATTAGAATAGTATGATATGCTCAAGTTCACAACACATACACGTTTCATGTTTTGAATATTAGTTTCCGGTTTTAGGTTTAACCGATCTTGGTTTTCATGAATAGATAGATCAAAATAAGTTTACATGGTTTAATGTATATTAGATGTGTTCTATATACATGCATGTTTTATTTCCTAGACAAACTTAGTTTTGACTTACTTATTCATGTGTTTTATGTTTTGGTATTTTTGACAAAACATATTTTGGAATTAAAGTCAAAAACATGGATATATATATGTTTCATGTATATAGGATTATATCCATATACATCATGCCTAAATGTTGTTTAATATCATGTTTTTGTATTTGGATGAGTTTTGGACAAACCGTATTTTCTATTCAAAAATCCAAGTTTTAGAAAATATAGTTTTTGATTTTTGGTAAAAATGATAAGACACAAAAATAGTTCATATTGATTGATATTTGAGCTAAACTTTTTACCACATGTTTATATATCAATGCAAAATGATAAAACTATTTTTGGTGATTTTTAGAAAAGATAAAAGAATTTTTAAACATGTTTCTAACCCAGTTTTCTATTCCAGGCTTCAACCAGTCGACTAGTCTTCTGACCAAGTCGACTTGGCTGAAGTCGGTCGACCGGGTCGGTCGATCGACGTGCACAGATCAGTGCACGTTTGGCAGACATGGGACGGTCGACCGTCCGGGTCGACCGGGTCTGAGAGCAGAGCTCTCTGTTTGTTTGGGTCGACTAGGGCGGTCGATCGGTAGCTGCCAACGGGCAGAATTTGACCGTTGGACGGTCGACCGGCAGTGTAATTTTGACAGATTCTGCTGCCAACGGCTATATTTTTCTGGGTCTATAAATACCCCATTTGTGAGAGTTTTTCTCTAAGATTTTCAGTGCGAATTTTTCCCTACTTTCTAGTGTTTTCACAGCAATCAAAAGAAGTTTTTGGATTCAAATTAAACAATCTATTTGGTGTTTTTGCTAGGGTTTGGAAAATCAAAGAAAGGATTTTTGGGAAAAGAGTTTTGATTCATCTTCTATATCTTGGTTTCAGTTTTTCCCAAGGATTTTCTTTGTGATTTTGATTTCCATTCCATTGGTTTTCTCCATACTTGAGCAACATCTACTTTCTTATTCTATAGGTTCTTTGTGTGGGAGAAAGAAATTGTTTGTGGTTGTTGTTTAGACCACCAGTTAAAACCCAATCTTTGCTTGTGCCTTGCCTTCATTGTGTTGAGGAAGTTGTGCATTTGGGATGTATCCCTCAAGTTGTGAGGTGATCCTTGTGTTTGCTTTGTGCTAATCCCTCAAGTTGTGAGGTGATTGTTTTGTGGATTGGAGCTTGCCTCAAGGAGGAGTTTGTGATTGTAAAGAGAGGAGTTGGGTACTCCTTGTGAGAGGTCTTTGTGGACTTGCTAGTGGATTAGAAATCCTTCGTGTGTCGAAGGCGGGGATGTAGAGCTGGGTGCTCGAACCTCGAAACATATCTTATTGTTTGCGCTTGATCCATTGACTCTCTCTATCTCTCTCTTTACTTTGTGCCTTGCAACTATTCATATTGTGCATTCATTATTGCTTGGCTTGGTTGTGTGCATCACTTGTTGATTGCACTTGAGTGTATTGCATTAAGTTTTTAAATTCCGCATTGAGTTCATTAGATTAGCATAATCACCTATTCACCCCCCCTCTAGGTGATTTTCAACTTTTGCAAACTACCAAATCATTCTAAAATTTTTTTGAAACCAACTTGTTTTCATTTTCAAATTCTTTATTTGAAACAAAGAAATTTCTCTTTTCTTGAACAAAGAAGCCGCATCAAGTTTTCATCGCTCTCCCTCCTTGTGGATACGACCCGTAGAGCTACTTTGCTACTACGGAAGAATCGCAAAAGCAGTACATCGACCCACATTTCTTTACCTATTTTTGTGCTTGCTTTTTGCCGATCAAATTTTGGCGCTGTTGCTGGGGAGGGAACGACTTTATTGTTCAATGCTAAAGATTTTTCTTTGTTCTTGTGTGCAGAAGTACCAAGGAGCTCCTATCACGGAAGCGAAAGTGGTGGCCAAAGACTTTGCACGAGGATTCATTTGCCCTCGAAAATTCATGTAAAAGCGAGTTTCTCTTATTGAAGTACTACCAAATCTTCTACAGAGTTGTCGAAAATCGCTCAATTACTTTCTCAAATTTTTTAGTTCCCTTGAATGCTTCACCTTATACATGTGTAATAAACTCAACAGAAATACATTTGTTTCTTAATTGAAATTTGGATTAGACTCTTGTATTAGGGCACAGTCTATTTCAATTTATTTCAATTTCTATTGAAGAATACTAGAGAAAAGGTACGTGTGCATTCTTATAGAATAGAACAATATTTTTGAGTGATTTATCGCTTTGAGTGTTACCTTATTGTGAATAAATTGTACACTTGCACAATCGACATTAAGGCAAAATACCTAATAAACAAGATAAAGTGGGGATTTCATCATCCTTCCTTAGCCCAAAAACTATCTCCAAGTGCACTCACACAACCCAAGCCTTAACTAAAATTGATAGACGTTGGCCCTAGGCACATCTCGGACTCATTAACAGATTATCGAGGGTGGAAATTGCAAGAACTATCTCCTGCAAAATCGGTGTCTAAGAAAGTGAATTGAGAGGCAAAACCTCGAAGCTCCATGGTTTGGCGTAATTAAGGCCCGTGGCTCTCGCTCGGATACCTCCCACCGAGTTTGCCTTTTTCTGGCCGATTAGCTTGTAGTCGAGTTCCTGCAAGAACCTCCCCGGAGAATCGACCAGTTAGGAGTCTCTAGGTCCAGGTACCTTAGACTAAGGCTTTGTGGTTGTTTTTCTTTCTTTTGTTTGTTTTTTTATTCTTTTTGATTGTTTGTTGTCTTTACGTTGTTTGTGGTGTGCTGCATGCAAGAGTGCGTGAGAGATCCTGTAACTTTCAGATTAACCAGAAACACTTCTCTACTTTTGCATTCAGAACCGGTGATGGCGTCACTTCAGGACAGGTTTTACCCGATCAAATCCTCATTGCCATCTTGTATAAAACTGCCTGAGGCGAATGGAAATAACTTTGAATTAAAGCCTCAATTCATCAACGCTCTCCCAAAGTTTCATGGTTTAGAATCGGAGGACGCATACTTCTTTGTTAGGAAATTTGAAGAAGTGTGTCTTATGATGCGCATTCCCCAGCTAGGAGACGATGCCGTTAGGTTACGTTTCATCCCCTTTTTCCTAAAGGACCTAGTTAAAAAATGGTTGTACAGTTTGGCGTAGATTCAGTTACAACGTGGGACGATTTTGTCAAGGCCTTCTTGAAGAAATTCTACCCAATCCATAAAACTGCCCTCATTAGAAAGAATATCATGCAGTTTAGGTAAGAACCGAGCGAACCATTTTGGAGATACTTTAAGCGATTCAAAAATCTCCTATCTCAGTGCCCTCATCACGGTGTGGAGAAATGGCGTCAGTGCTAGATTCTCTACGATGGTTTAGATTATCAAACGAAAATACTGTTAGAAACCATGTGTCAAGGAGGGTTCTTACAAAAGGATAAGAATCAGGGTTGAGATTTGTTTGAGGATTTAGCTGAGAAAACCCTGCATTGGGAGTCAGCGTCAGAAAAATCAAGGAATTCACAGTCCATAGCTTTAAAAAGAGGGCTCATATCCTTAGAATCATTCATAACTGCAGAATCTAAGATTGATACCCTGATGAGGAGAATAGAGGCTCTAGAAATAAAAGAGCAAGTCAATGTCAATGAGATCAACCCACCACCAATTCACAATCTGGGTTGTTCATACTGTCAGGCACCGAACCATGTCTTTGAAGAGTGCCCTGTTTTTCATACCCAGCAAGTGCCACCGGAACACATGAATGCGGCCTACTCACGGCCGCCACACAATCTGTACTCGCAGACATACAATCCCGATTGGAAAAATCACCCAATTTCTCTTGGGCCCAGAATAATTCTTCCAGGCCAAACTTTCCCATAATTTTCACCATCCCACTCATCCAACAAATTTCCCAGTAAAGCTCCATCTTCCTCCTCCCAAAGTTCACCAATGGAAAAGAAATTCAGTAATTAGAGGAGAGCATGGAAGCTTTTATGAAGTCCAAAGCCGCCTTCAGGCAAAATCAGGGACAAACGCTGAGCAACCATTCACAAGCTATATCGAGATTGGAAATGCAAATGAGTCAATTAGCTAGCTCTCTAAGTGAAAGACCAAAGGGTACTTTACCTAGTCAGCAGCTAATTAACCCAAAAAACTCCAATCAAGCGTATGAAATTCAGGATCCTTCAATCAACCATTGCAATGCTGTTCACACACTTCGATCTGGAAAGAGGGTGGACAACCAGGTCTACGAACAGAAAAATCCTGTCTACATATATCCTACTCCTGCCTCCACCTCTTCTAGATCCTCCCAATCTGCTCCACAAACATCTGACGAGGACAAAACTGCTGAACAAGTTTATAAGCTTGTAGCACCCTTTCCCAAGGCTTAGGAACAATAATAAGAATATGCACATGAAGAAGATACTTGAGATATTTAACCAGGTCAAACTGAATGTGCCTCTTCTTGACGCTATCCAACAAGTCCCAGCCAATGTCAAATTTCTTAAGGATATGTGTACGAAGAAGAGAAAGTCGAATGTGCCTAAGAAAGTGTTCTTGACAACCAATATAAGCGAAATTCTGTCTAGTCCCATCCCGGTGAAGTACAAAGATCCCGGATGTCCCACAATTTCCTACACCATAGGACAAATAGAAATGAGCAGAGCACTCCTTGACCTGGGAGCAAGTATCAACTTACTACCTCTCTCAGTATACCAGCAACTTGGGTTAGGCGAGCTGAGTCCAACTCGAGTCACCATTCAGTTAGCTGACCGATCTGTGAAAATTTCCAAGGGAAATCACAGATGTTCTTGTCCGGTCGGGGATTTCATCTACCCCGTTGACTTCATTGTACTTGAGACCCAACCTATGCAAATCCATGGTCTCAAACTCCAGTCATCTTAGGGCGCCCATTCTTTGCTACAGCCAATGCCATAATCAACTGTAAGAACGGTCCATGCGATTGACCTTTGGAGACATGACGAAGGAAGTCAATGTCTTCAATCTTGGAAGATAACCCAGGGAATCAATGATCAGACTTTTAAGGTCAATTCCATTGAATATCTGACCAGTGAGCATGAGGAAAGCATGGAGATAGAAACAGAGGCAGAGTTTAATCTGGAGTCTGAGGATTTTATCGAGACCAGATCGTAGATTCGGCAGTAGACTGGGCGTCAAGCCCAAGTGTACCTCATCACAGGATTAAAAGTCTGGATATTACCTCCAATGAAGCAACACCTTTCCAAGAGCTAAAAGCCTTACCTGAATACCTCAAGTACGCCTACCTAGGCGGAAGAGAAACCTTGTCAGTCATCATAGCATCCCACCTGACTGAGCAACAAGAGGACAGCTTAATGTCTATTCTGAAGAGACATAGGAAAGCCATTGGATGGACGATGAGGATATCAAAGGATAAGTCCTACAATAATTCAACATAGAATCATTTAACCGATGAAGTGACTCCCGGAGGGACCCACAACGCAGGCTTAACCCACTCAGCAAGAGGCAGTAAAAGCAGAAATTTTGAAACTAGTAGATAATGGGATCATATATCCCATTTCTGATAGCCAATGGGTTATCCCTATTCATGCGGTCCCGAAAAAAGCTGGCTTTATGGTGGTTGAAAATGAGCAAAAAGAGTTGGTACAAATAAGACTGCCTACCAGGTTCGTGTTTGTATCGACTATAGAAAGTTGAATGCAGTCACCTATAAAGACCACTTCCCGCTACCCTTCATCGACCAAATGCTTGAACTCTTAGCTGGACATGAGTACTATTGCTTCTTAGGTGGGTACTCGGGGTGCAATCAAATCCCCATTGCTGCAAAAGACCAGGAAAAGACTACGTTCACCTGCTCATTCGGAACCTTCGCTTATCGATGCATGCCCTTTGGATTGTGCAATGCTCCTGCAACATTCCAACTTTGCATGCTCAGTTTGTTCTCCGACATGGTGGAACATTTTCTTGAGATTTTCATGGACGACTTCTCCATCTATGGAGATTCATTTGAACAATGTCCTTCATCATCTTGAGTTGGTTCTACAAAGATGCAAGGAGAAGAACCTAACTCTGAACTGGGAGAAATGTCATTTCATGGTGAGACAGGTAATTGTCTTAGGCTATGAGATTTCTAAGAGAGGAATTGAAGTGGACAAGGCAAAAGTAGAAGTGATTGCTAAGCTCCACCAAAAGCATCAAGTATATTAGATCATTTCTAGGGCATGTTAGGTTCTACCGATGGTTCATTAAAGATTTTAGCAAGATCGCTAGGCCCTTAACCAACCTGATCGCAAAGGACGTGCCCTTGATTTTAACGATGAATGTATCAAGTCATGGGAGAGCTTATGTAAGAACTTATTTCTGCACTTATTATTTCTGCTCCTGATTGGGCACAACCGTTTAAAACATGTGCGATGCCTCTGATTTTGCTACTGGCGCTGTTCTAGGACAGCGCATCGACAATACAGCACGTGATTTACTACTCAAGTAGGAACCATGAATGACACCCAACAGAATTACACAACGACCAAGAAGAAATTCATGGCCTTTGTCTTTGCGTTAGAGAGTTTCAGCCCTATTTTGTTAGGATCGAAGACGGTAATTTTCAAGGATCACCCGGCATTGAAATACCTCATGACTAAGAAGGAAGCAAAAGCCCGATTGATTCGGTGGATCCTTTTGCTTCAAGAATTTGACTTGAATTTAGGATAAACAGATATAGAAAATGTGGTCATTGATCATCTATCACGAATTCCGAACGCATCTCTCATACACGCTCCGATCACGAGGATTTCTCAAATGTGCACATCCTA
>JAVJIF010000991.1:0-125417 GCA_038442645.1 Agave tequilana
GTTTGTGATCTTTGTGGTCACCAAGAGCTTATAAACCTCATTGGTTTTATGCTACCTCTTGTGTAGAAGATTGAGAGTTAGAGTTATGTACTCCAGTCTTATGCAGACCTTTATAGTCCCTTTGTGTGGAGTTCTTTTGTGAAAAGATTTTTAGTGGATCGTGAAATTTTTCATGTGGTGAAGGCTAGGACGTAGAGCTTGGTGCTCGAACCTCGAAACAAATCTCTTGTGTTTGTGATGCATTCTCTCTTGCTCTTACTTTATTTCAATTGTTTGCACTTGTATTTTTTTACTTTTATTTCACTTGCTATTCATATCTAACACATTCATACTGTTTGTTTTTAACTCCCTAGATCAAGAAGGTAATTGAGTACCTCAAACTCATTATCTAGAGGAATATAGAGGAGAAATTCTAGAGCCCTTCATAGGGAATCCAGTTTTACTTCTTGATTTGAGTTGACTGTTTGCATCATTTATTTTATTAATTGTAGTTTTCCGCATTATTGAGCATTAGATTAACATTACACCTGTTTACCCCCTCTGTGTACTTTAATAGGCAAGTGATAAAAATTATTAGAAGGGTCATCAGGGTATTAGGAGGGTAATTAAACTAGAAAAGTGCAAATATACTCATTGAAAAAAGTTACAAAATTTAGAAAGTTAAAAATTAGTCATTACTGTAGCTTGCAGGAACCAGCTGCCTATAAATAAAAATAGCCATTACTTGTCGATCGATTGCTCGATCGTCCGATCTCAACAGAGACTTGGGTGCTCCAAGACATTAACAATCGGTCGACTGCCCAGTTGAGTGCTTGGTTTGATGGTAGACTGGTCGGTCGCCCGACAAACATGCCATGCGCAAGTGCACAGACTGCCAGTTGTGCATTTTTAATGCACAGGTTCGGTCTACTGTCAGTCAACCGACCCAACCCAAAAATCATTTTAAATAAAGTTTTGATATAAAATTCATTTTTAAATATTTCAAACAAGTTGAATTGTGATTTGGAAACACATAGGCTATGAGATGCATATTTAAACAAAACATAAAATTTGAAAAATATAGGAGATATATCAAAAACCAATCCTTATAAAATACCAAACTGAAAAACTAGGTATGAAACTTGTATTTTGTGTGTGACTTCTTGAGCATCAATTCTGCATTCTACATTTAAACAATCTATTTTCTTACATTGATTCTATAAGTTTTCAAGCAAATTTTCAAGTAGCTTCTTCAAAAATCAATCTTGATCGTCAAACTTGAATTTCATTCTTGAGTGATCTTGAGACTTGAACACCTTCCTTTTGAGGAAGAGTAAAACAAAATATACTTTGAACCTGAAAGACTTAACACTTTAACTTGATTAATACCGAAAAACTTTATGTGGTTTGTAATTATCAAAATAAAACTGAAAGTGTACCACTGAGCTAACAGATCAAGCAAGATTTATCATGATAGCCATCCTAGTTAAATGACCAGTCTTGGTAAATCATGTCGGAGTTATATTGTTCAATATCTTGATCCAACAATGGAATGTGATTCTATGAATGATTGATTTGGGCTCACAAATGAAAGGTACTAGAATTAATATGGACTCAGGAAGTTGATTTGAATCAAGTCGAGGTTCAAGAAAAGATTTGGTTCAGAGTTTGTTCCAAATCAAAGAGTTAGTTTCACATTCATTTCTCATCAATGGAGTGTGACTATCTAAAATTGATAGCTCATGTTCAAGATTTATAGAGACGAGAATCAATGTCGGCTTGGGAGTATGGTCCAAATCGGGTAGGATACAGGAGTCAACATTGATTCAAAAATTTGAAACCCAATCACAAAGTTGGGGATTAAGGTCACATTCATGTTCAAGTTCAATTTTATTAAAGTGAAAACTTACCAATTTGTCAAAGGTTTGATATTGATCATGTTCAAAATGGTGTGATGCAATGAATCATGGTTAAAGCTTCTAAGACACCATGATCCTTGAGTCTTATCACATTGTATCACATATATTGCACTACATCACATATATCACACCGTATTACATATATCGCACTATATCACATATGTATCAAGCATAAATGCAAAGTACACATGTCAAAGTATTTTTACATAAGTCAACTCAATACAAGGAATATCACCTAAGACTCTTTGTTCGGTCTGTCACCAGCATTGTCGCTCCCGCTAGTTTACCCGGCGCTTTATTGACTCACCGCAAACTGGGTCATGAATAGCTGCATCTGATTAGTCTACATTTCTGCATTATTATGTCGCATTCTCTCACCAATTTATGAATAAATAGTCGATCTAAACCGTGTTTTGGTCTTAATTGCAGGTAGATCCAAAGTCCAAGGGCAAAGATGGAATAAGAGCCTAATTCATCCCAATTTATGGTAATTAATCCCGCATTACTTGGAGGCCAAGCAAAGGATTCTCTAGAACATGCATTGAACCTAGACTCCTGCGCTTGTCAGACGAATATTCGGGGGAAAGTACCAGAAACTGAATATACCTAGAAGCTCCACGAAGGCAGAGAAATAATCTGACAAAAACCAGGGACCTACGTCCCTGGTAATGCCGCGAATCCGCGGCAATCCTTGCGGATCCGCGGCAATAGTAAGGAGCCACGCGTCGATTTTCGATGCGTGGCCCCGTCTCGTCTTCTGGAAGGATCTTTCGCCTATAAAAGCCCCTGCAGAGAGGCAAACCGAGGGCAGTCTTCCTTTTTAGGAGTAGGTCCAGATTTTAGTGTAGTGTAGGTGAGTGTTCTTCATTTCTTGTATTTTTCATTTTTTTTTTCTTAGATCATTGTAGTAGAGCTGAGTGATTTCTAGATAGAGAGAAAGCAAGGGATTGATGTAATAGAGAGTGACACTCTATGTAAAGATGCCTCCTTTCTCTTCCAATGTAATCTCCTCACCTTCTACATGATTTCTTGCTAGTTTTTCTTCTCATGGCAATCTAACTACTAACCACTAACCATCTAATCACTTACTTGATAATCTACATGAATCGGGTTGCCTCTACAAGCCTTGTTCTTGCAAGAGCCATTGATGGCCAAAGATGATGGGTTCTAACATCTAACTTGCTAACTTGCTAACCAAGCTAACTCTCTTTATTTCATGCTCTTTTATTTCATGCTAGTAGTGTAATGAGTGATGCTTGTATTAGCTTGTTCTTGATGCAATGTTTTGAATGTGATGAACCATCCATGAGCCATGCTTTGTACCGTCTCTTGGAGCCAAGGATTGTGATGGCCAAGGATCAAAATGTGAGGCAACTATCTCGAAGAGGTTAGCATGGTTAGTGGAGCATTTAGTAGTTAGTAGCCATGAGTTTTCTTTTAGCTTGATTTAGAAATCGGTTTCCAAACTCTTTTCTCATTTTCTATCGGTGTTTTTACCATCCTTCTTAGTTCAACCTTGTTCCATCTCTTTTTCTATTTTGATTTCCAAAGCACTTTACTTTTGTTTTTAAGTTGCCGTTTTCATCGCTCTCCTCACCTACCACATTCTGGATTTCATTTTCTTTTCTTTTTTCATTCTTTTTCATTCTTTCAACAAAGAAGAACTGTTAACAACTGACGTGAATAGAAACTGTCAATGCTTCTATCGCCTCCCTTCCCTGTGGATTCGACCCGTTAAGCCAATGCTATAACGGAAGTATCGAGGGTACATTAGCACATTCGAGCTTTTTATTTGATTTCATAAATACACATTTTTGAGTGCTAGTTCCGCCCACGATCAAATTTTTGGCGCCGTTGCCGGGGAAGGGAATGGTTTTGATTTCACGTTTTTGTTAACCTTGTCTTCTCTGTTTTGGTGTGCAGGGCAATATTTACAGGTGCTTAATATTGCAGAACATAAGCTAGCTTTGCATCTCCCTGCTCTTGAAAGCAGGGCCCCAGTTTCTAAACAAAAGCCGCGAAATCGCGACATCTGCCGCGTAAACGCGGCCATTGTGCAATAATGTTGTATCTTGTTTGTTCTGGGATGTGTATCTTGTAATAGCTAGTTGATTTGTGCTGCTATCTTTTTGCTTTGATTGCCTACACACCATAATAAATAAAAGAACTAAAATACGGTATTTGGACGCTTTTAAAACGGTTTAGACATTTGCATTTAGGCACGTCTCAATTCAATTCTAATATACTGTATTTTGTTCTGTTGTTGTGATTTGGATGGAGATGTACATATGGCATTGCATATAGTATAGGACAAACACGTGGGTGATTTATCACTTTGTGTTATATTCTTGTCTATATTGCACACTTGCACAAATTGAACTTAAGGGCAAAACCCATACAAGATAAGATGGGGATTTAATTACCCTTCCTTAGCCCAAAAATCATCTCCCCACTCACACAACCCAAGCCCTAATAAAATTTGAATAGATGTTGGCCCCTAGGGACATCTACATCTAGGTCTAGGTCAACCCTCCTATTAGCTTGGTTTTGATTTTTCTTTTCTTTTTGTTTGTTGTTTGTTTTTTCTTTTTGTTTGTGATTTTTTGTGAAATGGCATTCAACAATAACAATTCTTTCAATCCGAACATGAATCCATAATTTCACACCAACTCCATTCTATTCGGATAATTCCAACCCGGCGTTTTACAATATGCACCAACCAAATACACCGGGTTGGCCTTATCCGAATCAATACAACCCATACCCACATCCTTATGACTATAATTTCCAAAATAATTTCAACTCGTCACAGAGTCAATGGGGATTCACTTCCCCGAGTTTAATTATCAACCTCCTTGTCAACAATATCCACCTTGTCCACAGTTTACACAATATTCATTCCCCGATTCCGCTTCATATACTCCTTTTTCTGGACCTCCAATTGAAGAAAAATCTGAGTTTGAAAAGAGAGTAGAAGCCAATTTACAAGAGGCCGAGCAACAACTTCACAAAACATTGACCTCTCCAATTCCACAACATTTTCAAGACTCATACTCCGTTCCACCAGTCCAACATAGAAGACCATCAATTTTGGAAATGAGTATGCGTGAGTCCAAACAAAAATCACAAAATCTGATGGACTTACAATTTTGCCACCAATTTCAAAACAACTCTTCATCTTTTCAACAAAACGATGAACCAATTAATTGTAAAAAGATGCTTGAAATCATGACTCAGGCTCAAAATGCTCGTAACCGTGACATAGATTTGATGATCCAAACTCTTCATTCTCATCCTATTTCTAATGTCACTAACAATTCTGTTCGAGCCAAAGAGTCATGTTTTTTTGGAAATCAAGATTCAATTTCAGCACACCCACCTGAACTTGTCCAAACTTCTGATCCCATTGACATTTTAGCAAGTTATCCTTTTCCTGAAATTGAACTTGAGCATGAATATGATCCTGAACTTCCACTTGATGATTCAATTCTACTTCCTGATTCAATTATGACTCCGGTGTCTTCATCTGATTTCACTCCTTTACTCGAGTCAGTATTGGATCCAGTGCCAGTCCATTGTGAAATTGAATCACCAATCATTCATGATGATCATATTGAACTTGACCAATTTCATACTTTTGAAAGTCCATTGATAAATTGGCAAGTTCTCATTTTTGTGAAATTGAACTCAATGAGGAATGTGACTTTGATCCTCAAATTTGTGATCCAGTTCAAATTCCTAAATCATTATTGACTCCTGTTATATTACCCAATTGAGCAACATTTTAGAGTCAGTTTTGATTCCCATACCTGTCATTCCTGAACTTGAATCACCAATCTTTGATAGTCATATTCATCATAGGGAAATGAATGTGGACTTGAGCTTCATTTTCTTGATTTGGACTAACTTCCTGAACCGATCTTGACTCCCGAACCTTTACTTAACTTGAGTCATTTTTCTGAGTCGATATTAGTTCCTGTACTTCCTGAGTCCAAATCAATCATTCCATTCTGGGACAAGGGCTTTGAAATTTTGACTCCGAAATTATTTTAAAATTTTGGAAATTAGATGGGGTAAAATTTTTAATAAAAATCACGCATGCATACATCTTTCTAGTGGGTTGTATCATGGAGGTTTCTGGTGGGTTCCTTCGGACTCCACGCAAGAATGATTGGGTCGCATTTCGTGGACCAATCAGGCCGCCACCGGAACCACCACCTTGAGGTAATTTTTTCCTTCCCTCTCTATTTATTTCATGCATACATACATCACGATGCATTGAGGACAATGCATGAGATAAGTGTGGGGGAGGGTTTACTAACTTAGAGTTTTTAGATTTTCTTTCTTTTACACTTCTTTTAGGATACTTTTAGAAATCTTCTCTTTTTATAGGATTTTTCTTTCTTTAAAAAAAAAACTTTTTGAAATAAGAGACAAAGTTTTGATCTATTTTTAAGAAAATTAAGATGATCTTAGAAATTAAGGAAGCCTTAATTATGACATCTTAAACCTAGTTGAAATAATAGATCTTGTTTAAAATTATAGGCTAAGTAAGATAAATTGGAGAGATATTCTTATCTTGAATTATTGCCTTAGATAGTATGCATTTCACATTTACACAATTTTTTGGATGAAAACAAAGACCTAAAATGCCTTAAAGTAAAAAAAAAATTTAATAAATAAAACATCACTTATTAAGCTGGATAATTATGCCTCAAGAAGCATGATTATTCACGCCTAACGGTGGTAAAGGAAATAAATAATCCTCTTTAGTTTTGTGGCCTTGTTTACTCGAGTCCTTAAACCCGAGGGATGTTTTCTCATCTGGTGCCCTAGGACCATCTCGTTTGGGAGTCATCGGTTATAGGCTCGCTACATGGGTGAACTAGAAAGCCTAAACTAAGGGAAGAAAAAAAGAGAAGAAAAAGAAAAGAAAATAAATATATATAAATAAATGGCTTGATGGTTGGAGTTGAAGTCCCAGAAATCTTCACTATCACAAAGTGCATATTATCTAGGTATTATGAAAGATAAAATATTCAATCCAATTTTGAATTCTTACCTTAATTGAAGATAAGATCTTGCATAGAGACTAAGTTTAAGGAAGAATGATTTGTGGTGGACTTATGACCTTAGATCACTTATATTTTTGCAAAAATATTTCGTAAACTTGTCTCTCCTTCAAAATGTGTTTTCAAAATACTAACATTTGTCTTCTTTTTTATGGATTTTGTGGGTGCAATCCGCTGAAAACCCTCAGGAGACAACACTCCTCCTCTAGGGTAACCTAGAGGTTTAACGGCTTGTTGCACACGCTCAGTGCAATCGCGTCACCTGCGAAAGTGGTGTAATAACCCTTGTAGTATAGTTTTTCTTTTCTTATTTTGCTCGGGACGAGCAAAAGAATAAGTGTGGGGGTGTGATTAGTCTACATTTCTGCATTATTATGTCGCATTCTCTCACCGATTTATGAATAAATAGTCTATCTAAACCGTGTTTTGGTCTTAATTGCAGGTAGATCCAAAGTCCAAGGGCAAAGATGGAATAAGAGCCTAATTCATCCCAATTTACGGTAATTAATCCCGCATTACTTGGAGGCCAAGCAAAGGATTCTCTAGAACATGCATTGAACCTAGACTCCTGCGCTTGTCAGACGAATATTCGGGGGAAAGTACCAGAAACCGAATATACCTGGAAGCTCCACGAAGGCAGAGGAATAATCTGACAAAAACCAGGGACCTAAGTCCCTGGTATTGCCGCGGACCTTGCGGATCCGCGGCAATAGTAAGGAGCCACGCGTCGATTTTTGACGCGTGGCCCCGTCTCGTCTTCTGGAAGGATCTTTCGCCTATAAAAGCCCCTGCAGAGAGGCAAACCGAGGGCAGTCTTCGTTTTTAGGAGTAGGTCCAGATTTTAGTGCAGTGTAGGTGAGTGTTCTTCATTTCTTGTATTTTTCATTTCTTTTTCTTAGATCATTGTAGTAGGGCTGAGTGATTTCTAGAGAGAGAAAGCAAGGGATTGATGTAATAGAGAGTGACACTCTATCTAAAGATGCCTCCTTTCTCTTCCAATGTAATCTCCTTCACCTTCTACATGATTTCTTGCTAGTTTTTCTTCTCATGGCAATCTAACTACTAACCACTAACCATCTAATCGCTTACTTGATAATCCACATGAATCGGGTTGCCTCTACAAGGCCTTGTTCTTGCAAGAGCCATTGATGGCCAAAGATGATGGGTTCTAACATCTAACTTGCTAACTTGCTAACTTGCTAACCAAGCTAACTCTCTTTTATTTCATGCTCTTTTATTTCATGCTAGTAGTGTAATGAGTGATGCTTGTATTAGCTTGTTCTTGATGCAATGTTTTGAATGTGATGAACCATCCATGAGCCATGCTTTGTACCGTCTCTTGGAGCCAAGGATTGTGATGGCCAAGGATCAAAATGTGAGGCAACTATCTCGAAGAGGTTAGCATGGTTAGTGGAGCATTTAATAGTTAGTAGCCATGAGTTTTCTTTAGCTTGATTTAGAAATCGGTTTCCAAACTCTTTTCTCATTTTTCTATCGGTGTTTTTACCATCCTTCTTAGTTCAACCTTGTTCCATCTCTTTTTCTATTTTGATTTCCAAAGCACTTTACTTTTGTTTTTACATTGCCGTTTTCATCGCTCTCCTCACCTACCACATTCTGGATTTCATTTTCTTTTCTTTTTCATTCTTTTTCATTCTTTCAACAAAAAGAACTGTTAACAATTGACGTGAATAGAAACTGTCAATGCTTCTATCGCCTCCCTTCCCTGTGGATTCGACCGTTAAGCCAATGCTATAACGGAAGTATCGAGGGTACATTAGCACATTCGAGCTTTTCATTTGATTTCATAAATACACATTTTTGAGTGCTAGTTCCGCCCACGATCAGCATCTCTCTCTGAGTAGCCTCAAGTCTGGCAATCCTCTGTCGGTCGGCCTCAAACTGCTGCCTCATGGCCTCAGACTCCTGCCTCATGGCCTGCTGCTCAAGCTGGATGGTGTAGGGGTCCCTCCTACTGAGCCTGGTGTCTCTGGGAACATTTACGTGCATCCCGACCCTGGTGACACGTCCAAATGTCTCTGCTACCGCTCGTGTACTGGCGGTGCTCTCGTCACTGCCATCTGCTACCGTCGCATCATAATTCTTCTCGAGCTGGAGCTGAAAACTAACAAATATATTATAAGTCAAACTAGATGTCTATCATTTTCAAAAAATATAAGAATATATAAACTAATTTTTAAATACTTACACCAATTGATATGGTGGTGCGGGGCAGAGGAAGCTCACCCTCACGAGCATCGAGCGCATCCATCTTTAGAAATTCTTTGTTGTAGATCTCTTTTGCGTTCAGCTCTCTTCCACGGGCCTCTCTCTATTAAAAATGCAAGAAATTTATAAAATAAATGGAAGGTAAAAAGCAAATATGATATAAAAGCAAATGAATATAAGTTCATACTTACAAATTGCCCTTCCACATAGAAAGAGTGTCTCTACCCATCCAATGGGGCAAGTCATTTTCAATGCGAGAGGCCTTACATTTTTCCCGCTTCGACTACAAATTAAAAAAAAAATAAGTGAGTGAACCAAATGGATAATAATATATAAAGAATTCAAAACTTTTAATTTTGCCAATCCGCTTCCGTCGTCCTGGCTGTTCTTGTCATATAGCGACAGATTCATCCAGGTCTCACTATCGACTCTATCTGGCTGCAATGCAGTAGCATCACCTTAGATCCCTGGCAGCGATCAAAAGTACGACGAAGGGAACGATTTTTGTTATAGTTCCACTTCTTCCTGACATTGTTGTTGAACCACTTGCGAAACTTTCTTGGAATATCTCTCGTGTCATTCCAAGCCAGCAGTGACAAATCACCCTGCATTAACACAATGTCAGTTAGATTAAAATATATAAAGCATAGATATAAACATAAGATCTCAATAAAGCATAACATAACTTACAGCCAACTCATGATATAATGCTTCAACTCCCCCTGAGTTCTTGTGGTCAGGCCAAGTCATGGCCAGAGAGAACTCGTCACAGTGGCAGACATGACGGCTAATGTGATCTAAGAGTGCGTCGTAGTGAGGGCCAAATGGGCAACCATCACTGTCAATCTGGATCGGGCCAACAGGCCAGGTTTTCCTCTTGGACTGGCTGGAGGATGATGCTGCCATTTAGAAGACCTGTGTTTTGAAATTATAAACTCAGATATAAAGTTAAGTAGTAGTGCAATAGATATATATAAGTCAACACAGAAAATAAAGTACACAACACATAAAGTTAAGCAGTCAGACAATACATGCATATAGCTCATCTCCAGAAATAAAGTCATATATGTAACTAAATCATCTCCAGACATAAAGTAAGAGCAGTCGTATATTAATACTGTGTTACGTTAAAAAACCAGTATATAATTAAAATTAAAGTGGAAGAAATCAGAATACATTGAGAATTATTACTCTTCCACAGGGTCAACACGGTCAGTGGAAGTAGACGCCACATTACGATCGCCTCGAATGGGTGTTACCTTCAAGCATTCACCTTCAGTACTTAAATCGAATGTATCTCTTGGCTTTATGACAATAGGCACCACCAAGGCTTATCCAATGGATCCGGCATGAAGAATTCTTGCAAGAAGGTAGAATGAAGGGACAAGTTTTCTTATTTGGCCTTGTAAAGTCAACAAGTGTGAAGCCATGTTTGTCTGTTTTATTCTTATTGTTATCTGCCCAGTCACATTCAAACAAAATGATCTTATTGCGTCCTCATTAAATGATAGTTCAATGATATCTTTGATCACCCCGTAATAAGTAATAACTCCTCTCGGGTCATTATCATGCACACTTGCGTGGCTTGTCATCGTCACCATGACAGCAACTCTGCTATTCTGGGTACAGTTAGACTCTTCGGATGACTTTGGGCGAAATTTGAAACCTTGTATATCAAAGCTTTTGTATGTCCTGACTTAAATTCAGGAGACCGAGACAGAGTTAAATGACCTGCTTCTATTCCCATTGATTGGATTTCATTTTTCATCATTTTATAACACATTACCATGTTTTATATTAATAAAAATAGGATTTTTAATGTTTTTCTCTCATATTTTTCAGGTCCATTCTTTAATAGAGAAAAAGACCCAAATCTTGGATTTTTTTTAGAAATTAAAAGTGTTTTAAGAAGCCCAAATTATGGAAGCCCAGTTCTGTAACGATCTAAGGGATATTTCCAGGCTTCTAGAAGCTTCAGCTTGGCACCTGCACCATAACGGAATGTTAGAGCGATCGCTGGCACAACGGCCTAGATTCTGCCGCGAAAACGCGGTTCTGCCCGTGTTTTCGCAGTAAATCCCTGGCCGTTGATCAGGCGGTTGATCTTACGGCTATTATGGGTCACGATCAGCTCCTGAAGCCTATAAAAGGACCCCCAGGGTCTCTGTGAAAAGGAGGAGAGAATAGCATTTTGTTTTAGAAAAATGTTAGGAGTTCTTTAGTTCTCTCTTAGTTTCCTTATGTAATTTTTCATTTTCTCCTTTTAAATCCAGAAAAGAGAGAGTGAGAGAGATCTCTGTAATTGAAGAAGTGACAATTCAAATACAAAGGCTCAAGTTTTCTTTCCTCAAATTTTCTTGCTCTATTACATTTACTTTCAAAGCTCTTTACTTTCTTGCACTTATTTTACCATGTCTTCTTTCTTGTTTTTCTTTTCTATGGCTAACTAATCCCTTAACATGACTAACTAACTTCTAACACTACTAACTACTAACTCTTAGGTGATGCTAACTCATATGAATCATTGAATGTTTACATTTCTAGTCTTTTATCTAACAAGTCTTTTTATTCCCAATGAAGATTATTGGCCCAGAGGCCTTCCACTCTAGTTTTGATGATGATTAACTCATGTAGTTATGTTTACTAATAATCTTGTGATGTTTAGTTTCAGATACTTAATCAAGATATTAGTAGGTGATTAGCTTCAACAAAGGTGTTCTGGAGCTTCTCACATGGTGATTCAAGAGCCCGAGCATCAAAGATCATTTCTAGCACTCATTGGAGTCAAGCTCGGTGGATCACGATTTGGATCGAGTCGACTTGAAGACGGAGTTTGTCAAGAAGACTTCGGTACATAGTTTAGTTTAGTGTTTAGATCCATTTGTAAAGACTAGATAGTGTGATATGCTCAAGTTCATAACACACACACGTGTTTCTAGTTTTCATGTTTATTGGTTTTCAGTTTCGGTTTAACCGATCTTGGTTTTCATGAATAAATAGATTAAAAATAAGTTTACATGGTTTAATGTATATTAGATTGGTTCTATATACATGTATGCTTCATATCGTAGACAAACTTATTTTGATATGCCTATTCATGTATTTAGGTTTTGTGTTTTAACAAAATATATTTTTCGGATTTAATATCAAAAACATTGGTATATATATCTTTCATGTATATTGGATTTTATCCATATGCAACATGCTTCAAGTTGTTTAGATATCATGTTTTTGTATTTTGATGAGTTTTGGACAAAACGAATTTTCAATTCAAAAATCCAAGTTTTAGAAAATACGAGTTTTGGTTTTCGGCAAAATTTCCATAACACAAAAAATGGTTCAAAAAGTTTGAATATGTGTTGAAATTTTTCACACACGTTTCTATATCAAATATAATGTTAGAAACTATTTTTGTGGAATTTTAGAGTTTTTATGGGATTTTTTAGAATATTAAAAACCTATGTTTCTAGTCCTAAAATGCTGCCTGCCAGGCTCTGGCGGTCGACCGTAACGTACACGCTGGCCGGCCACTTGGGCCGGTCGACCGAGCGGTCAACCGACTGCAAGTACCCCACTCTCGGGTGGGGGCGGTCGACCGGACGGTCGACCGTGAGGCTTGGCACGGTCGACCGAGCGGTCGACCGGCCAGAGAGCAATTGCTCTCAGGATTGGCACGGTCGACCGGGCAGTCGACCGTGAGGCTCCAACGGTCAAATTTTTGACCGATAGCGGCCGATCGGGCCGGTCGACCGCCAGCCGCCAGGGCTGAGAAACAACCCCAACGGCTAGTTTTTCATGGGGCCTATATAAACCCCATTTGTAGGGGGTTTTGGTTAAGATTTTTAAGAAGAAAAAATTTCATACTTCCCAAGTGTTTTAAGCAAAAAGTTTTGGGTTCAAAATTCCTATTCTCTACTTTGTTTTAAAGTGTTTTATTTCAAAGAAAACAAGTCTTTTGGGAATTAGTTTTTGGTCTAAAAATTCTATATCTATTTGGTGTTTTTCCCAAGTGATTTTCTTTGATCAAAACACTTTGTTTTCCATACTTGAGCCATATCATTCTATCCTATCTATAGGATCTTTTATTTGTGAGAAAATTAGTTTGTGGTTGTGGAAACCACCAAGTGTTGTAACCCTCTAAATTTGTGATATCCCTCTTGTGTAGAGGTTGATCTTGGAGTGGTGGTTAGCTCCCGCTAGTGAGAGGTTGAGATTGTGTTTAGCTCCCTCTAGTGAGAGATAGAGTTGGTGTTGGTATCCCTCTTAGTGAAGAGGTGGATTGTGTTGTATTGGCTAAGTGCCTACCCCTCTTGTGTGAGGTGGTGTTTGTGTGGCTTTGTGCCTAGCCTCTGTGAGAGGTTGTATTCGGTTGAGAGAGGAGTTGTGTACTCCCTTGTTGTATTTCCCCAAATCCTCGTTGGAGGTTCCCTGTGTGGGAGTCCTGTGTGGACAATTAGTGGATTGGAAATCCTTCTAGGTAAAGGCGGGGACGTAGAGCTGGGTGCTCGAACCTCGAAACAAATCTTGTTGTTTGCATTTGATCCATTGACTCTTACTCTCTCTCTCTTTACTTTGTGCATTGATTCATATTGCCATGTCATATATATGCTTATGTGTTTGTGTGCCTCACTTGTGCTTAACCACGAGAGCTTCATATAGCGCCTCAACTCTTATTCAGAGGAATCAAGAGGAGTTAGTCCAAAGCCCTTTACCGGGAATTCGGCTACACTCGTTGGTTGCATTAAGTGTTGTTGCAATTAAGTTTTAATTTTCGCATTTAGTTCCTAGATTAGCCTTATCACCTATTCACCCCCCTCCCTCTAGGTGATTTCAATTGGTATCAGAGCCTGCACTCCTGATATTTGGTTTAACCACCTAGGAGTGTGATCTTGGTTAGCTAATCTACATTTGCATTTGCACACTTATATTGCTTGCACACACTCATGGATTGCTTGTCACCTCCCATGTTTGATGTCTCCAACATTGACATGTGAAAATTTAGGATGTCCATGTATTTGAAAACCTAGGCTTGCATGTTTTCCTTGCCACTACCAAGAAATCCTATCTTGGTAATAGCAAGCATATAGAGGCCAATGGAAAAGCCCTTGAGGCAATTAGAAGCACGCTTAACAAAGAATATCTTTCTATTGTTTCTAACTGTGATTCCGCCTTTGCAGTGTGGAACACTGAAAAGTCACCTAGAGGGGGGGTGAATAGGTGATATGGCTAATCCAAGAACTAAATGCGGAATTTAAAAACTAATTGCAATTACAAGAGATGCACACACAACCAAGCCAAGCAAATAAGTATGTATGAGCAATATGAATAGATGCAAGGTACAAAGTAAAGAGAGAGATAGAGAGAGTCAATGGATCAAGCGCAAACAACAAGATGTGTTTCGAGGTTCGAGCACCCAGCTCTACATTCCCGCCTTCGACACACGAAGGATTTCTAATCCACTAGCTAGTCCACAAAGAACTCTCACAAGGAGTACCCAACTCCTCTCTTTACAACCACAACCTCCTCCTTGAGGCAAGCTCCAATCCAACAAAACAATCACCTCACAACTTGAGGGATTAGCACAAAGTAAACAAGGATCACCTCACAACTTGAGGGATACAACCCAAGGCACAAAGCCAAACAAAGATTGGTTTTTAACTTGGTGGTCTAACAAACAACCACAAACAATCTCTTTCTCCCACACAAAAAATCCTATAGAAGAGATAGTAGATTTTAGCTCAAGTGTGGAGAAAACCAATGGAATGGAAATCAAAATCACAAAGAAAAATCCTTGGGAAATAATAGAAATCAAGATGGTGAAGTTCAATCAAAAGCTTTTCCCAAAAACCCTCTTCTTTGATTTTCCAAACCCTAGCAAAAACACCAAAAGGATGTTCAATTTAAGTCCAAAAACTTCTTTTGATTGCAGTGAAAACACCAGAGAGTAAGGAAAAATTCGCACAAAAAATCTTGGAGAAAAACTCTTGCAAATGGGGTATTTATAGGCAAATCTGGAAACTAGCCGTTGGCAGCAGATTTTGCCAAAATAACACTGCCGGTCGACCGGTCCGGTCGACCGTCCAACGGTCAATTTTTGCCCGTTGGCAGCTACCGGTCGACCACCCCGGTCGACCCAAACAAACAGAGAGCTCTGCTCTCATCCCGGTCGACCGTGACGGTCGACCGTCCCTGTCTGCCAAACGTGCACAGATTTGTGCACGTCGGTCGACCGACTTCAGGTCAAGTCGACTTGTTCAGAGAATAAGTCGACTGATTGAAGTCTGGAACAGAAAACTGGATCAGAAAATCAGTTTAAAAATATTTTGAAAAATCTTTTAACACTCCTAAAAATCACCAAAAATTGTTTTATCAATTTGGATTAATATATAAACATGTGGCAAAAAGTTTAGCTCATATATCAATCAATATGAACTATTTTTGTGTCTTATCATTTTTTACCAAAAACCAAAAACTTTATTACCTAAAACTTCGGATTTTGAATAGAAAATACGTTTTGTCCAAAACTCTTCCAAATACAAAAACATGATATTTAAACACTTTGAAGCATGATGCATATGGATAGAAATCCAATGTACATGAAACATATATATATCATAGTTTTTGTCTTTAATTCCAAAAATAAGTTTTTGTTAAAACACAAAACCTAAAACACATGAAATAGATATATCAAAGTAAGTTTGTCTAAGAGTTGAAGCATGCATGTATATAGAACAAATCTAGTATACATTAAACCATGTAAACTTGTTTTGATATAAAATCTATTCATGCAAACCAAGATCGGTTAAACCAAAAACCGAAAACCAAAACATGAAACGTGTGTGTTGTGAACTTGAGCATATCATACTATTCTAATCTTTACAATTTGAATCTAAACACAAAACTAAACTAAGGTACCGATGTCTTCTTGTAGAGCGCAATCTCCAAGCCGACTCGATCCAAAACTCTTTGATCCACCGAGCAAGTGCTATATATGATCTTTGACGCTCGGGCTCTTGAATCAACATGTGAAAGCTGTGTGGAAGCTTTCACCAACTAATATCTTGATTAATGATCTGAAACTTAAACTTCACAAGATAATTAGTACACATAACTACATGAGTTAATCATCATCAAAACTAGAGTGGAAGGCCTTTGGGCCAACAATCTCCCCCTTTTTGATGATGACAAAACTCATGGAGTTATATATGCATGGATTAAAGTTAAGCTTCAAAGAAGCTCCCCCTTAACTCATGCATAGGATAAATGACTAATAAATGGCTCTAGATACCAATGAAATTATAAAACATGAAACATGCATAGATATGCATAATACAATAAATGGCTCTAGAAACCAATGGAAAATACCAATGAAATTTCAAAAACAAATAAACATGTTCTAGATACCAATTAGCAAAAACAAATAAACATGCTCTTGATACCAATTAAACTAAAAACTCAATATATGCAACACAAAACTAATGAACTCTTTCACAAGCTCTTGATACCAAAACTAAACATGTTCTTTAAATAATATTTTTGATACAAATTGAACTTAATAAAAAACACATAAAACATGCATACAAACATGCATATAAACTCAAATACAAACATGCATATAAACATGCATATAAACTCAAATTCTTCTCCCCCTTTTTGTCAATCATCAACAAAGGGGTTAAAAACAAAACTAAAAAAAAAAACATATACCGATTAAAAGAAATTCTTCTTTCCCCTTATTTACAAAACTAATAAAAACATATTCTTTTTATATTCAAAACAAGGAATCAATCAAGGGATGCTCTCCCCCTTTTTGTCTAAACTCAATTATGATACCAATTAAATATGTGTCAATGAAGTGCATTTTGATATCAATTAAAAATGAAACTATACCAATTGAAAAACAAAAACCTTGATACCAATTGATAAGTAAGCAAACAACATACCAATTGAAAATAAACAATCTTGATATCAATTGAAATTAAACATAGATCTTAATACCAATTGAAATTATTATTTTTAAGTATATAAACAAATTTGATTTTGATACAAATTGAAATTATTTCCAATTGAAATTATTATTCTCTATATCATAAAGCAAGGGAGTGGAAAACAAGATACCAATTGAAAGATGAAATACAAGATTTTCTCCCCCTTTATGAAATACCAATAAAAACTATGATAAGGCTCGAATTAAGATACCAATTGAAAACTAAATCAATTGAAACAAAGTTGAAGCTCAAGCTTATCATAAACAAAAACTTGTGCTTAAAGATATAGTGATATAATAAGCACAAATAAAACACATATATGTATGAAAATTAGATACCAATTAAAATTGATATTCTTTGAAATGAAAGCATACATACATACAAATATATGAGTATACAAGAAATGTCAAGATTGATACCAATTGAAAGAATTCAATGATACCAATTGAAACAACAATAAGATCAAGTGTATACATCATATTTCTACCACCCATTTCATGTTCAAGTTTACTATGATTTTCACTATAAAGCATACATGAGCATGATCTCCCATCCAACCGCCCTTAGATGGTAGGGGTTTTCAAAAATAGGTTTACAAATATAGTATATTTGAAAACTACTACCAAATGAAGAAGACCGTAGCTAGTTATATGAATCAACTAGTACGAAATTCTTCAAGCAATGAACAAACCAAAAGATATTTCATGAAACATGAAAATCACATGATCACTAAAACACTCAAAAACCATATAGTCCATATCATACTCATGAAAACAAAATCATGAGAAAAACATTAAATGAGGTGAGTGTACAAGTGTTGTGAGAAAACATATCATCATGAAAATGGACAATCAAACTCAATATTGAAAACATGAAATTCATCTTAGATGTGAAATCACCAATTGAAATCATCTTAAAAACATGAAATTCATCATAAATGTGAAATCACCTAGCAAACATGAAATTCATCCAAACGATTTAAACTTCAATGGAATATGTATGTCATGTACAAACTAGCGTATACATACATATCCTAAACAAATGAGTCCACAAGAGTATATGCATGAAGGCATGTGGCTCAAGGATGTATATGTATATCTAATAGTTTGGACAAGATAGACATATACATGAAGTTAAAACATATGATCATGAAAACATATCCAAATTGAGGAATACAAGTTAGAATGCATGAATCATCAAAACTAGACTATACTAGTACATCAAGTGAATACAAATGAGCGTTCAAGCACAAACATATATAAAGGTCTATTTGTAGCTCACTAGTTGTCCAAGTATAAATCCTAGTCTTAATGAAAACTATCATTCAAGCAAGTAGTCAAACATGAAGCATAAAACGGGTCAACAATCAACATGATCATAATAATCAAAAACATGAATTATTAAGAAAAATCATAGTCAACCATATGATGACAAAGACATGTGCATTAGATCTATGATTAACATGATAGCTAAAACATAAAAAGAACACAAAATATGGGTCCATACTAAACATGGGTGTCTCAACAACTAATCATGTAAAGCATAAGTCCAATAAACATGGCAAAAATCATACTAATCATGAAACAATAAAACCTGAGTCATCAAAACAAAACATCATAAGTATCCATATGATCATTATGTATATGCATGTACATTAGATCTAGGGCATACATGATAGTACTAAACAAGGTGAGAACACAAAGATAAGATCCATATAAAACATGGGTGTCTCAAGTAACTAAACATGTACATCACTAGTCTAATCAACATGACATGAACATAATAATCAATAAACCAAGACATGCAATAGAATGATGAACATGAAAAGCATGCAATTAAAAATGGGAGTTAGAGAATGATACCAAAATCGATGAAGGTGCATCTCTAATTCTCCAAACCACGGTGGTCCTCCCACCAAATCCCCTTGAGAGTGAAGCATCCAAATAGTTCTCTTTTAAGCTTAGAACGCATCCACCTCAAGGCACCAATACTCTCACGTGATGTGAGAGCTCCCACCTACATCAAAAGTCAAAGAGGTGGTTTTTGGTACCCATTTCCTTTTGGGTCCACGTGGGTTAGTATCCTTTCTAACCCAAAAAGATTAGTTGCTAAATTTTCATGATAAATACGATCATAACAAAATCTAGCAAGATAGCCTTTTCGGCCACAATTTGTACATGTGTACACATGAGCATACGTGTGATGGTGGTGACCGTGGGAAGCACGTGTATGCCGTGTTGGGTGTGCATGCAAAGATGGACCTTGTTTCTTGCGAGCCAAGGTTTCCAAACGTGAATGATTCAATGTGCATTGGCTCAAAGTGGAGCCCAAACAATCTACACTTTTCTTCAAGATATTTATATCATTTTCAATAGTGGAAGATAAAGTGGAGCATGCAATAGATGTGCAAGAAGTAGAAGCTATACTAGCATGGCACACATGAGAATCAATATCAATTTTCAAAGATTCATTATTCTTTAAAACCAAATCCAACTCTTTTGTAATTGAATCAATTTTATTTTTCAAAATGAGGTTTTCTTTAAAAGTAAAGTCCAATTTTGAAGATAAAATCTCATTGTGCTTCACAACATCATCACAATCATTTTTGCTTTTCAAAAATTCATTTTCCTTTAAAGCAAGTTCAAGTTGAGATTTAAGTGAGTCACGTTCACTTGCAATCTCTTCCTTTTCTTGCAAAATCGATTCAAAATTAGAACACAAATCCTTTAATTCATTTTTCAAAACAAGGCTGTCCTCTTTCAAAAGATTGTGTTTTTCCAAGAAATTTTCAAGCTTTTGAGCAAGTTCCAAATTTAAAGTTTGAACTTCAAAACAACCATGGCAATAGGAACTAGAGCTATCATCTAATTGAGTGTCCGATTGTACCTCAAGGGAGTTATTCCCTTGGACCATGAGGCAACGCTCTTCGGACTTTTCTCTCTTAGATCTCCTCATCTTGTTGATAATCCTTGGAAGCTCGGGAGATGTCAATAAGCTCCAAACTACAAAAGCCGATTCATAATGATTAAACACCGGTAAAAGATGTTCATTAAGAGATGCTCTAAGTGCTCTAAGTGCTAATGTATTAGCCTTTTTATGCTTGCTACTATTTGGGAATGATTCTTGAGTAGAGGCTTGATAAACTAGATGACCTAGTGATTTTAAATGCCTACTCATATTGGCCATCCAAGAATCAAGTCTAAAATGGTCAAACATAGGAGGGCTATCCATGAGTGCAAACTAAATGAGTGCAAATGAAAATGCAAATGAAGATTAGCAAACCAAGATCTCACTCCTAGGTGGTTAAACCTAAATATCAGGAGCACTAGCTCTGATACCAATTGAAAAGTCACCTAGAGGGGGGGTGAATAGGTGATATCGCTAATCTAAGAACTAAATGCGGAATTTAAAAATTAATTGCAATTACAAGAGATGCACACACAACCAAGCCAAGCAAATAAGTATGTATGAGCAATATGAATAGATGCAAGGCACAAAGTAAAGAGAGAGATAGAGAGAGTCAATGGATCAAGCGCAAACAACAAGATGTGTTTCGAGGTTCGAGCACCCAGCTCTACATCCCCGCCTTTGACACACGAAGGATTTCTAATCCACTAGCTAGTCCACAAAGAACTCTCACAAGGAGTACCCAACTCCTCTCTTTACAACCACAACCTCCTCCTTGAGGCAAGCTCCAATCCAACAAAACAATCACCTCACAACTTGAGGGATTAGCACAAAGTAAACAAGGATCACCTCACAACTTGAGGGATACAACCCAAGGCACAAAGCCAAACAAAGATTGGGTTTTTAACTTGGTGGTCTAACAAACAACCACAAACAATCTCTTTCTCCCACACAAAAAATCCTATAGAAGAGATAGTAGATTTTAGCTCAAGTGTGGAGAAAACCAATGGAATGGAAATCAAAATCACAAAGAAAAATCCTTGGGAAATAATAGAAATCAAGATGGTGAAGTTCAATCAAAAGCTTTTCCCAAAACCCTCTTCTTTGATTTTTCAAACCCTAGCAAAAACACCAAAAGGATTGTTCAATTTAAGTCCAAAAACTTCTTTTGATTGCAGTGAAAACACCAGAGAGTAAGGAAAAATTCGCACAAGGAGAAAAACTCTTGCAAATGGGGTATTTATAGGCAAATCTGGAAACTAGCCGTTGGCAGCAGATTTTACCAAAATAACACTGCCGGTCGACCGGTCCGGTCGACCGTCCAACGGTCAATTTTTGCCCGTTGGCAGCTACCGGTCGACCACCCCGGTCGACCCAAACAAACAGAGAGCTCTGCTCTCATCCCGGTCGACCGTGACGGTCGACCGTCCCTGTCTGCCAAACGTGCACAGATTTGTGCACGTCGGTCGACCGACTTCAGGTCAAGTCGACTTGTTCAGAGAATAAGTCGACTGATTGAAGTCTGGAACAAAAAACTGGATCAGAAAATCAGTTTAAAAATATTTTGAAAAATCTTTTAACACTCCTAAAAATCACCAAAAATAGTTTTATCAATTTGCATTAATATATAAACATGTGGCAAAAAGTTTAGCTCAAATATCAATCAATATGAACTATTTTTGTGTCTTATCATTTTTTACCAAAAACCAAAAACTGTATTATCTAAAACTTGAATTTTGAATAGAAAATACGTTTTGTCCAAAACTCTTCCAAATATAAAAACATGATATTTAAACACTTTGAAGCATGATGCATATGGATAGAAATCCAATATACATGAAACATATATATATCATAGTTTGTCTTTAATTCCAAAAATAAGTTTTGTTAAAACACAAAACCTAAAACACATGAAATAGATATATCAAAGTAAGTTTGTCTAAGAGTTGAAGTATGCATGTATATAGAACAAATCTAGTATACATTAAACCATGTAAACTTGTTTTGATATAAAATCTATTCATGCAAACCAAGATCGGTTAAACCAAAAACCGAAAACCAAAACATGAAACGTGTGTGTTGTGAACTTGAGCATATCATACTATTCTAATCTTTACAATTTGGATCTAAACACAAAACTAAACTAAGGTACCGATGTCTTCTTGTAGAGCGCAATCTCCAAGCTGACTCGATCCAAAACTCTTTGATCCACCGAGCAAGTGCTATATATGATCTTTTGAATCAACATGTGAAAGCTGTGTGGAAGCTTTCACCAACTAATATCTTGATTAATGATCTGAAACTTAAACATCACAAGATAATTAGTACACATAACTACATGAGTTAATCATCATCAAAACTAGAGTGGAAGGCCTTGGGCCAACAACGTTGACCTCCTCCAAGCTTCAATTGCCAATCCAAACGGAGGATGAATCTAGTGGAGAATCCGAGCAACAATGCTACATGGTCTAAGGGAATGACTCCCTTAAGGTATACTCGGAAACTCAATTAGATAGTGATGATGCTAGTTCTTCATGTAATGACTATGTTGATCCCAATGCCTTGAATGAAGAACTATCCATTGTTTGTGAAAAATTGCTTGAAAAATATAACCTTTTGAAAAAGAAGAGTTTTGAACTAAAAGATGAAAATAAGAATTTGTGTTCAAAACTAGATTTGGTTTTGCAAGAGAAAGTGGAGATTTCTAGTGAACGTGACTCACTTAAATCTCAACTAGACCTTACCCTAAAGGAAAATGAAATTTTAAAAAGTAAAAATGATTGTAATGATATTTGAAGAAAAATGAAAACTTGTCTTCAAAAGTTAATTTTGTTTTAAAAGAAAATGATTCTTTGAAAAACAAAATTATTTCTATTTCAAAAGAACTAGAGTTGGTTTCTAAGAAGAATATTGTTTTGAAAAATGATTTAGATACACATGTTTGCCATGCTAGTGTAGCTTCACATTCTAACTCATATATTGCATGCTCCACTTCTTCTAACATGAAAATGATATAAATTTGTTAAAGAAGAATATGGATTATTTAGGCTCCACTTTGAGCCATTGTGTTTTGAGCCATACACGTTGAAAATCTTGTTTCGAAAGAAACAAGTTCCTTCTATGCATGCACACCATACACGGCATACACATGCTTCGCACATTCATGCACATCACACATTATATGCTCATGTGTACACTTGTACACATTGTGAACGTAAGGGCCACCTTGCTAAGTTTTGTTATGATCGTATACATGATTCAAATTTAGCAACTAAGTTTGTTTGGGTTAGGAAAGGAACTAACCCCCATGGACCCAAAAGAGTGTGGGTACCAAAGACCACCCCTATTGTATTTGATATAGGTGTGGGCTCTCACATGACGTGAGAGTAATGGTGCCTTGAGGTGGATGCGTTCCGAGCTTTATGAGGACTATTTGGATGCATCACTTTCAAGGGAGTTTGGTGGGAGGACCACCTTGATTTGGAGACATAGAGAGTTGCCCTCTCAGTTTTGGTAACGATCTCTAACTCCCATTATATTTACATGCTTTCATATTATTCATTTTTTTTTGCATGTCTTGATGTTTTATGATTAGTATGTTATATGCCATGAGATTTAGATTAGTGATATACATGTTTAGTTATTTGAGACACCCATGTTTAATATGGATTTATATCTTTGTGTTCTCACATTTATTTTTAACTAATATGCATGTGCATATACATATTGATCATATGAGTTTTTATTTTGATGCTTCATGTTTTGATTACATGTCTAGATGTTAGTTTTCATTAAGACCTAGGTATATACTTGTACTACTAGTGAGCCACAAATAGATTATTATATGTTTGTGCTTGAACACTCATTTGTGTTCATTAGATGTACTAGTATAGCCTAGTTTTGATGATTCATGCATTTGACTTGTATTTTCATTTTATACATGTTTTCATGTTTGTATGTTTAGCTTCATGTATATGTCTATTTTATCAAAACTTAAGATATACATGTATACCCCTTTGAGTCTTTTTGCCTTTCATGCAAATCTTTGTTATGGACTCAATTGTGTTTAGGGATATGTATGTATATTTCTAGTTTAGACAAAAGATACATATACCTTGAAGTCTATTTGACTTTGATGATTTTCATGTTTTAAGGATTTTTGAGCTTTATTGCCTAATTTCATGATGATGTGTTTCACATAATTATTATACACTCACCTTATTTATTTTCTCATGATTTTTATTTTCATGAGCATAATTTGTGCTATATAGATTTTTGAGTATTTAGTGATCATGTGACTTACATATTTTTCATGAAATATATTTTTGTTTTATTCCTTGCTTGAAGGATTTCGTACTAGTTTACAAATTTTTCATATAACTAGTTCGTTTTCTTCACTTTGGAAGAGTTTTCAAACATATTCTATTTTCAAACCTATTTTTGAAAACCCCTTCCATCTACGGGCGGTTGGTTGGGCGACCATGCCTTGTATGTTCATATTGAAAATCTATTTAAAACATGTGCATGAAATGGGTGGAAAGGAATATGAGTTATACATTTGATCTTATTATGTTTTCAATTGGTATCACTATTGACATTCTTTTTGTATATTCATACATGTTTTTATATATGTATGTCTTCACTTCAAATAGTATCAATTTCGATTGATATTTATCTTTTCATACATATGTATATGCTTTATTTGTGCTTACTATATCACTATATCTTTGAGCAAAAATTTTGGTTATGCTAAGCTTGATTTCTTAAATGAATATTTTATTTCAATTGATTATGTTTCAATTGGTATCCTAAACAAGCTTATGCATCATTTGTTTGGTATTTCATAAAGGGGGAGAAAATTCATGTTTCTACTTTCAATTGGTTTTGTTATTTTACTCCCACACTTTATGTTAAAAATGATTAAAATATATATATATTGATTATTTTGGTATCATATGCTTTTAATGAGAAATTACTTTCAATTGGTACTAATCTCTACAATTGGTATCTTAAAATTTGATTACAAGTGATAACTTTTACAAGTGGTACCTTAAAAACTTTGTTTATATGATATCTTAAAAATTGATTTACTAAGATATCTCAAATTTGTTTTATTGAGAAAAGTCAAAATTTTGTTTTTAATGAGAAATATTAAAATTGTTTTGATTTGTATTGCCTATATGCAAGGGGAGCTTAACATCTCTTCTACATATAGATTCATGTTGAGTATATTTTATATTGAGGAGCTTGACAACTCTTCTTTATGCGGTACACGTGTGTAGGGGGAGCTTCACATCTCCTCTTATGCATTGCATATTATGTGTTATGTGAATTAGGGCTTGTCATCCCTTCTTCATGTAATGCATATATGTAGGGAAGTTAACTTAGCGTCTTCCTCTTCATAATTGTATATCGCATATATTCTTATTATTGATTTGTTTAATGTCACCCCTTTATTGATTCTTTGTTTTTGACAAAAAAAGGGAGAACATTGTGTTGTTTTTTTACTTTAACCCTTTGTTGATGATTGACAAAAAGGGGGAGAAGTATTTAGTATATATGCATGTTTTGGAGAAGAATTTTTGTTTATGCATATTGTTTTGCAAAAAGGAGAAAAGAATTCGATGTGTTTTATACTTGATTGGCATGTTTATCTCCTTGTATTTGCATACATGTTTATGTGCTTTCATTGCATATTTATTTGTTTATTGCTATGCATGAGTTAAGGGGGAGCTTCTTTGAAGCTTTACTTTAATCCATGCATATATAACTTCATGAGTTTTGTCATCATCAAAAAGGGGGAGATTGTTGGCCCAGAGGCCTTCCACTCTATTTTTGATGATGATTAACTCATGTAGTTATGTTTACTAATAATCTTGTGATGTTTAGTTTCAGATACTTAATCAAGTTATTAGTAGGTGATTAGCTTCAACAAAGGTGTTCTGGAGCTTCTCACATGGTGATTCAAGAGCCCGAGCGTCAAAGATCATTTCTAGCACTCATTGGAGTCAAGTTCGGTGGATCACGGTTTGGATCGAGTCGACTTGAAGATGGAGTTTGTTAAGAAGACTTCGGTACATAGTTTAGTTTAGTGTTTAGATCCATTTGTAAAGACTAGATAGTGTGATATGCTCAAGTTCACAACACACACACGTGTTTCTAATTTTCATGTTTATTGTTTTTTCGGTTTCGGTTAACCGATCTTGGTTTTCATGAATAGATAGATTCAAAACAAGTTTACATAGTTTAATGTATATTAGATTTATTCTATATACATGTATGCTTCATATCTTAGACAAACTTATTTTGATATGCCTATTCATGTATTTAGGTTTTGTGTTTTAACAAAACATATTTTTCGGATTTAATATCAAAAACATTGGTATATATATCTTTCATGTATATTGGATTTTATCCATATGCAACATGCTTCAAGTTGTTTAAATATCATGTTTTTGTATTTTGATGAGTTTTGGACAAAACGAATTTTCAATTCAAAAATCCAAGTTTTAGAAAATACGAGTTTTGGTTTTCGGCAAAATTTTCATAACACAAAAATGGTTCAAAAAGTTTGAAATATGTGTTGAAATTTTCTCACATGTTTCTATATCAAATATAATGTTAGAAACTAGTTTTATGGAATTTTAGAGTTTTTATGAGATTTTTTGGAATATAAAAAACCTATGTTTCTAGTCCTGAAATGCTGCCTGTCAGGCTCTGGCGGTCAACCATACCGGTCGACCGGATCTAGAGTCGGTCGACCGGACAGGTCGACCGATATGCACAAAACGTGTACGCTGGCCAGCCACTTGGGCCGGTCGACCGACTGCAAGTACCCCACTCTCGGGTGGGGGCGGTCGACCGGACGGTCGACCGTGAGGCTTGGCACGGTCGACCGAGCGGTCGACCGACCGGCCAGAGAGAATTGCTCTCTGGATTGGTACGGTCAACCGGGCGGTCGACCGCGAGGCTCCAACGGTCAAATTTTTGACCGTTGGCGGTCGACCGCCAGCCGCCAGGGCTGAGAAACAGCCCCAACGGCTAGTTTTTCATGGGGCCTATATAAACCCCATTTGTAGGGGGTTTTGGTTAAGATTTTTAAGAAGAAAAAATTTCATACTTCCCAAGTGTTTTAAGCAAAAAGTTTTGTGTTCAAAATTCCTATTCTCTACTTTGTTTTAAAGTGTTTTTATTTTAAAGAAAACAAGTCTTTTAGGAATTGATTTTTGGTCTAAAAATTCTATATCTATTTGGTGTTTTTCCAAGTGATTTTCTTTGATCAAAACACTTTGTTTTTCACATTTGAGCCATATCATTCTATCCTATCTATAGGATCTTTTATTTGGGGAAAATTAGTTTGTGGTTGTGGAAACCACCAAGTGTTGTAACCCTCTAAATTTGTGATATCCCTCTTGTGTAGAGTTGATCTTGGAGTGGTGGTTAGCTCCCTCTAGTGGGAGGTTGAGATTGTGTGTTTAGCTCCTTCTAGTGAGAGGTGGAGTTGGTGTTGGTATCCCTCTTAGTGAAGAGGTGGATTGTGTTGTATTGGCTAAGTGCGTACCCCTCTTGTGTGAGGTGGTGTTTGTGTGGCTTTCTGCCTAGCCTCTGTGAGAGGTTGTATTCGGTTGAGAGAGGAGTTGTGTACTCCCTTGTTGTATTGCCCCAAATCCTCGGTGGAGGTTCCCTGTGTGGGAGTCCTGTGTGGACAAGTTAGTGGATTAGAAATCCTTCTGGGTGAAGGCGGGGACGTAGAGTTGGGTGCTCGAACCTCGAAATAAATCTTGTTGTTTGCGTTTGATCAATTGACTCTTACTCTCTCTCTCTCTCTTTACTTTGTGCATTGATTCATATTGCCATATCATATATATGCTTATGTGTTTGTGTGCCTCACTTGTGCTTAACCACGAGAGCTTCATATAGCGCCTTAACTCTTATTCAGAGGAATCAAGAGGAGTTAGTCCAGAGCCCTTCACCGGGAATTCGGCTACACTCGTTGGTTGCATTAAGTGTTGTTGCAATTAAGTTTTAATTTCCGCATTTAGTTTTTAGATTAGCCTTATCACCTATTCACCCCCCCTCTAGGTGATTTCAAGTTGAGTATTGTTTCTATTCTTAGTGAAGGCTTTGTTATCCCCTCCATATGACTCATGTGTGCCTCATTTAGAGCCTTGTTTCTTTAACAAGTACCTTGCTGGAACATGAAGATGGATCACTTTAGTATGCTAGTACTTATTGTACTAGCTTATTATTTCTGCTAGCTTGTTATAGCTTTGATGATTTAACGAATCTTACGTTCTTGATAAGCATACCTAAAGTGTGAATACCTATGTTCAATTATTGTGAACCTATTGGGAGCCGATGATCTGAGGAGGCCACCTAGCCAAGCTAAGACGAGAACGTATCCACAATTTGGAGCAACTTATTGACTTGTCAAAACAAGAAGAACAATTGCCAATGAATCTACATGAGCACAAGTCACCCAACGAGATTAGCAAGTTAGTGGTGTAGAATGTTAGTTAGTCATGGTTTTCTCTCTATCGAATTTAAAACTCTTTTCTAAAACTTTCTCTTTTTTCAACTTCACCGTTTTCGTTCCGTTTTACTCGCTTCTCTTTTTCTTTTCCTTAAAACACTACAAAGATTCTTCACTTTCTTTCCGCTTTATTTTGTTTTCCAATTTTTTAACAAAGAAGAACCTTCATTTTTCTTCTCAAAAACTTCAACATAAAAACTGTGAACGCTTCCATCGGTAGCCCTCCCTGCGGATACGACCCATTATAGGTTTTGTTACAAATGGTAATTCAAAGGAGTAAAGTAATTCTACACACATATTCAGAGCTTGAACATCAGCACAAGGACATAAATGATTTACTCTGAACTCTTGCTCAATTCAATTCCTCCTTTCGAACAATTTTTTGGCGCCGTTGTCGGGGAGGACGACGGTTTTTGTTCTGTTTTTGGATCTAAAATGAATTTTTTCTTCTCTGTTGCAGGTCACAGTTAAGGAAACAGGAATACAAGAATTGCAGTAACATATAAGTGGTCTTGGGCCTCTGCTCTAGAAAGCAGAGACCAAGTACCCTCTGAATTGCCACGTATTCTCGGCTCTGGCCGTGGATCCGTGGCAAGGAAGAGTTCACTACTCAGTTTTTGTTGCAGGGCTGCTTGCTTTGCAAAAATATAGCTTGCTGTAAAAATTTATTTCTTATATGCTATCACCAGGATCCTGCTAATAAACCAAAAGTAAAAGTTTGTTGAAAAATTAAAAATTTATTAGACGTTTTCATTCTAGGCAAGTGTCTTTTCAATTTATTTACTTTACTGTTGAAGAGAGCTAGAGCAAGGTATGTTTGCATAGCATATTGAATAGGACTCATCTCTTGGCTGATTTATATCGCTTTGAGTGAATCTTGTTTGCATATTCTATACACTTGCACAAATTGATTTTAAGGGCACCACCCCAATAACAAAATAAGGTAGGGATTTCATCACCCTTTCTTAGCCTAAAAACAACATTCCGAGCACTCACAATCCTTAGCTTTAAAATAAAAAATGATAAACATTGGCCCCTAGGGACATCCAGACTCGATAAGAGATTAGCTGTGGTTAGAAATTATTTTTGATTCATACTCCAGTCAAATCAGTGTCTAAGGTTGGGGATTAAGAGGTTACGCCTCAAAGATACCGTGATTTGGCGTAATTAAGGCCCATTGCTTACGCACGGATACCTCCCACCGCATTTTGCCCCTACCTGACTGATTAGCTGTGGTCTGATTCGAGCAATAACCTTCCTCGGGTAATCGACCAGTTAGGAGTCGTCTAGGTCCAGGGATCCTAGATAGCTTGGTGATTATTTTTCTTTATTTTTATTTGTTATTTTCCTTTTTTGATTGTTTGTTGGGTGAACGTTGTCTGTGTTGTGCATGCAAGAGTGGTACCAGGATCCTATTTCATCAAGACTTGTTAGGAATACTACATTTACACACACCACTTCCTGATACAATTCCAATCATGGCGAATCATATTCTCTCCAAGACAAGGTCTACACAATCACACTTCACTTCCTTCCTGTATTCTTCTACTTGAGGCAAATGGAAACAATTTTGAGCTAAAGTCTCAGTTCATAAACACACTCCCTAGGTTCCATGACCTAGAATCCGAGGATGCGTATTTCTTCATTCGAGAGTTTGAAGAAGTATGTTTGATGATGAGAATTCCCCAACTGGGGGAAGACGCTGTTAGATTGAGATTCATTCCCTTTGCGTTTAAGGATATGGCCAAGAAGTGGCTATAAAATCTGCCGGTTAGTTCCTTTTTGTCATGGGATGATTTTGTCAAGGTCTTTCTTAAGAACTTCTATCCCATCCATAAAACTGCCCTCATCCAGAAAAATATAATGCAGTATAGGCAGGAAATAAATGAACCATTCTGGAAGTAATTTAAACGGTTTAAGGATTTATTAGCCCAATGTCCTTACCACGGAATAGAGAAATGGAGGCAGTGCCAAATTCTCTATGACGGATTAGACTACCAAACTAAGACGCTCCTTGAGACTATATGTCAAGGGGAATTTTTGAAAAAAGATGAGGACCAGGGTTGGGACCTATATAAAGCTTTAGCAGAAAAAATCATTCAGTGGGAGTCTTGCCCCGAGAAAACTAACCCCACTACTTCCAGAACTGGTATGTTTTCAATTGACTCCGCTAAAGCTGCCGAGGCAAAAATCACACAACTGATGAGGAGGCTAGAACTACTCGAAGTCAGGGAACCCAACTCAGTGAACCAGGTCAACCTAACACCAGTGATCAATCCGGTTGTACCTATTGCCATGCACTCACCCACCTGTTTGAGGAGTGTCCGGTTTACCAAGCTCAACTAATGTTCCCTGAAAACATGAATGCAGCATATGCCAGACCCAACTACAATCCATACCCGAAAACATACAATTCGTGATGGAGGAACCACCCAAATTTTTCATGGAGTCAGTCTGGTCCTGAGCAACCCAAGCAACAACTTTCACACCAATATTCTGCTCAGTCTCATCAACCCAGTTTCCATCAGAGTCAATCGAATTCTCAATCAAATTATCAACTTAACTTCCAGCCCATATATCAATAACAACAACAGAATCATCCAGATAAAAAAATATCAGATTTGGAAAGAATAATTGAAACCTTGTCCAAAAACCAGGCCTCAATGATGAACAACTACAACCAAGCTATTAATAGGTTAGAGGTTCAAATAGGTCAACTGGCTAACTCATTAAATGAAAGACAAAAAAAGGAACACTGCCTAGTCAGCTATTGCCTAATCCTAAGAAGCCCTTTCCTATTCAAGAAGCGAAGACATAAGTCCCAAACAATGAAACACTGTTCATATCTTGAGATCCAGAAAACAAGTTGGCAATCAGGTTTCTAGTCATCCTGTTTCCAACAAATTTCAAATTCTCCTGTGACTATACCACAAACTCAAAATGATCCAAATGACCCATCTTCAAGTTCACAACCATCAACCTCCAAGTCCAATGATAAAAACAAAACAGATGAACAACCTTACTAGCCTATTTTGCCATTTCCTAATAGGCTAGCAAATAACAAGATCAATGCTCAAATGGAGAAGATTAGGGAAATGTTCAATCAGGTTCAGATCAATGTGCCCCTTCTTGATGCCATACAACAAGTCCCTTCATATGCAAATTTTTAAAAGATATGTGCACCAAGAAAAGAAAAACAAATGTCCCAAAAAAGGCCTTCCTTGCATCTAACATGAGTGAGTTGTTAACCGGGCCTATTCCTGTGAAATATAAAAACCCCGAGAGTCCAACCATTTCATGTATCATAGGGCAGACCACAATAAATCGGGCCTTACTTGATCTAGGAGCCAGCATCAATTTGCTTCCCTTTTCTGTGTATCAGCAACTCAGGCTGGGCGACCTCCATCCAACAAGAGTTACTATACAATTGGCTGACCGATCTGTAAAGATTCCCAAGGGGGAGATTACAGATGTCCTCATACGATTAGGAGAATTCATTTACCCCGTGGATTTCATCATTCTGGAGACACAATCCTTACAAAATTCAAAAGCTCAAACCCCGGTCATTCTAGGACGCTCCTTCCTAGCCACTGCAAATGCCATCATAAACTGTAGGAATGGATCTATGCGTCTGACTTTAGGAGATATGACGAAAGAGGTAAATATTTTCCACCTCGGAAAACAACCTCATGACTTGGATGACCAGTCTTTCGAAGTGAACTTGATTGAAGGATTGACAAGTGAACACGAAGCGGAGATGGAATATGAGTCTGACAAGGAATTCAAATTGGAGTCTGATGACTTCAATCTTGATCCAATCATTGAATCCACAGTGGAGTGGGCAACAAACGCAACCCCTATCATTCCCTTACAAGAGGAACAACCATCGATAGATCATGTCCCCTCTTTAAAGCTGAAAGTTCTTCCTACTCATCTCAAGTACTAGTACTTGGGTGAAAAGGAAGCTTTCCCTGTGATAATACATCTCATCTTATGGAACAACAAGAATAGGATCTTCTTGCGGTGTTGAGGAAAAATCGAGAGGCCATCGGTTGGACCATGGCTGATATAAAGGGGATCAGTCCATCCATTAAATAACACCGAATTCACTTAACAGAAGAGGCAAAGCCAAAACGCGACCCACAGCGTCAATTAAACCCAATCATGCAAGAGGTTGTCTGAGCTAAAATTATGAAGTTACTAGACAATGGGATCATTTATCCCATATCTGATAGCCAATGGGTTAGTTCAGTCTATGCTGCGCCAAAGAAGGCAGGCTTTACTGTGATAAAAAATGACAAGGAATTAGTACAAACTCGTCTTTCAATGAAGATTCGAGTCTGCATTGATTACCAAAAATTGAACGCTGCCACATGTAAAGACCACTTCCCTCTTATGTTCATAGATCAGATGCTCAAGAGATTGGCTGGACATGAATATTATTGTTTCCTGGATGGATATTCAGGATACAATCAAATTCCAATTGCTCCCAAGGATCAAGAAAAAACCACTTTCACCTCTCCATTTGGAACGTTTTCATACAGAAGAATGCCCTTTGGTTTATGCAACGCTCCTGCAACGTTCCAATGTTGCATGCTTAGTCTCTTTCGGACATGGTAGAAAGATTTCTCAAATTTTTATGGATGATTTCTGTATATATGGGGATTCCTTCGACTAGTGCCTGCATCATCTGAAGCTAGTTTTACAAAGAAGCATGGAAAAAAAACTTGACACTCAACTAGAATATGTGTCATTTCATGGTCAAGCAAGGAATTATTCTGGGGCACGAAATTTCAAGCAGAGGAATTGAGGTTGATAGATCAAAGGTAGAGGTGATAGCAAGCTCCCTGAACCAAAAAGCCTAAAAGACATTAGATCATTTCTACGGCACGCTGGCTTCTATAGAAGTTTTATTAAGGAGTTTAGTAAAATTGCTAGACCTATAACTAATCTGTTATGAAAAGATGTGCCCTTCAATTTTGATAAAGTGTCTACAAGTTTGGGAGGAGCTAAAGCAAAGACTTGTCTCGGCACCAATAATCTCAGCGCATGATTGGATTAGACCCTTCGAAATCATGTGTGACGCCTCTGATTTTTCCTTAGGCGCTATTCTAGGATAGCGTATTGATAACAGGCAGCATGTGATTTATTATGCTAGTAGGACGCTCAACGAGGCCAAACTTAACTACACAACGACTGAAAAAGAATTTTTTTAGCAGTTGTGTTTGCGTTGGAGAAATTTCGTCAGTACCTACTAGGGTCTAGGACAACGATTTTCACCGACCACTCCGCCCTCAGATACCTGATGCAAAAGAAGGATGCAAAAGCTAGGCTTATTCGATGGATACTTCTTTTGCAAGAGTTTGACTTAGAAATAAAAGATAAAAAGGGTGTTGAGAATGTGGTGGCTGATCACTTTTCAAGGATCCCAATGCACCAACTAAGATGATATTGATCAATAAAGATTTTCCTGACGAACACATCTTCACGATGTGTAAAGAGCCCTGGTATGCCGATATAGCAAACTACCTTGAAACCAGGCAAACACTCAGGACAAGCACCGCTTTATGACAAAAATACGATTTTTCTTTTGGAATGAACCGTATTTATTCAAATATTGCTCTGACCAGATAATTAGAAGGTGTCTTCCTGAGGATGAACATCAGAGCGTTTTGATATTTTGTCACGAGTTAGCTTGTGGTGGACACTTTGGTCCATGAAAGACTGCCGAGAAAGTCCTTCAGAGTGGTTTCTACTAGCCCACTCTCTTCAAAGACGCTCATACCTCTTGCAAACTCTGTGCCAAATGTCAAATGACGGGTCAAATTACACGCAGAGACATGATGCCCCTTACACCGATCTTGGAAGTAGAAATTTTTTATTTGTGGGGCATTGATTTCATAAGACCCTTTCCTATGTCTTACGACAACCAATTCATTTTGGTAGCTGTAGACTATATTTCAAAGTGGGCTGAAGCTGTTCTAACCAGAACAAATGATAACCAGGTTGTCATCAAATTCTTAAGAGAAAACATTATTTCGCGCTTTGGAGCCCCTCATGCGATAATCAGTGACAACGGGAGTCATTTCCACAACCGGGCTTTCCAAGCCCTAATGCGGAAATACTCCATTTCTCATATATTATCCACGGCTTACCACCCTCAGACGAACGGGCAAGTAAAAGTTAGAAATAGACAAATAAAACTGATATTGGAGAAAACTGTAGGACAGAATCGTAAGAACTGGTCCGTCAAACTTGTTGATGCCTTATGGGCTTATCGGATCGCCTACAAGACTGTCCTCGGTATGTCTCTATATCGAGTTATATTCGAAAAGCCATGCCATTTGCCCGTGGAGCTTTAGCACCGTGCGATGTGGGCAATCAAACAGTTAAACTTTGACCTAAAGAAAGCCGGTGACTTGAGAAAGTTACAGATTTTTGAGCTGGAAGAGATAAGAAATGATGCATACGATAGTGCCCGGATCTCTAAACACAAAACTAAACTCTTCCATGACAAATCCATTAATAGGAAGAATTTTGTCCCCAGACAAAAAGTCTATTGTACAATTCCAGACTCTACCTTTTCCCTAATAAGCTGAAAACCAGGTGGTTAGGACTGTATATTGTACAAATCATTTCCCTCATGGTGCTATTGAGATTTCAGATCCCAAGAATGATAGCATGTTCGAAGTCAATGGCCAATGACTAAAACCATTCTACACTACGGAGCTAGAGTCACACGATATTCTTGAACTGTGTCTTTGCGACCCAGTCTACATGTAACCAGGTCCTTCTTGCAATTTCCCCCAGTGTTCCTTGTAGATCTTTTTGGAACCTACCTCATAAAATAAATCAAAGAAAAAATATATATATAACAATAATAATAAAAATAAAAAATAATAAATAATAAACAAAATATATATATAAATAAAATAAATAAAAAAGATAACAAAAATAAAAAAAATAATGGACCTAAGTGCTAATAGCACCTAGGTTTTCTCCCCTATATATACTCATTTTCATCAATAATAACCAGAAATTAACCCTAGGTTAGCAATTTTCATTTTTCCTAGGGACAAATACGGAAACCTACCCTTCTCAGGCCCCTATAAAAACCCTCCTACCCCTCTTCCGTTTTCTACCCTAAAGCCTAAGATCAGATCTGAGGAGAGATCAAAGCGCCGCCACCCAAATTTTTCCAGCCCCTGCAACCCTATTGTTGCCGCATTTTCTCGGCCCTTGCCGCGCGTCCACAGCCATCTTGAGGAGTCCAGAGTGTCGCCAAATTTTTCTGTGGTCGCTGCTTCCTGAAGATCTCAGATCTACAACTCAATCAGCTACTTTCCCTGTCGATTGCTCTCTGTAATCTAAATTTGATTTCCCCCACTTATTACGGAGGAGGTTTGCAATTTTCTCTCCTTTCCTTCATATTTTCAGCCATGGCACCCTTAGTATTTACTGAGAAAAATTTTTCTAGACTCTTTAGTGATATTCATGGATATGGCCACATATTTTTGGATAGGATAAGGGAATGAAATTGGTATACATTGGTGTATGATAATTCTGACCATGAGGCTTACTATTGCCTAGAGCTTGTCAAGCTCTTTTATGCTTCTATTGACCAAGCCTCAATTGATTTTGACACCCACCAATTTACGGTACACTTCTATACTGGGGACATTATTATCACTATTGACATGTTGGAGGACTACACACAAGTCCCCAGCAACCTTCACTATAGCGACCTCCTGCCTTTAATTGAGTACATGACTATAACGGGGGCTCGCTACACTGAACAGGATAGAGGGCTCAAAGCCAGCACCACTTTTCGCAACATACATTGCGTTGGACGCTGGATCCAACGCAACATCCTTGGGCTTGACCACACTATCTCTTTAATAGGCCGGTGCTGCAAATTATTCACAATCTTATGATTAGGCAGCACACCGTTTGCATCAATACGATCATCTTTCACTGTATCATCACAAACTCTACGCGCACACGCGGTGCCAAATACTCATATCCGGTATTGGTAACTCGTCTGTGTAAGAACTTCTTATCAGACGCTGTCTTTGATTCTTACGATAGAGTATTAGTTGCACTAGAGAGGACAACAAGTGCTTATAACAGTTGTCTCCATTGCTGTCTGGACCCCTAGGGTCCAGCCTGAAGATGCCCAGCTGAGTCCTCTTGGAGGAACTCTTAGAGGATGATGATGACCTGACTTTTTGGCAACAGTACTCACCCACTGATTCGAGAGCTTTCATGTCTACCATATGGTGAGGCATGAAGAAAACCTTTAAGGGACAAGTTAGGCTGAGAAAATAGGTAGAGGAGCATACCACTCGCCTAGACCGCATAGAGGAGAGTTTGTGGCGATCGCAGTCGGCCGGACCCAGCACCACCACTGGTCCGAGCCGAAGGAGGGGTGATATCTTTTCTTTACCTATTTCATATATATATTTTACTTGCATACATTGGGGACAATGCATCAGATAGGTATGGCGGGTTGATACTAACATAGATTTTTTTTCATTTGTTAGGATTTATTTAATTTTATTTTTAGAATTAACTTAGAGTTTGATTTTCTAGGATTTTCTTAGATTTTGATTTTCTTATAAAAAAGAAGAAAAATGAAGTATAAAAAATATTTTCTGTGATCCATTTTTGAAAAGAACTAACTGGATCTTAGGAATTAGGAAAATTCTAAACTAGGATTTCTTAATATAAGTCAAAATAAGAAGAGTTGTTGGATCTTTAGGTTAAGAAAGAAAAGAATAAAAAGATAGTTAGACTTTGAATTTTTCCTAAGCACAATATACATTTACATGTTGAGGGATTAATCAAGGACTTAGTACCTTTATTTATATATATATAATATATATTATAAATGAAAATGATGAAAAAAGAAAAAAAAACGAAAAAAATATAGAGATAAGAAAAATAAATGTGTTAGAAATTAATAAAAACTTGATCACCAATTAAGCTGGTTAGTTGTGCCTTAAGAAGCATAACCGGTCATGCCTAAAGGTGGTTGATTTCTTAGCATTCGTGGCCTAGTTTACTCGAGTTCTTGAACCTTAGGGATGTATCCTCATCTAGTGCCCTAGGACCATCTGGTTTGAGAATCATCGGTAAAAGGCTCGCTACATGGGTAAATTAGAAAGCCTAATGAAGCTAAGGACGTAAATAAGTGTAAACATATATAAATAAATAAATAAATAAATATATATATATATATATATATATATATATATATATATACCATAGTCTAAGAAAAATTCTTCATACATATAAATGTATATATATTAGGCTTGATACAAAATCTAGTTCTCTCTATTTGAAAACTTAACCTAAGTTGAAGACAAAACTTCAAATTGAGACTTATAATAAGGAAGAAAAGTTTAGCGTAACCTAAAACCGAAAAATCACCTAAATTCTTGCTAAAATGGATCACAAACTTTCTTCTCTTTTTGAAAAATCACTAGCATTTTTTTCTTTTACTTTGCATTTTATGGGTGCAATCCGCTGAAAACCTTCAGGAGACAACGCTCCTCCTCTAGGGTAAACTAGAGGTTTAACGGCTTGTTGCACGAGCTCAGTGCAATCGTGTCACCTACAAAAGTGGTGTAATAATGTAGTTAGAATTTTCTCTTTTTCTTTACATATTTTGCTTGGGGACGAGCAAAAGCTAGGTATAAGGGTGTGATTGGAGTTCATTTTGCATCATTTTATATCACATTATCATGCTTTATATTAATAAAAATAGGATTTTTAATGTTTTTCTCTCTTATTTTTCAGGTCCATTCTTTAATGGAGAAAAAGGCCCAAATCTTAGATTTTTTGTAAGGAATTAAAAGTATTTTAAGAAGCCCAAGGAAGCCCAGTTTTCTAACGATCCAAGGGATATTCCCAGGCTTCTAGAAGCTCCAGCTGGGCACCTGCACCATAATGGAATGTCGGAGCGATCGCTGGTGCAACGGCCTAGATTCTAACGCGGAAACGCGGCCTGATCAGGCGATTAATCCTGCGGCTACTATGGGTCACGATCAGCTCCTTAAGCCTATAAAAGGACCCCCAGGGCCTCTGTAAAAAGGAGGAGAGAATAGCATTTTGTTTTAGGAAAATAGTTAGGAGTTCTTTTGTTCTCTCTTAGTTTTCTTGTGTAATTTTTCATTTTCTCCTTTTAGATCCAGAAAAGAGAGAGTGTGTGTGTGAGAGATCTCTGTAATTGAAGAAGTGACAATTCAAATACAAAGGCTCTAGCTTTCCTTCCTCAAATTTTCTTGCTCTATTGCATTTACTTTCAAAGCTTTTTACTTTCTTGCACTTATTTTACCATGTCTTCTTTCTTGCTTTTCTTTTCTATAGCTAACTAATCTCCTAATATGACTAACTAACTTCTAACACTACTAACTACTAACTCTTGGGTGATGCTAGCTCATATGAATCATTGGATATTTACATTTCTAGTCTTGTATCTAACAAGTCTTTTTATTCCCAATGAAGATGAGTACTGTTTCTATTCTTAGTGAAGGCTTATCCCCTCCATATGACTCATATATGCCTCATTTAGAGCCATGTTTCTTTAACAAGTGCCTTGATGGAACATAAAGATGGATCACTTTAGTATGCCAACACTTATTGTACTAGCTTGTTATTTCATGCTAGCTTGTTATTGCTTTGATGATTTAACGAATCTTACGTTCTTGTTAAGCATACCTAAAGTGTGAATACCTATGTTCTATTATTCTGAACCTATTGGGAGCTGATGATCCGAGGAGGCCACCTAGCCAAGCTACGACGAGAACATATCCACAATTTGGAGCAACTTATTGACTAACCAAAATAAGATGAACAATTGCCAATGAATCTACATGAGGCACAAGTCACCCAACAAGATTAGTAAGTTAGTAGTGTAGAATATTAGTTAGTCATGATTTTCTCTCCATCGAATTTAAAACTCTTTTCTAAAACTTTCTCTTTTTTCAACTTCACCGTTTTCATTCCGTTTTACTCGCTTCTCTTTTTCTTTTCCTTAAAACACTACAAAGATTCTTCACTTTCTTTCCATTTTGTTTTGTTTTCTAATTTTTGAACAAAGAAGAACCTTCATTTTTCTTCTCAAAAACTTTGACATAAAAACTGTGAACGCTTCCATCGCTAGCCCTCCCTGCAGATACGACCCGTTATAGCTTTTGCTACAAACGGTAATTCGAAGGAGTAAAGTAATTCTACACACATATTCAGAGTTTGAACATCAGCACAAGGACAAAAACGGTTTACTCTGAACTCTTACTCAATTCAATTCCTCCTTTCGAACACCTGTCTCTCGTTCAGCCTATTTAGTTAAACAAGGTTATTTCACAAAATAATGAGAATAAAGCTATGCGAAAATATATTGTTGATAACCTTACGCGTTCTCAGAACTATCTTTGGAATTCCTTATCCTATGCATTTTGAACAAGCCATTTCTAATTAGAAGCTCTCGTTGAGAATCTGTCCTTAATGATTTTCGATGTTGTCTGTAAGATATACATGACATGTTGAGACAATTCACAATTTTTTACATTTACGATATTTTAAAATTTGTATAATGTAATGTACTCATATAAGGGGTAACTTCATCACAGTTAAACAAGTAATGATTATGAGCGCTATGTATTTCAGCATACGTGAGTGTCCTGTACTGACGTAGGAAGACACTATATTCACCAGGAAATGAGAAAATAGAAAATTGGAGAATTTCTTTCTCAACATCATGGTTGTTCTTAGGTTCTGCATTACTCTCTATATACCGCGAGCAGCAACTTAGGCATTCATCTGTGAAGTAACATTCAGCTATTGAACCTTCTGGTCGCCGCTTGTTTCGTACATAGGATTTTAAATAACCCAAGTACCTAAGGCTAACAAAAAATTCATGACATGTTAATTATATAAGATTTAAATTAAGTACAATAATCAATTAATGCATATTTCGTATATAGGATATATATACACACACCTTTCGACAGGATACATATATTGATAGTGTACACGACCACCAACCCTCGCCTTTTGAGCTAAAGGAACTATCAAGTGAATCATCATCACGAAGAACGCAGGTGAAAACTTCTCCTCAAGCTTGCATAGATTTGGACCAATGTCATTTTGCAACTTCTCAAAATCTTTTGCCTTGTTGCCTTTGGAGCACAATCGTCAGAAAAAAATCATACAACTCTATTGTTGCATCAACCATCTCCTTTGGCAATCACACATTGCGAATTGCTATTAGAAGCAACTGCTGCATTAGTACATGATAGTTATAGCTCTTTAGTTCCACAATCTTATCTGAATTAAAACAATTTGCAATATTAGAAGAATAACCACTCGAAATCTTTACTCCACCTAGAACAGCATATATCGCATTTCTCTAGACTGAGGATATCTGATGATATTTATACAATTTTGGAACACATAAGGGATGTCGCAGACCTCTGGATGTTGATGCACTTGGTACTTTTGGAGGGCGCTTTGTTTTTTTAATGTCCTCCTTTGCATTGTAATAAACTTCTTGTTTTAAAGCATCTAGCCACTTAAATAATACCTTGCCAACATTCTTCTCGATGTGCATTAAATCTAAATTATGGCAAATTAAATTATCTTTCCAATATGATAATTCAAAAAAGATACTTTTTTCCCTCCACTGTGTGTCTATCAGGTTTTGTAATTTAGCCCAAATATGACAATGAGATTACCTACGCTTGATAAGACGTCATGCCCTGTAGGTGGGGGTGGCGGAGGATCGTCTCTGAAACGTTCATGCCCCATATAATAAATTTTCTTTGATTTGTACATCCATTCAGATACAGTGTTCTCTGCATAAGTAGGACAAGTGAGATAGCCTGATGTGCTCCAACTGGACATGATAGAATAAGCAGGGAAGTCATTGATCATCCACATAAAGTTTGCTCGCATCTGAAAGTTTTGTTTCATGGACGCATCCCAAGTTGATATCCCTTGACCCCATAATATATTCAACTCATCTATTAATGGCAACAAGTAGACATCGATGTTCTGTTTTGGACCTGTAGGACTTTCAATAAGCAATGACATCATCATGTAAGACCGTTGCATGCACAATCCTAGAGGTAGGTTGTAAATTATTAAAATGACAGGCCATGTACTGTGATTGATATTCATATTTTCAAATAAATTGAAACCGTTGGTTGCCAACCTAGCCTGACATTACGCGGCTCCAACGAGGACTCTACATGCTTCTTATTGAATTATTTCCATGCATCTGAATTAGTAGGGTGCCTTATGGTCCCATCATCAGGCGCTCCTCTGCATGCCACCTCATTTTCTTTGCGGTGCTCTCCACCGCATAGAGCCTTGGAATCAGTGGAAAATGCCTCAGAAGTTTTTTAGATAACTTTTTTTCCTTTTTTCCAATGAATAAGCCTTACTAGGTTTCCATGTAGGCTCATTGCATACCTTACAAGCATTCAAGTTTTCGTCTTGCTTCTAGAGCAACATGCAATCATTTTGGCACGCATCAATCTTCTTGTAATCATAATCTAATGCTCTAATAAATTCTTAGTCTCGTAAAATGAATCTGGCATGTTCATGTTAGGAAATGCATTTTTTAGTAAATGTACCCTCTCTCTAAATGTGATGTCGCTCATCTTACCCCTTGATTTGATGAGGTACAACTCTATTATAAACAATAGTCTAGAATAGTTCTTACAGCCTGGGTATAGTGGAGCATGCAATTCTTTAACCTTCTCACGAAAATCATCAATCTCCGAAGGAGGAGCATCATTTGGACTATCATCGGTCAGATCACTGGAGCCCTCGTCGATCGGATTATGTAAAAGTGAACTAACAAATCTGTGATAGTCGACACTACCATAGTAGACATCATCACGAGGACCTTGGTCATCACTATCATTTCTATTTGGAGGGGGATGTTGTCTTGGTTCATTATGTAAATGCCACCGCTCAAGACAAGCGTAATCTTGATGCCACCCCTTAGTTAGTAAATGGAATGTGATGTTGTCCTTCTCAAGCATTTTTTTTGTTTTTCAATCTCTACACGGACAACTTATTTTATTATTAATGGTCGAATGGTGAAAAGTCAATTCTACAAACTCTTCACATCCATTTTTGTATTTCACATTTGTTTTCTCCAAGTGTACCCAACTCTTGTCCCACTTCATTGTTTACTGGAGGATATATAGGCACTGTTACACAATAATCAATAAATATGTTAATTAGTTGTATATTGTGATTAGAGTTAGTTTGGACATGGGTAATGCACGTTGTTTGTTGAATTAGAATCTAGGATTCATTTGGTTATGTCCATGTCAATGTCTGTGTCCGTGTCTGTGTTCAAAAAAATTGTTTAGGATTTAGGGTGATGGGTCTTATTCCTTTCAGAATTATATTGTATAGTTGGAGATATATACGTGTTATGTGTATTTAGTCTAAAATTCGGCAGCACCTCCCCCTTGTTCTCTAAGTCTACATAGGGTAGTTGTGGCCCAGAGAACAAAGGAAGGTATTACAAAATATTAGTCAAAATACACACAATACGTATATAGTGTCCAACTTTACAATGCAATCCCAAACTTGTCCAAACGGACAATCCAACAACCACCATTCATTACTTGCAATAACCAAAAAAAATACAAATTAGATGCTGACATGAACAAAAAGTCTAGGAAGACCACATGTTCAAGATTCAACTGCTGTTTGAATCATAAAATAGTTATAAGACAGGTAATGTTCGGTGTTTGTTGAACGGGAATCTAAAGTTCCTTGGGTTTGTGTCAGTATTTGTGCTCCGTGATCGTGTTTGTGTCTGTGTTATGTCTGTGTCCTATGATTGTGTCTTTACTTCATATAGATATCCATGTTCGTGTGGGTGTCATATGTCTGTGCTACATATTAGTGTCATGTGATCTGTGTTATGTTTGTGCACGTGTCCGTTTCTGTGTCTGTGTCATGTCTGTGTCCCGTGTTTGTGTCCTTACTATATATACATATCTGTGTCGTGTTCGTGTCCATGTCATATGTACGTGCTACATATCCGTGTCGTGTTCGTTTCTGTGTTTCATGTTCGTGTCCATATTTGTGTCCACGTTCGTGTCTGTGTAAGTGTTCGTGCTTTTCCAACGTGTTCGTGTCCATTTCGTGCGTCTCGTGCCCAAATTTGTGTTCATGTGTCGTGTCTGTGTCTGTGTCCATTTTCGTGTCCCTGCTACATATACATGTTCGTGTTCATGTTCCTGTCCGTTTTCGTGTGTCATCTACTATTATATAAACAAGTTTCAACCTAATAAATAAAATAAACTGGAACAATTGAAAAAAAATAAATTAAATACCTAAACCGAGAGAGGCCGGGGGGGACGGGAGGATGCTTGAGTGGGCAGCCAGGGGGGCAGCCGGAGTGGGGGGCAGGACAAGGGAGGGAGGCCCGGGGGGGTAGGTCGTGGGGGGGCAGCAGGCCGGAGGAGAGGGGACAGCAGGCCCGGGGGGAGAGGGAGGCCGGGGGAGATGGGAGAGGGAGGGAGGGGGCAGGCCGGGGGGAGGGAAGGCCAGGGGGAGAGGAGGCGGGGGGGGGGAGGAGGGAGGCTGGGGGGAGGAGAGGAGGGGAGCCCGGGGGGAGGATGGGAGGCCAGGGGGAAGAGGCAGGCCGGAGGGGCGCCGGGGTGGGAGCAGGCCCGGAGGAGGAGGCAGGGGGAAGGGGGCACGGTGGAGGGGAAAATTTGGGGAGGAGAGGGATAATTGGGGGGAGCAGAGAAATAATTGGGGGAAACGAGGGAGGGAATTCCCGATCAGAAGTATGGGCAAATTGCGTCAAAAAATCGATGCAATATATATTCTGTCAAATATTCAACGCAATATGCTTACTTGTGTCGAATATTCAATGCAAGTTTACAGCCAAAATTATTCTCCAGATATTCATTACGTTTTGCGTCGAAAATCCGACGCAATATAACCGCGAAAATTTTGGTGAAAATATTGGCGGTAAATTTTTCATCTTGTGTCAAAAAATTTATGCAATATGTACAGTAAATTTTTTTTTATTATTTACTGAGTTTAAGTTCTTATTTAACACATTGCTTCGATTACGCGATAATTCGACACAAATTTTGCGTCGAAAATGTATTCGACGCAATTTTTTCACTGCAAATTGCGTATTTTCTATACTCCGCATTCCAGGTCAAGCGCGAGTCTAAGTAACTCGGAGATCCACTTTAGACGCGGGTCTAAGAAACCCTGTGCCTCACTTCAAACGCGAGTCTAAGTAACTCTAAATCCCATCTAATGCGAGTTTGAGTAACTCGCGAGTCTGAGCAACTTGGCGCTCCACTTCAGACATGGGTCCGAGAAACCCTGCATCTCACTTCAAACGCGAGTCTGAGCAACTCCGCATTTTGAGACGCCCACGTCTACAACAAGCAACGCGAGGTCTACTCCAGTGCGAGATCCGCATTTCTGTTGTAACAGACCCCCATTACTGGGTCAATTAACTCCCGACTTAATGAAGGATTTAATCTTCATTATGGAGAAATTTTAGGGGACGACATTACCCTGTGACTCCCTATGAATAGCCGGAGTTGCTATGAAGAGGGGACGACTTCTTTGGAATCAAGAGGAATTCTTTGAATCCAGGCTCTTTTTGAATCCAAAGAGAAGACTTTTAGAGAGAAGGAGTAATCAGTGAACTCTAAACACTTCGCATGTTAAAAATAGAGTTCCTTCTAATTAGTCTTTGAGAGCATCTTGAAGAGAAGCTAGACAGTCGGCGGGTCAACGGAGAACAAGAATCACTCTCCATCGCCACTCAAAGAAACCAGCTTTAAATAACGAGGAGAACCGAGTCTTCTTCCTTCTTTTATGATCAGAATCATTCTGTTGTAATTTTTCAGCCACTCAAAAAAATCTTACACCGACCTATGAATGTTCTTTTTCGAGCGAACAAAAAATGGTGACTCTGCTGGGGACTTCCTTATCTACTGATGAGAATGTTGTGGCGCAATTTGATGTTTAGCTTCTCGGGAAGATGGTAGAATCCCTTGTCGTTTAATTCGACTAAGGAAAGTTTGAGGAATTCCTTTCCTCAGGCTCTGCCAGCCCCAAGGCAATTGGTAATACCGCAAAGTCTCTTCTGAGACTCGCTCTCAAATCTCTTACTCCTAAAGTTGCCTGCACCACTGCTCATAATGAAGAGGTTCTGAGAACCTCTCGTGCAGCCCATGCTGCCCGCGTTAACGTCTCTCAGGTGACTCGTAGGGCAAAAGTGGTGGCGCATGACCAAAGAGACGGTGAAGACCAATTTTGCTGTCCCTCCAAATTCTGTAATTCTAGGTTACCGGGGGTTCCTAACAACCTCTACGGCTTAACTGAAATGCTAAATGTCAATGAAGGCGTCGAGCACATTGACAACAGCTCGATTATTCTGCAAAAGCAATCTGTTCTGTAGACTCAGTTTCTCTTAAGTAACGTGAGGACCATGTTCCTGTCCTAGAACACGAGTCGCGCATTCTTCAACAATTCCAGGTTTGCGTCAAACACGATACCCATATTTCTTCGGCTCTAAAACATGTGGCCCGCGTTCCCCAACAATGAGGCCCGCGTTTCTGACTCTAAACATGATGGCCGCGTTTTAACTCAATGCGAGGTCCGCGTTTCAACAAGGAACTGCGAGACACGCATTCAGCCAAAAAGCCCTAACCCCAAGGGTTCGAGGCTAGTTCCTCAGACGTTCCCTCAACAGACCTAAGGGACTATGTGACAAGGAAGAGGAGCGTCCATCAAATCGCCCCTTGATGCCACTGATAGCAGCTAATCTCGGCAGTGCTCTCTGATTGTCATTGCGGCTTTCAGATGACAAATAAACCTTCGGTATTTAGCACGGCTTCAGAGTCAGCCAAAAGACGATGATCCTGGAAGAAAAAATCATTCTCTGACATTGAGTACCCAGAAATGACTACAAACATGTGGGGCCAAGTTTCACACCAAGCAAGTCCAAAGGGAAGCAACTGGCTGTCAGCTCAGAGGAGTCGAATGCTAAGCGATCTCCAGGTTTGAAAGATGTCCTTATTGAACCTGAAAGGGTCTACCTACACACTCGGACCCGCACTGGAATAATCACCCCAATCAACTACAATCTGTTAGCTAGGGGATTGAGGTGAATGATGAGTATTCCATCATCATTGAATCCCAGTCTTCAAATTCCAGTTTGGGGACAACCGTCTTTGCTTACATTATGGGAACATCTGAAGAGATGGCTAAGCGATTCGTAGAATAGGCCCGAGTCAAATGGGAGTAGTTCAATATGATTGAACCAAGCAAGAATCTGTCAACACTCTTAAGCAGATATTATCACAACTGCTTAAGAACAAAAAGAAGCTGAAGGCCAAGACTCCTTCCAAGAAGTCCAAGGGCAAACGGAAGGATGGGAAGAGCTTATCCTATGCGAACACTAAGAATGAAGAGCATTCCAACTCTGAGCCATCCAAGACTCCGTCTGAAGAGGAGGATAAATCAGAGAACGAGAGCACTCGTTCCAAAAGGATGACCAAATTGGAGCAACGCCATGAGTCTCTTGCCAACTGAGACGGACTCCAAAAAGTGGGGATAGTCCGACTTACCCAGTAGAGTGGGATATGGCTCCCTATCCTGTCAAATTCAGGCGCTGACCCTCACACTTTCGATGGTAAAGGGTCACCGAACTAACACATATACTACTTCAAATTCCAAACTGAAAATGTAGTATCAAACAATACCATTTTGGCTCATTTATTCATTAGCATCTTAAGGGAGTCGCCTTTGAATGGTTCATGAAACTTTCTGCTGGCTTAATTAAAACACGGGGCCGACCTTGAGAAGTTATTTCTGGCTCATTTCTTTGAAGATGATTCAGAGATCTCGGTGTCAGCTCTCCTTACAGCCAAGCAGAAGAAAGAGGAGTCTATCAAACCTTCGTCGAGAGATTTCAAAGTATGGCACTCTGTTGTCCTAGCGGTATGACCCAGTCTACACTGGTTGAGACGTGCCGCCACAATCTTCAAGCTTCCCTACTCGCTCAAATAGGGGTGGCGAAATCTCACACTTGGAAGTAGTTGGTGCTACAATGTGAACGTGCATAAGAGATCGTCACTCAAGTCAAGGCTGAAGAAAATGATAGCAAGCCGAGACCCGACAAATCATTGCGACACGCACCAGAGTTGTCTTTTCAACCAAGAAGAAGGGATACTCTAATGACAGAGGTCAAATCACCTCCAAAGACCCAATAATTCAGAGGAGGTATGGCTTCTGGTCAACCATGTGGAAACAAATCATACTTCTTCAAGGATAAGCATGTGGTCTCTTTATTCAAGTTACTCTAAAAGAGTAACGGCTCAAGCTTTCAGAGATCAGACACCTCGAAGAGATGGAAAAGACAGAAGATCCCAACTACTATTTATATATCAGGATGTTGGGACACCTGACCAAGAACTTCTACATCTTTAAAGATATCCTTAAGGCACTGATCGATGAGGAGGTGTAAAGCTTCGTCCTGAATAAAAGAAGGTGATCGCTAATATGACAGCTACATCACCAATTCAATTTGAATGAAATCTTCCACTAGTACCAACTGGAGTGGTTCTCATCCCAAAAGGAGAATTTAGAGTGATCAATACTAATCCTCACAACCAGACGAAGAAAGGACTTATCCCGGTCCCTACTCCTTAGGGAGAGACAATGTGGGTTCACCTGACATTGTCAAAAGCCAAAAATGGACAACTGTTATGAACAAAGAGTCCAGAGGCCAAAATTTGATCACTAAAAAGCATGCACAAGAATAAGTAAAAGAGAAGTGGTCAATGTAGTAGCTTTAGTAATTCTTCCATAATAGCGAAGTGGCTTATATGGGTCGTGTCTACGAGAGGGGAGGCGATAGAATCTTGATGTGCGGTCTTCTTGTTCATAGAAAAGATGTTTCTTTGTTTAAAGAATGAATTGAAAGAAAAACAAAGAAAAACAAGAAAGATTGTAGAGATGGTTTGAAATATTTTGTTGTTGAAAAAGTATTTTGTATTTTTAGAGATAAAAAAGATGCATTGCTAACCTTCTACTAATTGCTCCCACTAACCTCTACCTTCTTGAAAACATAGCCTCACAATGGATCATAGGCAATCACAAATCTTGTGTATAAGAACTTTTCATGTGGTGGATTGAATGAAAGTTCCTCCCATCACCTTGCTTCACACGACAAAACTCAAATATTCCTCCATCAAGATCCATTTGAAGGCGAGCATGAAGGAAGAAACAAGTGCTCTATTAGTATCGGCAAGGATGCATGGGAGTTCCAATAACATACAAAAATCAAGTAGAGTTAACAACTTCTATAGATCATCAAAAAACTTAGGAGTCAAGAATGAAATAAGAAAGTGAGTCTACTTGTTAGTAAGGTAGAATTAAAAACCCTCATCGTAAGATATAATAGCTCTTATTTGCATAAGGCTTGTTTGACACTTATTGATTCATATGGGTTGTTCAAGCAAGTTATTAGAGGTTAGTTGGTTAGTAGTTAGTTAGCCATGCTATAAAGAAGTTAGTTAGATATGGTAAATGAAAACAAAAGAGAAGATGAAAGGAAAAAAAATATACTAAACTAATGCAAGTAAAAGTAAGGTAAAAACACAAAGTACAATGTGATAAAGGAAGAACTTCACTTGTATTTGGTTGTCACCTTCAAGATACAAGCTTCACTCTCTCTCTCTCGCTTTATGGCTAACCTAATACAAGAAACAAAGAGGGAATACAAGAAAGCAAAGAAAAATACAATAACCAACTAAAAAGAACTCCTATTTTCTGTATATCCCCTTCTCTAGAAATCCAGGAAAGTATTTGTAGGTACAGGAGCATGGGGGACGGAGTGCGGAGCATGGCCCCTGGCGCTGGCAGAGTGGCACCAGAATGGCCGCGAAAACGCGGCCTGGGATGCGTTTTCGCGACCATACTTGCTCCAGTCTACCAGCGCCGGAGCGTGCAGACTGGTGCAAGGGAGGGGGCTTGTTGGTGCATTAATTGCATTGACATCTGCTCCCTGGTTCAGCAGATCTGGGCTTCAAGTGTGGGCTTCTTCTTGGCTCTAAAAAATCCTTAATTATGTTAGAGTTTTGGGCCTCTTCTCTTTTTCAAGCCATGGACCTAGAAAAGGAGAAACACCCATTAGTAAACAGAATTTTATTAAGATAAATGTGAAATATGATGAGAAATATGCAAATATAAACACTAATCAGTAAGGCTAAAGTATCCTCTAGCAATGTGGTGAGTATCTCTACAAGAAAAACTGAGAAAGATGCCACCTCCCTTACTAGTTCAGGAGACGAGGAGTCCGCCTTATTGCTGACACGAGCACACCTTCCACATCAAAGACTCGATCCGGCAAGCAATACCTGAAGCAGTATGGAGAGCTGGTAGCAGACTCCCCATAACTAGCTGAGGAGGCAATCGAGCAGTCTACGAGGTCATCCGTGAAAAAGCAGGAGAAAGAGCTTTGATATATCAAAGCTCTTCTGAAAAGCGGTGCGGGACCATCAACTTCCTTCCGTTTTGATATCTTAGATCAACTAGCCAATATCCCTGCTCGAATCACTCTCCATGAGCTCCTGAGGCTTTTCAAGTCTACAAGAGACGCTCTAAGAGAAGAATTAGCAGATGTAGAGATTTTCGTAACCCAGGTTCCTGCTACATGTCAAGAGGAAGATGGCAACCATTGCCACCATGCCTCGAAGCAGCTTCCTTGCATCACCTTCACCCCGGAAGACATGCAAGTCAAAGGAAAATATGACAGACTCCTGTACTACACAGGGTATATCAGATCATCTGAAGTGAATCGCATTCAGGTTGATTCAGGATCCGCGTTGAGCATTATGCCCGTAGGGTGATGCAGCATTTGGGGATCCCCACCCATCGGTTGTGTCACGCCCTGCTTCCCAAAATATGGAATATGGGTACGTGACGATGGCCAGCAGATACTCACAAAGAGTGAAATCTCTTCCATGAGTACCTTAGGCAGTCAATAACGAGCAGGATAGCACACATATATGCATATACAATCTAGCGCAAGGATAAAAAATCATATATGGATACAAAATTGTAAACAATATCATCCACCATATCTGAATAAAACAAGTCAAGAAAAGAAAACTGAACTCACCGGAGAACAGCTGAACCAGAATATGATCTATGAACAACTCTTTATACCAGCTTTCTGATCTAAATACTAAAAAATATAATAAAAGTATGTCAGAAGCGGACCAGCAAGAGTACACGAAGGGAAAAGAATGATAAAAGAGAGAATATGAAAAAGTATTAACAATAAGTAGGACATAAGAACAATATGTTTTGTAGAATCGAGAACTGAAAGTAATAATAATAACAGAAATGATCAGGACGATAGATCATGTACAATAAGACCGTGCATGCATGGTGTGACATCTATATAATTAACATGAGACGTCCTGGACAAGTAACTGTCGTGTAACATAATTACAAGATCACAAGAACTCGAGATCACAAGATAAAATAACATGGTATGTTCAGGAATCTCATGTAGTCAAGATAATGCATGTCACATGAGTCTCAAGTGTCAGTGTCTTGAAAATATATATGAGGTACTAGATCACTGAAAATAATGTAGAATATAATGCATGTGCATATGTCTAGCGTGTTTTTTTACCCAAAATAATGCAACCATCCTGTTCCCCATCCCACAGGACAACTGCATATCAAACAAGTGATGTGTTAGTGGATACTGATAGCAGGGAGAAATAGTTCATTGTACTCAGGTATCATGTAACATGTAATAACAGGAGCGCACATAAATAACAAGATCACGTGTGGCATCCAAACCCACAAGGGGTCGCCCTTCCAAGCACACCTTCCTAGATTTATCCTGCTACAGTCTCCCCAGTAACCCCGGCTTGGTTAATTTTATTAATCAATGCAAATGTAAATAGTGTATTACTCAGTGTTACAGGATCAGGATTCGGTACCAAGAATATCAGTGACAAATAATGAATATAATTTTTATCAAGATCAGAAGACAATGTAAATGGTGGCAATAACAAATACAAAGTAGTGCAAGTGATGTCAGTGTCATGTAATCCAAATGTCAAAGTAAAATGGTCATGATCATGTGTCCATAATCTAATAAGATACCCTTGAATAATTACTCAGAATATAACAGTCAATTTCCTCGATAAATTTCTTGTAATATCAAGATCACAATATCAGTCGATATATAGTCTTTATCCATCAATCATATAGGTTTACATGTCAGGATTTGTCACATACAAGCAATAATGTCAGCTTAAGTTGGTTGCATGCATGTAAAGGAACGAGATGGAAACTTGATATGTAAGGTAATGACACATGATCACGAGAGGGTATCAGTTATAATATAAAGAATAGAATAATTAGTCATATAATCGAAAAAGAAAAGCTGATATGTAAACGTGATCACAGGATAATATTGATGATCATGAGTTATGATACCAGAATTTATAATTCAGAGGTAAAATTAGATCAATACGAAAGTCAACGAGGAGAGAATCGTGTACACTTGCCTAATGTTGTCGGGGTCCAACTGTCCCTTAACAACAATTGGTATCGGGTCAAGCTCTTACAAGTGGGTTCGTATCGCTCAGACATGCAACCATACACACACGTTGATATCTAATACATACATACACATAACATACATACCCCTTTATGTATATACGAACATATACTAATATATGCAGACATACATATGTACGTATATACATTAACACATCCATGCACATAATCACCATGCACACCAAACTTCCACACACACATACACACACTCACGCAAATACACATTAACACACAACTACACATGCAAGCACCCAATATATGAACAGATAAAGAGAGAAAGAGTACCCATTGGAAGGAAAGAGCTCATGGCAAGGGGGATGGGCACGAAGGCGTCTCGACGGAGACCGCGGTGGCTCCAGCGGAGGGTGGTGCACCAGGTGGTGAAGGAGGCGGCCAGCGAGGTGTGGAAAATGAAATCCGGTGATGACAGAGAAGTAGGCCATGAAGTGAGCTTGGCATGGCTACCGGGGAGGCTCGTGGAAACGCCAGAGGGGGGTACGGACACAGCGATGGGTGGTCGGCCTGCCGGAACATCTCTGGCGGATGGAGGGGCACGACGATGTTCGGCCACATGGAGGAGATATTCACGATTGGGCTCGGTTGGTTGGGTGCCGCGGCATTCTCGGGCCGCCGGCGGAGGCCGACAGAGAGCAAGTTTGGCAAGGATAGAGCCGCGGATCTCGCCGGAGAGAACGCGGGTGCTCGTGCTTACCGACGGAGGATGACAAAGAGAGAGAGGAGGGGGCTCGATAGTTAGAGGCCATGGCGTGGGGAAGTTACAGGTGGCGTGTATTCGCGCTGTCGTGGGCTGTTGTGGCTGCTCACGGCCAACCAAGGAGGAGGGGAATACTCAGTGTGGTCGTGAGGTGGTGGAGTCGGCCATGGGTTGTTGGGTTCTCACGCAAGTAAGGGAGTTGGATGCTTGGGTTTATATAGAGATAGGGGAGAGAGAAAGAGGGTGTACGGGCGTGAGAAGGTGTGTGGGATCATGAGAGAGTGGAGGAGAGAGTGGGTGAGAGAGAGAGAGGGAAACATGGAAGAGAATGGGGAAAGCAGGTGGAGGACGTACGTTAGTGGGGAAGAAGGTGGAATAGTAAGTGATGGCTTGCTAAGACATCACCAACATCACATCTAATGTCTAGTAATAACCAGATTAGATCATATGCATGCCTACTCTAATTTTTATTCTTGAAAACTCATTAGAATAAGCAACTAGGTCAAATATTTGCTAATACTTCTGAACTATTTTTCTTAATCTTTGCTTGATGAAAATCTTGATATTTTAATGTTAAACTTTGATTAGTGTTATTTCAAATAGGGTTAAGATTTGATAAACACTTTCTAATAATTTTTCTTACTTTATACTTGATTGACAACCTTGATATTGTAACGTTAAAACTTGGATGGTGTTATTTCAAATCATAACCTAGTTTCTATCCTATGTATCTTGCTTGATTTTGTGGTAGAATATTATATTTAGGATTTGAAGTGAAGTAATTATCTATCTAGCATTAGCATGTATGGTGGTTGATTATTAGTAAACTGTAAACCTTTCTTTTAGTTTAATTATTTATCCACATACAATTCATCTTTTCTTTTCTAAGTTCTTTAAACAGAGAAAATAATAAGAAGAAAATATTACTGAACAGCTTCCATCGTATCACTCCCTGAGATTCGACCCATTTAACTCTTACTACAGCGGTTAAATTCAAAGATTTAGAGTTAAAACCAATCACATACACTTTTCATATTTTCTGTATTCTTTTTGGCAATCAAATTTTGGCGCCGTTACCGGGGAGGGAACAGTATATATTATTTTTTTAACTTAGGCTAGATTTTTTTTATTTGTTTCTCTTTGTTTTTAACATTTCTTATGTGATATGGCTTTTTACAACAATTTTTCTAATTTTAATGGTAATCCATATTACACCCCGACCACTTTTGAATCAAATATTATCAACCCGACACATCATAATTTTAACCAACCAAGCATGCCTAGTTGGTCTTATCCAATGCAACATATGCCCCAACCTCAATTTCATGAAACAAATTGGAATAATCATCTCTATTTCTCACCGAGTCAACGGGGATACAACACCCCTAAGCCATATTATCAACCCCTTTCCAACCATCATATTCATCTTTTCTCACACCACTAATAGAAGAACCTACCTACTTGGAAAAGACTATAGAATCCATGATTCAGTACCCAAATGATCTATTCGATAGGTTAGAAGAAAAAATAGATTGTATGCAAGGTTCAATGAATGAGCAAATTTCTAAACTTTCAAACATCCTTGAATTAACTATCTAAATTGATAGGAATCAAGAATTATGGTGTCTTGAAGCCCTTGATCAAGATTCAATTTCATCACACCAACGTGAACTTGGTCAATCCCAACCATTGGACAAATTGGCAAGTTTAACTTCAATGAGATTGAACTTGATTGTAAATACGAACCAGATCCTCAACTTTGTGATTTTAATTTCAAACTTTGAATCTATTGATTCCAGTGTCTTTACCCAAGTTGGAGCCAATTCCCGAGCCAACATTAATTCAGTACCCGTATATTATGAAATTGGATCACCTATTTGGGATAGTCATATTCATTTAATGGATTATATATACGAACTTAAGTTCTTTGATTTGGAGCCCACTCTTGAACCAAACCTGGCTCTAGAACCTAAATTTGATTTTCCCGAGCCGGTATTGGTTCCCAATCCTATCATTCTTAAGCCCAAATCAATCACTTCATCAAGTCAAATTCTATTGTTGGACCAATGTGTAAACAATGATGACCCTGAGCTGGTATTTCAAGATTGGTCATACAACCAAGATAGTTTCAATATTAGGGCCATGCATGATCCTATTCATTTGAGGGATAATAACAATGTACATCAGAAAGAGGTCATAAAGACGGGTTCCTTGATGATCCACAAGATTTAGATTGGGTAGCAATACTTGGCCTAATCCGGCCACCACCAGAACCACCACCTTGAGGTCACATTTTGCCTTCCCTTTCTTCTTTGTCATGCATACATGCATTCATTTATACATTAAGGACAATGCATGAGATAGGTATGGGGATGGTTTACTAACATACTAACGTAGGTAGATACTAACAATTTTTTTTTAAAAACAAACTTTTTGCAAAAGAAAATAATATTTTGATTTATTTATGTAAGTAACTAAGTTGATTTTAAAGAATAAGAAAATCATAATTAGGATTTCTTAACACTTGGTCAAAATAAAGATTATTTGGTTGGTTTTTAGGTTTAGGAGAAAAAATTGAAAAAGTAATTTAGTCTTAATAATTTTATCTTGATGAAATATGCATGCTTTATACATTTACACACTTGGGATTCAAAACAAAGACCCTTGTGTATTAGAAAAAAAATATATAAAATAAATAAATCTAATTATTTATTAGCTAGGTACTTTGGCCTAAAAAAGCCTTGGTACTTACGTGAAAGGTAATTAGATAAGTTTGAAAAAAATTAAAAAATATCATATATGTATTAACACATCTAATTATAATTAGTTAAGTATTAGGGACTCAAGAAGCCTTTATACTTACATGAAAGAAAATTAGATGAGTTAAACATATAAAAAAAAGTGCTTAAAGGCAACGAAGTGGTAATACTTCGAAATTCTTATCAAAAAAAAAAGAAGAAAAGTAATAAATGTATAAGGCATGAGAGTTGAAGTTGAAGTATCCCAAGTAAAAAAATTTGCATTCACAAAGATACATAAGACTTAGGGTAAGATAATAGACTCGATGAGATATTCAGTTTGAATCCTAACCTAAATTGATAAATAATTACTTGAATAAAAACTAAGTATAAGAATGATCAATTTGGTAATCTTAAAAACTTATAAATTTCTTAATTTTTACAAAGATATTTTAAATATTTTCTCTCTTTTAAAATGGTATTTAGGAAATATTAACATTTTATTTTTCTTTCTTTATGAATTTTGTGGGTGTAATTCACTGAAAACCCTCATGAGACACACTCGTCTCCTAGGGTAACCTAGAGGTTTAACGGCTTATTGCAAGTGCTAAGTGCAATCGTGATTCCTACGAAAGTGAGTTAAGTTAGATTAAATTAGTTTTTAACATTTGGTTTTTCTTGAGGACGATCAAAAAACAGGTGTGAGGATGTGATTGCACTCCAAAATTACATTTTTATCATCACTTTTACACATATATCCTTGATTATTCCTTTATTAGTTAATTCTATTAACCCCTTTTTTATTATGGTATGTAGTTACTTAAATGAAAGGGTAAAGATACAAGAAGCTTCATTTTATCCCTAATCCTATCTAAAGTTGGATTCTAAATTAAATTGAAATCCAAAGGAGGAAAGGATTAATCTTCATCTCCTAAATTCAAGTTCAAATTTAGAAGATAAAGTCTAGAAGATGAAGGGGATAAAGCTAATCCTAATTGGGATAAGGATGATAATTCAAATTAAATAGAGTTCAAAATCAATTCAGACTATGCACATTTTAGTATTCAGATCATATCTTTTGCTACTGATATTCAAATCCAATGATTCAAGATGCTACAGAACTTAGACTTGAAGGGCTACAATTCTTATATTTATTACTTTGTCCAATTCCGCCTTCTGATGAGTCATATTTAGCTATTAATATGCTAACTTGTTGCAAATCAGAATTGAATTCCCTATTGAATTAGGAAACCTGCTAATTTGTATCCTAGTGTGATTAGCTTTGTGGTCTATTTAAAGAGCTGAAGTCTCTGATAATCTCTCATATCTCCATATCAGAGATCATTTTCTTTAGTTTCTCTTTCAAATTTTTTTTGTAATTTTTAGATTCTACTTTTACTTCTATTTCAAGATTTGTGAGAAGGAGAAGCCATTGTAATTCGAGGTGACAGATCAATACAAGGTGCTTTCGTTCTTTTATATCTCTTTTGCTATTTATTTTATTTTTGTTTTTTCTTGTTTTTTTATTTCTTACTTTCTTTTGCTTGTTATATTTACTATGAGTAGCTAGATTTTTCTCGTGGCTTGCTAAGACATCACCACCATCACATCTAATGTCTAGTAGATTACTAGATTAGATCATATGCATGCCTACTCTAATTTTTATTCTTAAAAACTCATTAGAATAAGGAACTTGGTCAAATATTTGCTAATACTTCTTAACTGTTTTTCTTAATCTATGCTTGATGAAAATCTTGATATTTTAATGTTAAACTTTGATTAGTGTTATTTCAAATAGGGTTAAGATTTGCTAAATACTTTCTAATGATTTTTTCTTACTTTATACTTAATTGACAACCTTGATATTGTAACGTTAAAACTTGAATGGTGTTATTTCAAATTATAATCTAGTTTCTATCCTATGTATCTTACTTGATTTTGTGGTAGAATATCATGTTTAGGATTTTAAGTGAAGTAATTCTCTATCTAGCATTAGCATGTATGGTGGTTGATTATTAGTAAGTTGTGAACCTTTCTTTTAGTTTGATTATTTATCCACATACAATTCATCTTTTCTTTTCTAAGTTCTTTAAACAGAGAAGATAATAAGAAGACAATATTACCGAAAAGCTTCCATCGCATCACTCTCTGAGGTTCGACCCATTTAGCTCTTGCTACAGCGGTTAAATTGTAAAGATTTAGAGTTAAAACCAATCACATACACTTTTCATATTTTCTGTACTCTGTTTTGTGCAATTAGAAGTCATCCCTCCTGGTATGCGAAAAGATTGGAAGCGTACATGACGCCTTCTTTGAAGTACCAGCCAGGCGAAAAGGTCAAACGCCAATTCTATTCGGGCGGATCGAGACGAATCCCGTACTTGCAAAAGCTCAGGGGGTAATTCTAAGCCTCCACAATTCTTCCATTATGGACAAAAGTCACGTCACATAATGGAAAGGATGGGGTATGATTTGACGAAGGAATCAGGCCTTAATTTCGGCAAAGAAAAATGAGCACTACTTCGTTCGTTTGTACTTAGAGGCAAAGACCTTGATTACTATTACAAGACTCGAAGGAGACTCGAATATGTATCTACGCCAGTCTCGTCAGATCCCGAGTCTGAAAAAGAGGTTTATCCTAATAGCCCATCAGAAATGTTATCGTGGGACTCAGATGTCAGCATCGACAATATCTTCAAAAATCTCTCAGTGAACATGGTATCAGCCAATCATTTTGAAGAAGACGAAGAAGATACTTTTGAATCTGAAGAATTAATCCAGTCGAACATTGATCCATGAATTAAACACTTAAAACTCTTTGGGACACACACTTTGAACAACGCGTACCACCTGCTGAGGACAAAGTGACTCAGATAAATCTTGGAGATGAAGCTAACCCCAAGCCCATCTTCATAAGTGAGAGCTTGTCACCTTCCGAGAAAGAAGACCTAATACATCTCATATGAGAGTATATAGATGTCTTTGCTTGAAATTATGAGGAAATGCCCGGGCTTGATCCTCAGATTGCTATGCATCATCTCAACATCAACTCCGACGCCAAATCAGTCAAATAACAGCAATGACGGTTCCATCCTAAGACATGAAAGCAGCCGAATCAGAAGTCAAGAAGCTTATAGACTCAGGTTTCATCAGGGAAGAGTAACATCCTGATTGGGTGGCCAATATCGTTCCCATTCCCAAGAAGAAAGGAAAGATCCGGATCTGCATCGACTACCACGATCTAAATGTCGCCTGCCCTAAAGATGAGTTTCCTCTCCCAATCACGGATGTCATGATCGACAATACGTGTGATTTTGAGAGGATGTCTTTTATGGATAGCGTCTTAGGGTATAATCAAATAAAGATGTACCTTGAAGATGAAAAGCACACATCCATTAGGACGCCTGTGGGAGAATACTGCTACACAGTGATGCCTTTTGGCTTGAAGAACGCCAATGCGACATATTAATGCGCCATGAATGCGATCTTTTCACGAGCATATACATAAGACCGTAGAATGCTACGTCCATGACATTGCCGTGAAAAGCCGCGACAAAGGTGATCACCTCGAAGACCTGAGGAGGGTGTTCGACATTATGCGGGCTCACCAGTTGAAGATGAACCCAACCAAGTCCTTCCTGGGGGTAGCCAGTGGTAAATTCTTTGGATTTGTTGTTACATCCAAAGAAATGTATTTGGATTCTGAGAAGATCCGTGCTATCCAAGAGATGCAACCTCCGAGAAATGTCAAAGAACTCAGGGCTTACAGGGACGATTGGCATACATCTGGAGATTCATATCAAATCTCTCAAGACGCTGCCACTGATGAAGAAGAAAGTTTCATTTGTCTGGGATAATGTATGCCAAGAAGCATTTGAAGAGATCAAGGAGTATCTCACACACCCATCAGTTCTGGTAGCTCCAGTATTAGGAAAGCCTTTTCTCTTAAATGTTCAAGTGATGGATCATTCCTTGGGAGATTAACTAGCCCATAATAATGATCAAAATCACGAGCAAGCAATCTACTATTTAAGTAGAACAATTATTGGGGCGGAGCACCATTACAATCCAATCGAGAAGGAATTCTTAGCGTTGGTTTTCGTTGTCTAGAAAATGCGACACTATATCACAGGGCAACACATTCAAGTTATCTACAGAATTAATCCTTTACGATTGTTGATGATGCGTCCATCTTCGCTGAAAAGAAGATTAGTGAAATGGGCAATATTGCTCTTACAACATGAGATGCAATTCATGCCATAAAAGACGATTAAAGGTCAAGTTGTGGCAGATTTCCTGGCCGATTATTCAGTTCCAGAAACTTTAAAACTTTATGATGATCTACTAGATGAGATCGCTAAAGTTACTTGATCAATGCCTCCTCAGAAGAACAAGTGTGGCAACTATTCTTTGACGGAGCATCGAGAACGAATTCTAAGGGAAATATCATTGCAGGTGTGGGGGTAGTACTTATCTCACCACATAACTGTGTGATCTCGCATTCTCACTAACAGAGCCGTGTTCCAACAACGTCTCAGAATACAACACTCTCTTGATCGGGATGCAACTTGCTAAAGAGATTGGAGTCAAAAATCTCAATGCATACGGTGATTCGAAGCTCATCGTCAACCAGGTTTGTGAAGAGTACGAAGTCCGGCATGAAGATTTGGTGCCTTATCACAATGTGACAATTATCATGGCGGAGAAGTTTGAAAACTTCTACATTGACCATGTACCACGGTAGCAAAATGCATAGGCAGATGCATTGGCTTTACTCACCGCCTCGTTGGCCCTTCCAGCCGGAGCCATCGAAAAAGTACTTGTCTACAGTTGCGACTTGTACTGCTGCAAATTCACCCTTGAAGACAGTAAAATTTCAAGAGGAGACCTTCAAGTCAAAGAGGTTCATGAGATTTCGACAAGTCTCGAACCTAAGGATTGGCGATTCCCTTACATCTTATATGGCATATTGCCTGACAACCCCAAGGAGGCTACTGCCATCAGGAGGAAAACTCCTCGATTCTATTACAATGCGATCATGCAGACATTATATCACCGGTCGCATGATGGAATCCTGCTCTGTTGCCTTTCATATAAAAAGGCACAGGAAGCACTTAAAGAAGCTCATAATGGTATGTGCGGAGCTCATCAACCTAGACCCAAGCTCGGAGACCGGCTCAGAAGACTTGGCTATTATTGGCCGAAGATGATCTCTGATGCCATCGCCTACGCTAAGCGATGTCATGCATGTCAGATCCACGTTGACTTGTTCATCAAGCGCTGGAGTGTCTTCATCCAACATCCTCCTCATGGCCATTTGAGATGTGGGGAATGGATGTTATCGGACCGATCATTCCTCTGACATCCAGAGGATATTGATTCATCTTGGCCATAACGGATTACTTCTCGAAATGGGTATAAATTGTTCCCTGAAGGAAGTAAAGGCACCAAACATGATCAAGTTCATCAAGCATCACGTGATTTACTGCTTCGGTGTTCTCCGATGAATCGTCCATAATAACGGGCCTCAATTCATCAGCCAAGCATTCCAGCGATTCTGTAACAAATTCAGAATCTAAAGTATGTCATTAACGGCATACTATCCAACCGCTAATGGCCTTGCAGAAGCCTTTAACAGGACTATTGGGAAGCTTCTTAAGGAATTTATCTCAAAAAGTCAACGCGACTGGGATGACAAATTAGGCGAATGCTTATCGGCTTACCGCACAACAGTGAGAACCCTGACAAAAACCACGCCGTTTTCCTTGGTGTACGGATGTGAAGATGTACTTCCACTAGAGATCCAGATCTCATCTCTTCAGGTTGCGCTGACAACCAGGATGGTAGATGAGGAGAAGCACCGACTACGCCTCCAAGAGTTGGAACCTTTAGATGACAAATGTCTGCAGGCACAACAACAAATCAAGTTCTATCAACCTCGGATTTCCAGAGCCTTCAACAAGAAAGTCAGAGAATGGATTTTCAAGAAAGACGAACTTGTTTTAGAAGTCAGAAGACTCATGGTCATGACTCATAAGACGAAAGAAAAGTTTCAACCCAAATGGGAAGAACAATTTGTAGTAGAGTCAGTCTACTCAAATGGAGCATACCGCCTCATAACTCTAGACAGCGATACACTCATGATGCCGATCAATGGCAGATTCTTGAGAAAATATTATCCTTGACAGACTCTTCTCATGATCAGGTTAACACTAAACCTCTGATCAAAGTTTTCAGATCCAAGATGTTTGGAAGAGCGCCAAAGAAGAGCTTTTTCCTTTAATGGATTGCATGATAGTCAATCGCCGTCAAGCCGACTGAGCATCATTAACATCACCATGTATGATGTTAACATTGAAGAAACAAAGTGCGAAAATTCAGTTTTAACCTTATCACTCTTCTCGTGATCAGGTGAACACTACACCTCTGATCAAAGTTTTCAGATCCAAGATGTTTGGAAGAGCACCAAAGAAGAGCTTCTTCCTTTAATGGATCGCATCACGGTCGATCAACGCCGAGCCGACCGAGCATCATTAACATCACCATGCATGATGTTAACATTAAAGAAATAAAGTGTGAAGCTTCAGTTTTAGTCCTGTCACTCTTCTCATGATTAGGTTAACACTACACCTTTGATCAAAGCATCCAGATCCAAGATGTTTGGAAGAGCGCCAAAGAAGAGCTTCTTCCTTTAGTGGATCGCATCACGACCGATCGACGCCGAGCCGACCGAACATCGTTAACATCACCATGCATGATGTTATCAAAGAGACAAATGGCAAAACTTTGATTTTAGCCTTGTCACTCTTCTTCAATACATCTATATTTCATCTGACGCCTCCGACAGCTAAAGAATAGAGGAAGTAGTTGGCATTTAAGTCCAACTGAAATCCTCAACAACACATCATGCAGAGGAAAATATTATGGTTAGCATAACTAAAAAGGTAGTTGGTAAAGGTATATCAAATTCGTTGATAGCTGAGGGTTTGCTAAAAATCCTGAGGGACCTGATCCCGCTTTCCTCTCTAAAACCCCTTACCAATTCCCGTCCATGTAAAGGTGAGACCTAAAAAGAAGTTATAATTGTTTCCCCAGTGAAATAATTACAAATCAAACGTGTCAAGTTAATATTATACCTGTGGCACACCTCACTATTAAGTTAACACTATTCCTTTAATAGTGACTTCTCTCAATATCCCCAGTGGACAAAATTTTAACTTACCAATTCTCTTCAATAGGATGGCAAGTCTACCAAATTGCTCAAATCGCAAAATCAATCTCACAGTTAAGTTAATACTATACCTCTAACCAAAATTTTAACTTGTCAATTCTCTTCAATAGAGTGTTGAGTCTACCAAATTGCTCAAATCGCACAATCTCTCAGTCAAGTTAACACTATACCTCTGACCAAAATTACTCATATCACAATATAAATTCCTGTTAAGTTAACACTATACCTATGATAGTGATTCTTTTGATTTTTCCACCGAAAATGAGACATTCGATGCTAAGTTAATATCACACTTCGAGTATTCATTTTATTGTTAAGTTAAATACCACATCTATGACAATGATTTTCCCTCGAGCTTTCTAATCAAAGCCGGGATGCCGAATGCTAAGTTAATATCACACCTCTAGTATTCACCTCACTGTTAAGTTAATATTAAACCTATGACGACAGTCTTCTTAGTTTTCTCAATGAAAATGAGATTTCCTTAATGCTAAGTTAATATCACACCTCTAGCATTCATTTTCTTGTAAAGTTAATATCACACCTCTGACAATTCAATTTGCTTCCAATTGTAAATCCTAACCCGTCACGTTAACATTACACCTCTGATGGTAAAATTTTCATAAATCTCCAGTGAATTTAATTTCACTATTATTCTCATCAATAGAATAGCAAGTCCACAAAATTCATTCAAATCACGAATTCAACTTCTGTCAAGTTAACATCATACCTCTGACAGTAATCTTTTCAAATTCTTTAATCGGAGTCTCCAAACTTTGAATTGCTATGTTAATCATCACCTCTAGCAAATCAAAGGCAATCACTTTCATTTCTCTGATTTTCAAAACACAAAAGAAAAGTCAAGATAAAGAAGAAGGGAAAATTATCACTTTTATTTATATTAAAATTTAAAAGTGATACAAACACTCTCTTATTCAATAAGATAGAAGTGTTACAAAAAGGCAGCACGGTTTGAGATCCCTCCAATTGTGATACCTGACTGTGCTCTGACCAAATCCCAGTCCATGTATTGAGGAAGGGACATGGACTGTAAATATGACAATGGGTACATCCATTCCATGTTTGGGAGGAAGAAGCGGTGCTCCCCAATTTGACGAGCCACTTATAATTCCCGTCAAATAGAATCTCGTCGTCCTCTTTGATGGCATCTCCAAATAGAAAAAGGGTTTTCTGAATAAGCAACAGTCATTGGACTCAAATCTCTCATCTAAGATGAGCTCTCACAATGTAGAGACAGCACCCTTGGTTAAACGGGCTTGGTGTTCCTCGTTTGTACTGATAAAAGTAGGAACGGTCTTCTTCAGACTGAAGAGGAAGTTGAAGTCTACACCGCCAACATGCCCGAAATGATTCTTCTTGGTCAAAGGGTACGAGGCATACCTTACTGCAAAGGAGAACACAACATCAGTATCCCAACATAAGTGAAACTACACTTTTAGAGTCCAAACGCGAGGTTCAACACATGAGACCCACATTTTATTGCTAAAACACGAGGCTCACATGAAGCCCGCGTCCAGACTCTGTACTTAAAAGAAATTTCTAAGTCTATAGACTCAAACACGAGTCTCACAGACGAGACCCGCAAGTCTCGAGACGCGGAGTCTACTGAACTAGCATTCAATTCGCAGACGCAAAGGTCGTGTTGATGAAGCAAAGAAATGCCAGGATAAGCCAAATCCATGTTTTGCTCATCAACGCAAGGCTACGTTCACAAATCAAATGTGGACCTGCAAGATCCACGTCGATTGATCAACTTCAACATAAGTTTTTAAAACTTCAAAGAGAAGTTAAGATGACAGAGCCTCTTCGTGTTCTCAATGGCAAAACCCATTTGAAGACTTTCTACCTAAAATGGGGGCTTCTTGAGGAGGAACATCGCCCATTTGAGGTTCAGCGATGGTGGAGCTCGAAGAGGAAGCGACAATCTTCACTTTTGGGCCATGAGCATGGTTAAAATCTTCAAGAAGATCGGAAAAAGCTCAGAGCTTTATGAGTTTTGAGAAAGACAAGAGTTTTAGAGCAGGTCTGGTCGAAGAAGAAGAACAGTCAAAGTGAATTGATTGTTGAAAGACCTGAGTCTTTTACAGGCTTTCCAACGGCCGAGATATGTGACACGTATCTCGCGCTCAATTAGAGCCTGACACGTGTCCCAAGTGGCACCTGCGTTCGCGCCTCGAAGTATCTAACGCGATCTTCGTGTTCCAAAAGTCGCATCTCAACGAGGGTCGCGTCTCAACAGCAAGTGAGGGCTGTGTCTCAAACATCAGTCAAGAGCTGCATCTCTTTAGCATTGAGAGTCGCATCTCCACAGCAATTGAGTGCCACATTTCAAACATCAATCAAGAGCTGCGTCTCTTCATCATTGAGAACCACGTCTCCACAGCAATAAAGAGTCGTGTCTCAACCTCCACTAAAGTTCGTATCTCCACTTGATCAGTTTGACAACCGCGTCTGTAAGGGCTGCGTTCTCTTACATATAAGGAGTGCGTCCTTGCTTCTGCAATCAGTTCAACAGTACACTAGCAAAAATAATCGATAACTCCACCAGTTCAACAGTATACCAACAAGCAAACCAGAGCTCAAGACAAGTGCTAGACTGAGTTTCTAAGACACTTGTGATGATCTTTTCTAGAGACTTCAAGCAGTTCAATAATACACTCACGAAAACCACAATCCAGACAGGATCAAACTCAGGGCATCTCAAAAGATTATCAGTCCAATAATGGGAAGCTCAAATTCAACCGAAGTCCAAAGTATTTCAAAATCATCCCAGTCAACTGCGAAGTATCAAAAACTTTGGAGGGGGCTCTGTAAACTGTCCAAAAATCATCATGGACAAGTTATAGAGGCGAATCTCACTTCAACGCGAAGGTCGTGTTTTGAATTGAAACGCGGACCTCGTGTCCCAAGAAGCGTGGAGACTTCAGACGCAGGCCTGAGTGAGTCTGCGTTCAACGCGAGTCTGAGTAACTCCGTGTCCCATCTAATGCGAGTCTGAGTAATTTCACTTTCCAGGTCAAGAGCAAGTCTGAGCAACTCGGCTCTCCACTTCAGATGCGGTCTGAGAAACCCTGCGTCTCACTTCAAACGCGAGTTTAAGTAACTCAAAGTCCCATCTAATACGAGTCTGAGTAATCTGCGTTCTAGGTCAAGCATGAGTCTGAGCAACTCGACGCTCCAATTTAGATGCGAGTCCGAGAAACCCTACATCTCACTTCAAACGCGAGTCTAAGAAACTCCGCATTTTGATACGCCCGCGTCTACAACAAGTAACGCGAGTTCCGCGTCAAGTGCTAGACCCGCGTTTCTGTTGTAACAGACCCCCATTACTGGGTCAATTAACTCCCCATGTAATAGGGAGTTAATCCACATTATGGAGGGATTTTAGGGGATGACAATGAAATTACCTAGAGGGGGGTGAATAGGTGATAATGCTAATCAATGCACTAATTAAAAATGTTATGATGCAACGATCACCCGAAACAAGATTAGAAGCCGAATACCCCGTGAAGGGCTCTGAACTCCTTCCTCGTGATTCCTCTAGATAAGAGTTTGAGGTGCGTAATGCAATCTTGTTGTATGAGTATTGATCGACAATATAGCAATGAATATAAAGCAAGTAAATAAAGCAAATAACCAATCGCAAACACTGAGATTTGTTTCGAGGTTCGAGCACCTAGCTCTACGTCCCCGCCTTCACCCAGAAGAATTTCCAACCACTATAACTTTCACAAAGAATTACAACCACAAGGGAGTACCCAACTCCTCTATCACACTCCTCTAGTCCAGAGGTAGTGGAGCCACAAATACAAGAATATCTTGGTGATCAAAAGACCACAAACCCTCTTTTAAAAAACTTTTTCCCTTATAAAAACCCTAGAGAATAATGTGTAGGATTGAAGCTCATGTTTTGTAAGTGAAAAAGAAAATGAAATTGAAGAGAGTTTTGAACCAAAACTTCAGTAAAGAGAGAATTTTGAGCACAAAAACTGAGAGCAAAAACTTCTTTTGAAAGCCTTTAAACTTGATTTCTTTTGCAAAGGATTATTGTGATCACCTTAATGTTGGCCCAAGGTACAATCACCCATGATTAGTGTATTTTGATGATTACAAAACATATTAGTTATTTGTACTAATAATATTTGTTGTTTAAGTGTGTTTCAGATTTCTATTCATTCTAGAAGTCTTCTCTCACAAATACAAGGATTTGGACTCAAGTCAACTCCAATTGGGCTCAAGGAACAAGTGTTGAAGATTATATGAAGAAGCCTATTGAAGATCTTGAAGTCCTTAGAAACATTGTAAGAAATAGAATGTTAAAGTTTGAGTATATGAAATTTGGCTCTAGGATTTGCACACACACTTGTTTCATATATTTCCTATGTTTTGAAAATGGTTATTTCTAAGTTTTATGCCTTAGTTTATATATACATGTACCAAAAGCTTTATATCTTAAAAATCTTGTATAAAACATGTGTATAACTATTTTCTGCATAATACTTAGCTATATGTATTTTTAAAATATTTCTCAAATTTTTTCTAACTCAAAAACCAGCCCAGTTTTCTGTTTCAGACAACTCCGGCCGACCGGCCCGATCGACCGGCGATGTGTCTGAACATGCACTGTTTGTGCATGTCTGTCGGTCGACCGGACCGGTCGACCGACGGAGAGCAAATTGCTCACAGGTTTTTTTCGGTCGACCGGACCGGTCGACCGGAAGAAGGAAACTGTGTTTCCTCTTTTGGGGCGGTCGACCGGACCGGTCGACCGAGAGCCAACGGCTCTTTGCAGCTGGCCTTGCGGTCGACCGGACCGGTCGACCGCCAAGCCTGCTATAACCTAACGGCTCTTTCCTCTTTGGGCTATTCTGAAAAACTGTTTTTGTTTTCAGCTTTAACAGATTTTTGAAGAGTTGTTGGGGAGCTTTTGCAGGTCAAATTAGGTGTAAAGAAATTGTTTTAACCTATTTTCTAACCCTATAAATAGAGGAGAAGTCTCTCTTGCATATCACCAGAAAAATCCTCAAGTTTGTGTTGTTTTCAAAAGAGAAAAGAAAAGAGTTTAAAGCTTTCATTCCAATTCTTTTTGAGCTTGTTTTTCAGTTGTGTTTGATTACTAATATCACTCTACAACTGAAGTTTTTCTCACCACACTTCATAGAGCCAAAAATCCAATACTCATTCTATAGTGAAGTTGTAATTGAAGTGAGAGTGTTTTGTAAAAGAGTTTGAGAAATAGTGTAGTGATCTTGTTGTGATCACTTTGTTCTTGTAATCCTTTCCTTGTGGAGCAACCTCTTCGGTAGAGGTCCTTTGTACTCGGTGGAGCTCGGTGCTCGGTCTTCGGTAGACCAAATTGTAAAGGCGTCCTCGGTGGATAGTGGAAACCCTTCACGGAGGTGAAGGCGGGGAGTAGAGCGGTGGCTCGAACCTCGAAACAAATCACTTTGTTTGCGATTGCCTTTGCGTCTAATTCTTGCTTTACTTTTCAATAGCTCCTTATTGCTTTCTATTGCATACTTGTGATATTGTTTAAATATCTTGTGCTATTATTTGCTTGCTTGTAATTCTTGTCATATATCATTGTGTTTGCATCATTCTTTATATCATCCATTTCATACTTGTGTGTGCCAATCCCGTACTCATCCAACAAGAGCTTCACATAGCGCCTCAACCCATATCAAGGGGAATCAAGAGGAGTTTAGTCCAGCCTCGCAAGAGAAATTCGGCTACACTTGTTGAATTGTACTAAGTTGAGCCTCACTTGTTTTAGGTTCCGCATTTAGAGAGTTAAAATTTTTAAGATTAGCAATCACACCTATTCAACCCCCCTCTAGGTGTTTTTTCAATTGGTATCAGAGCTTGGACTCTAGGATTTGGTTTAACAACCTTAGAGAAGATCCTAATTTGCTAATCATTTCATTCATATTCATATAGTAAAAATGGCCGATGGTATTAAAACCCCTCCTAAGTTTGATGGACTTAACTTTCCCATATGGAAGGTTAAGATGACCGTGTTTTTGCAATCTCTAGGTAGCCGAGTTGCAAAAGCCGTGACTAAGTCCTTTAGTGTACCCCCCGGTGACGAATCCACTTGGTCCGAAATAGAGACTAAGGAATTGATGCCAATGCCAAAGCTCACTATGCACTTCTACAAGCCCTTAATGATGATGACATTTCTAGGGTTATCCATTGCAAATCCGCATATGAGATTTTGGTCACACTTTATAGTCACTCATGAGGGGACCTCACAAGTAAAGAAGGCTAAGATTGACCTTCTTCGGTCCCAATATGAAACATTTAGCATGCAAGAAAATGAAACCATAGATGATATGGTTACAAGATTTACAAAGATTACTAATGGACTCTCTTCTTTAGGTGAAGATATCAACAATGATCAAAGAGTAAGGAAGATCATCCGAGCTCTTCCTCCTTCATGGAAGTTAAAGCAACAACCTTGAAGGAACTCAACGACAATGAAGAGATGGAGCTTATAGGTCTCATTGGGAACCTCAAAACCCATGAGATGGAAAGGAAAGCAAGGGAGGATATGGCTCCTTCCAAAAGAAGACTATCGCCTTCAAGAGTCAAGCTACACACTCTGATGAAGATGATGAAGAAGAAGATGATGAGGAGCTCTCACTCCTTGTTAAGAATGTCCGGAGGATGTACAACAAGGCGAAGTACCAAGTTAGAAGAAGATGGCAAGGAGGCAAAGAAGAAAGAAGGATCACTTGTTTCAATTGCCAAAAGCCCGGACACATTGTTGCGGAGTGTCCGAACAAAGCTAAGCCCTCCACTTCAAAGAAGCCTTACAAGAAGAAGGCTATGAAGGCAACTTGGGATTCGGAGACCGAATCCGAGGAAGAAATAGACACCGCCAACATGTGCTTCATGGCTAATGAAGGCACAAGCAAGGTAACCTCTTCCCCTTCTCATGATAATGAACCTTCTATGGATGTGTTAGAAGAGGCTTTTGTTGAGTTGTCACAAAACTATGATTTCTTAAAGAAAAAGTATCTTAAAATGAAAAAGGATAATGAATCTTTAAGTCTTCAAGTTTTTACTCTTACAAAGGAAAAAGATGATTTGGTTTCCACTTTGGCCACTACCAAAAATGATTTTGAAAAATATAAGATTTCTTGCAAAGGTAAGGCCCCACTAATTGATTCAAATGAAGTTACTATGCTTAAGGAAAGATTAGACTCATTAAGTGTTGTTTTGAAAGATTGTGAGTTTAACAAGAAGAAAATTGAGGCTATGTTTCCTAAGAAACAAGCCCAAAGAAAAATGCTCATGCTCATGTTCATGTTCATGCTACACAACCTAAACAACATGGCAAAGCCCCAAAACATGCTCACACTACACATACACATCATGCATTCATGTATGGTAGAGTGTTCTCATGTTCACATTGTGGACGGAAAGGGCACTTAGCCAATTTTTGCTATGATAGATTAAACGTTTCACGTCATAATGTTTGGGTTCGAGGCACTAACTTTAAAGGACCCAAGAAAGTTTGGGTATCAAAATCAACAATTATGTTAAATGATGTAGGTACTTTCCAAATCCCAACGACGTAGAGGATTGTGGTATCTTGATAGCGGTTGCTCAAGGCACATGACTTGGGACATCAACAACTTTGCAACCCTATTAAGATATCATGAAGGTGGCACCGTCACCTTCGGAGATGACGCCAAGGGTAAAATCATCGGTATTGGTAATGTAAAACTTGGCACCTCTCCTTTAAATGAAAATGTAGTTTTAGTTGATGGCCTCAAGCATAATCTCTTGAGTGTTAGTCAACTTTGTGATAAAGGTTTTGATATTGTTTTTGATAATGTTGCTTGTAAAGTAATTGATCAGAACTTCTAATGTTTGTGTATTTTCCGGTTTTCGTGAAAGTAATGTTTATATGATTGATATGTTAATATGTCTTGTAATATTACGTGTTTGAAAGCCCTCGATGATGACTCTGGTTGTGGCATAGGAGATTAGGGCATATTTCTTTTGATCACATTTTTAGGTTAAACACAAAGGAAATGGTGAAAGGTATTCCTTGCTTGAATTTTGAAAAGGACCGAGTTGTGACGCATGTCAATTTGGGAAACAAACTAAGTCTTCTTTCAAGTCAATTAAGGATATCATGACATCACGTCGTTTGGAATTAATCCATATGGATCTTTTGGCCCTACACAAACCAAAAGTCTAAGTGGGAATAGATTTGCTTATGTTTTGGTTGATGATTTTTCAAGGTTTACTTGGGTTTTCTTTCTTGAACACAAAAACCAAGCATTTTCGTATTCCAAACTTTAAGAAAAGAGTTGAAAAAGAAAGGATGTTTCGATTTTGAGAATAAGAAGTGATAGAGGAGGTGTATGTTGAACAACCCCCCGGTTTGTTGATCCTACACATCCAGATTTTGTTTTTAAATTAGATAAAGCTCTTTATGGTTTAAACAAGCCCCTAGGGCTTGGTATGAAAGACTTTCTTCATTTTTGATTTCAAATGGTTTTAAGAAAGGTAAATTTGACACAACTTTGTTTACAAACCATGTAGAAAAGGATATTCTTATTGTGCAAATTTATGTGGATGATATTATTTTTGTTTCTACTAATGAATCTCTTTGCCAAGCTTTTGAGTCATGCATGAAGGATGAATTCGAAATGTCTATGATGGGGGAACTCAACTATTTCCTTGGACTCCAAATCAAGCAAAAAGAAGATGGGATCTTCATCAATCAAGCCAAGTACACAAAGGAACTAATCAAAAGGTTTGGGCTTGAAGGATCGAAAGTAAGCAAAACTCCCATGGCAACAACTACAAAGCTTGATAAGGATGAACAAGGTAAAAGTGTAGACATTAAATTATATCGTAGCATGATTGTAGCTTGCTTTATTTGACGGCTAGTAGGCCGATATTATGTTTTCCGTTTGTCTTTGTGCACGTTTTCAATCTTGTCCTAAAGAATCTCACATAATTGCGGTTAAACGCATAATTAGATACCTTAAGGGCACTATTGAAATGGGTTTGTGGTATCCTAAAACCGGATTATTTGAAATGAAGAGTTTTTCGGATGCCGACTATGCGGGTTGTAGGGTAGATAGGAAGAGCACAAGTGGAACATGTCAATTCTTGGGTAATTGTCTTGTATCTTGGTCTTCCAAAAAGCAAAATTCGGTAGCCCTATCAACCGCCGAGGCGGAGTATGTTGCAGCCGGAGCTTGTTGTGCACAAGTTCTTTGGATGAAACATACTCTCCTTGACTATGATTTACAATTTGATCATGTTAAAATATTTTGTGATAATACTAGTACTATTCACATGACAAAGAATGCAAATCAACATAGTAAAAACCAAACACATTGGCATTAGGTATCACTTTCTTAGAGATCATTATGAGAAAGGTGATATTGATATTGATTATGTTTCTACCGATTTTCAACTTGCCGATATTTTTACTAAACCATTATACTATGCTAGATTTTCATTTATTTGCGGTGAGTTGAATGTTTGCATTATGGACTCTTAAAAATAATATTTTCAACTTGTTTTGTTTTAACCCTTTTTGATGTATGACAAAAAGGGGGAGAATAAGTTTAGTTTGATATTTAGTTTTGATATTATTTGAGTTTTATTTTATGAAGAAAAAAAGAAAAAGTTTGTTTATTTAAGTTTTTGACAAAACTGAGTTTTATTTTATGTAGAAAAAGAAAGTTTGTTTATTTAAGTTTTTGACAAAACTTTTGTACATTGAATGCTTTATGTATTGTGCTTTCAATAGTCCAATTTTTTATACATAGCATTATTTGAGGGGGTGTTTTTCAAACTCTTCTTCCATGTTTATTTAAATAACCTATATGTTTTGTCATCATCAAAAAGGGGGAGATTGTTGGCCCAAGGTTACAATCACCCATGATTAGTGTATTTTGATGATTACAAAACATATTAGTTATTTGTACTAATAATATTTGTCGTTTAAGTGTGTTTCAGATTTCTATTCATTCTAGAAGTCTTCTCTCACAAATACAAGGATTTGGACTCAAGTCAACTCCAATTGGGCTCAAGGAACAAGTGTTGAAGATTATATGAAGAAGCCTATTGAAGATCTTGAAGTCCTTAGAAACATTGTAAGAAATAGAATGTTAAAGTTTGAGTATATGAAATTTGGCTCTAGGATTTGCACACACACTTGTTTCATATATTTCCTATGTTTTGAAAATGGTTATTTCTAAGTTTTTGCCTTAGTTTATATATACATGTACCAAAAGCTTATATCTTGAAAATCTTGTATAAAACATGTGTATAACTATTTTCTGCATAATACTTAGCTATATATATTTTTAAAATATTTCTCAAAATTTTTCTAACTCAAAAACCAGCCCAGTTTTCTGTTTCAGGCAACTCCGGCCGACCGGCCCGGTCGACGGCGATGTGTCTGAACATGCACTGTTTGTGCATGTCTGTCGGTCGACCGGACCGGTCGACCGACGGAGAGCAAATTACTCACAGGTTTTTTCGGTCGACCGGACCGGTCGACCGGAAGAAGGAAACTGTGTTTCCTCTTTTGGGGCGGTCGACCGGACCGGTCGACCGAGAGCCAACGGCTCTTTGCAGCTGGCCTTGCGGTCGACCGGACCGGTCGACCGCCAAGCCTGCTATAGCCTAACGGCTCTTTCCTCTTGGGCTATTCTGAAAAACTGTTTTGTTTCAGCTTTAACAGATTTTTGGAGAGTTGTTGGGGAGCTTTTGTAGGTCAAATTAGGTGTAAAGAAATTGTTTTTAACCTATTTCTAACCCTATAAATAGAGGAGAAGTCTCTCTTGCATATCACCAAGAAAAATCCTCAAGTTTGTGTTGTTTTCAAAAGAGAAAAGAAAAGAGTTTAAAGCTTTCATTCCAATTCTTTTTGAGCTTGTTTTCAGTTGTGTTTGATTACTAATATCACTCTACAACTGAAGTTTTTCTCACCACACTTCATAGAGCCAAAAATCCAATACTCATTCTATAGTGAAGTTGTAATTGAAGTGAGAGTGTTTGTAAAAGAGTTTGAGAAATAGTGTAGTGATCTTGTTGTGATCACTTTGTTCTTGTAATCCTTTCCTTGTGGAGCAACCTCTTCGGTAGAGGTCCTTTGTACTCGGTGGAGCTCGGTGCTCGGTCTTCGGTAGACCAAATTGTAAAGGCGTCCTCGGTGGATAGTGGAAACCCTTCACGGAGGTGAAGGCGGGGAGTAGAGCGGTGGCTCGAACCTCGAAACAAATCACTTTGTTACGATTGCCTTTGCGTCTAATTCTTGCTTTACTTTCAATAGCTCCTTATGCTTTCTATTGCATACTTGTGATATTGTTTAAATATCTTGTGCTATTATTGCTTGCTGTAATTCTTGCCATATATCATTGTGTTTGCATCATTCTTATATCATCCATTTCATACTTGTGTGTGCCAATCCCGTACTCATCCAACAAAGCTTCACATAGCGCCTCAACCAATAAAGGGGAATCAAGAGATTTTAGTCCAGAGCCTCGCAAGAGGAATTCGGCTACACTTGTTGAATTGTACTAAGTTGAGCCTCACTTGTTTTAGGTTCCGCATTTAGAGAGTTAAAATTTTAAGATTAGCAATCACACCTATTCACCCCCCCTCTAGGTGTTTTTTCAATTGGTATCAGAGCTTGGACTCTAGGATTTGGTTTAACAACCTTAGAGAAGATCCTAATTTGCTAATCATTTCATTCATATTCATATAGTAAAAATGGCCGATGGTATTAAAACCCCTCCTAAGTTTGATGGACTTAACTTTCCCATATGGAAGGTTAAGATGACCGTGTTTTTGCAATCTCTAGGTAGCCGAGTTGCAAAAGCCGTGACTAAGTCCTTTAGTGTACCCCCCGGTGACGATCCACTTGGTCCGAAATGGAGACTAAGGAATTCGATGCCAATGCCAAAGCATCGAATTCCAAAGCTCACTAGCACTTCTACAAGCCCTTAATGATGATGACATTCTAGGGTTATCCATTGCTAATCCGCATATGAGATTTGGTCACACTTGATAGTCACTCATGAGGGGACCTCACAAGTAAAGAAGGCTAAGATTGACCTTCTTTCGGTCCCAATATGAAACATTTAGCATGCAAGAAAATGAAACCATAGATGATATGGTTACAAGATTTACCAAGATTACTAATGGACTCTCTTCTTTAGGTGAAGATATCAACAATGATCAAAGAGTAAGGAAGATCATCCGAGCTCTTCCTCCTTCATGGGAAGTTAAAGCAACAACCTTGAAGGAACTCAACGACAATGAAGAGATGGAGCTTATAGGTCTCATTGGGAACCTCAAAACCCATGAGATGGAAAGGAAAGCAAGGGAGGATATGGCTCCTTCCAAAAAGAAGACTATCGCCTTCAAGAGTCAAGCTACACACTCCGATGAAGATGATGAAGAAGAAGATGATGAGGAGCTCTCACTCCTTGTTAAGAATGTCCGGAGGATGTACACAAGGCGAAGTACCAAGGTAGAAGAAGATGGCAAGGAGGCAAGAAGAAAGAAGGATCACTTGTTTCAATTGCCAAAAGCCCGGACACATTGTTGCGGAGTGTCCGGACAAAGCTAAGCCCTCCACTTCAAAGAAGCCTTACAAGAAGAAGGCTATGAAGGCAACTTGGGATTCGGAGACCGAATCCGAGAAGAAATAGACACCGCCAACATGTGCTTCATGACTAATGAAGGCACAAGTAAGGTAACCTCTTCCCCTTCTCATGATAATGAACCTTCTATGGATGTGTTAGAAGAGGCTTTTGTTGAGTTGTCACAAAACTATGATTTCTTAAGAAAAAGTATCTTAAATGAAAAAGGATAATGAATCTTTAAGTCTTCAAGTTTTTACTCTTACAAAGGAAAAAGATGATTTGGTTCCACTTTGGCCACTACCAAAAATGATTTTGAAAAATATAAGATTTCTTGCAAGGTAAGGCCCCACTAATTGATTCAAATGAAGTTACTATGCTTAAGGAAAGATTAGACTCATTAAGTGTTGTTTTGAAAGATTGTGAGTTTAACAAGAAGAAAATTGAGGCTAGTTTTCCTAAGAAACAAGCCCCAAGAAAAATGCTCATGCTCATGTTCATGTTCATGCTACACAACCTAAACAACATGGCAAAGCCCCAAAACATGCTCACACTACACATACACATCATGCATTCATGTATGGTAGAGTGTTCTCATGTTCACATTGGACGGAAGGGCAAGGGCACTAGCCAATTTTGCTATGATAGATTAACGTTTCACGTCATAATGTTTGGGTTCGAGGCACTAACTTTAAAGGACCCAAGAAAGTTTGGGTATCAAAATCAACAATTATGTTAAATGATGTAGGTACTTTCCAAATCCCAACGACGTAGAGGATTGTGGTATCTTGATAGCGGTTGCTCAAGGCACATGACTTGGGACATCAACAACTTTGCAACCCTATCAAGATATCATGAAGGTGGCACCGTCACCTTCGGAGATGACGCCAAGGGTAAAATCATCGGTATTGGTAATGTAAAACTTGGCACCTCCCTTTAAATGAAATGTAGTTTTAGTTGATGGCCTCAAGCATAATCTCTTGAGTGTTAGTCAACTTTGTGATAAAGGTTTTGATATTGGTTTTGATAATGTTGCTTGTAAAGTAATTGATAGAACTTCTAATGTTTGTGTATTTCCGTTTTCGTGAAAGTAATGTTTATATGATTGATATGTTAAATATGTCTTGTAATATTACGTGTTTGAAAGCCCTCGATGATGACTCTTGGTTGTGGCATAGGAGATTAGGGCATATTTCTTTTGATCACATTTTAGGTTAAACACAAAGGAAATGGTGAAAGGTATTCCTTGCTTGAATTTTGAAAAGGACCGAGTTTGTGACGCATGTCAATTTGGGAAAAAAAACTAAGTCTTCTTTCAAGTCAATTAAGGATATCATGACATCACGTCGTTGGAATTAATCCATATGGATCTTTTGGCCCTACACAAACCAAAAGTCTAAGTGGGAATAGATTTGCTTATGTTTTGGTGATGATTTTTCAAGGTTTACTGGGTTTTCTTTCTGAACACAAAAACCAAGCATTTTCGTATTTCCAAAATTTTAAGAAAAGAGTTGAAAAAGAAAAGGATGTTTCGATTTTGAGAATAAGAAGTGATAGAGGAGGTGTATGTTGAACAACCCCCCGGGTTTGTTGATCCTACACATCCGGATTTTGTTTTTAAATTAGATAAAGCTCTTTATGGTTTAAAACAAGCCCCTAGGGCTTGGTATGAAAGACTTTCTTCATTTTTGATTTCAAATGGTTTTACGAAAGGTAAATTTGACACAACTTTGTTTACAAACCATGTAGAAAAGGATATTCTTATTGTGCAAATTTATGTGGATGATATTATTTTTGGTTCTACTAATGAATCTCTTTGCCAAGCTTTTGAGTCATGCATGAAGGATGAATTCGAAATGTCTATGATGGGGGAACTCAACTATTTCCTTGGACTCCAAATCAAGCAAAATAAGGATGGGATCTTCATCAATCAAGCCAAGTACACAAAGGAACTAATCAAAAGGTTTGGGCTTGAAGGATCGAAAGTAAGTAAAACTCCCATGGCAACAACTACAAAGCTTGATAAGGATGAACAAGGTAAAAGTGTAGACATTAAATTATATCGTAGCATGATTGGTAGCTTGCTTTATTTGGACGGCTAGTAGGCCGGATATTATGTTTTCCGTTTGTCTTTGTGCACGTTTTCAATCTTGTCCTAAAGAATCTCACATAATTGCGGTTAAACGCATAATTAGATACCTTAAGGGCACTATTGAAATGGGTTTGTGGTATCCTAAAACCGGATTATTGAAATGAAGAGTTTTTCGGATGCCGACTATGCGGGTTGTAGGGTAGATAGGAAGAGCACAAGTGGAACATGTCAATTCTTGGGGTAATTGTCTTGTATCTTGGTCTTCCAAAAAGCAAAATTCGGTAGCCCTATCAACCGCCGAGGCGGAGTATGTTGCAGCCGGAGCTTGTTGTGCACAAGTTCTTTGGATGAAAACATACTCTCCTTGACTATGATTTACAATTTGATCATGTTAAAATATTTTGTGATAATACTAGTACTATTCACATGACAAAGAATGCAAATCAACATAGTAAAACCAAACACATTGGCATTAGGTATCACTTTCTTAGAGATCATTATGAGAAAGGTGATATTGATATTGATTATGTTTCTACCGATTTTCAACTTGCCGATATTTTTACTAAACCATTATACTATGCTAGATTTCATTTATTTGCGGTGAGTTGAATGTTTGCATTATGGACTCTTAAAAATAATATTTTCAACTTGTTTTGTTTTAACCCTTTTTGATGTATGACAAAAAGGGGGAGAATAAGTTAGTTTGATATTTAGTTTTGATATTATTTGAGTTTTATTTTATGAAGAAAAAAAAGAAAAAGTTTGTTTATTTAAGTTTTTGACAAAACTGAGTTTTATTTTATGTAGAAAAAGAAAGTTTGTTTATTTAAGTTTTTGACAAAACTTTTGTACATTGAATGCTTTATGTATTGTGCTTTCAATAGTCCAATTTTTTATACATAGCATTATTTGAGGGGGAGTTTTTCAAACTCTTCTTCCATGTTTATTTAAATAACCTATATGTTTTGTCATCATCAAAAAGGGGGAGATTGTTGGCCCAAGGTTACAATCACCCATGATTAGTGTATTTTGATGATTACAAAACATATTAGTTATTTGTACTAATAATATTTGTTGTTAAGTGTGTTTCAGATTTCTATTCATTCTAGAAGTCTTCTCTCACAAATACAAGGATTTGGACTCAAGTCAACTCCAATTGGGCTCAAGGAACAAGTGTTGAAGATTATATGAAGAAGCCTATTGAAGATCTTGAAGTCCTTAGAAACATTGTAAGAAATAGAATGTTAAAGTTTGAGTATATGAAATTTGGCTCTAGGATTTGCACACACACTTGTTTCATATATTCCTATGTTTTGAAATGGTTATTTCTAAGTTTTATGCCTTAGTTATATATACATGTACCAAAAGCTTTATATCTTGAAAATCTTGTATAAAACATGTGTATAAACTATTTTCTGCATAATACTTAGCTATATATATTTTTAAAATATTTCTCAAAATTTTTCTAACTCAAAAACCAGCCCAGTTTTCTGTTTCAGGCAACTCCGGCCGACCGGCCCGGTCGACCGGCGATGTGTCTGAACATGCACTGTTTGTGCATGTCTGTCGGTCGACCGGACCGGTCGACCGACGGAGAGCAAATTACTCACAGGTTTTTTTCGGTCGACCGGACCGGTCGACCGGAAGAAGGAAACTGTGTTTCCTCTTTGGGGCGGTCGACCGGACCGGTCGACCGAGAGCCAACGGCTCTTTGCAGCTGGCCTTGCGGTCGACCGGACCGGTCGACTGCCAAGCCTGCTATAGCCTAACGGCTCTTTCCTCTTTGGGCTATTCTGAAAAACTGTTTTTGTTTTCAGCTTTAACAGATTTTTGGAGAGTTGTTGGGGAGCTTTTGTAGGTCAAATTAGGTGTAAAGAAATTGTTTTTAACCTATTTTCTAACCCTATAAATAGAGGAGAAGTCTCTCTTGCATATCACCAAGAAAAATCCTCAAGTTTGTGTTGTTTTCAAAAGAGAAAAGAAAAGAGTTTAAAGCTTTCATTCCAATTCTTTTTGAGCTTGTTTTTCAGTTGTGTTTGATTACTAATATCACTCTACAACTGAAGTTTTTCTCACCACACTTCATAGAGCCAAAAATCCAATACTCATTCTATAGTGAAGTTGTAATTGAAGTGAGAGTGTTTGTAAAAGAGTTTGAGAAATAGTGTAGTGATCTTGTTGTGATCACTTTGTTCTTGTAATCCTTTCCTTGTGGAGCAACCTCTTCGGTAGAGGTCCTTTGTACTCGGTGGAGCTCGGTGCTCGGTCTTCGGTAGACCAAATTGTAAAGGCGTCCTCGGTGGATAGTGGAAACCCTTCACGGAGGTGAAGGCGGGGTAGAGCGGTGGCTCGAACCTCGAAACAAATCACTTTGTTTACGATTGCCTTTGCGTCTAATTCTTGCTTTACTTTTCAATAGCTCCTTATTGCTTTCTATTGCATACTTGTGATATTGTTTAAATATCTTGTGCTATTATTTGCTTGCTTGTAATTCTTGCCATATATCATTGTGTTTGCATCATTCTTTATATCATCCATTTCATACTTGTGTGTGCCAATCCCGTACTCATCCAACAAGAGCTTCACATAGCGCCTCAACCCATATCAAGGGGAATCAAGAGGAGTTTAGTCCAGAGCCTCGCAAGAGGAATTCGGCTACACTTGTTGAATTGTACTAAGTTGAGCCTCACTTGTTTTAGGTTCCGCATTTAGAGAGTTAAAATTTTTAAGATTAGCAATCACACCTATTCACCCCCCCTCTAGGTGTTTTTTCAATTGGTATCAGAGCTTGGACTCTAGGATTTGGTTTAACAACCTTAGAGAAGATCCTAATTTGCTAATCATTTCATTCATATTCATATAGTAAAAATGGCCGATGGTATTAAAACCCCTCCTAAGTTTGATGGACTTAACTTTCCCATATGGAAGGTTAAGATGACCGTGTTTTTGCAATCTCTAGGTAGCCGAGTTGCAAAAGCCGTGACTAAGTCCTTTAGTGTACCCCCGGTGACGAATCCACTGGTCCGAAATGGAGACTAAGGAATTCGATGCCAATGCCAAAGCATCGAATTCCAAAGCTCACTATGCACTTCTACAAGCCCTTAATGATGATGACATTTCTAGGGTTATCCATTGCAAATCCGCATATGAGATTTGGTCACACTTGATAGTCACTCATGAGGGGACCTCACAAGTAAAGAAGGCTAAGATTGACCTTCTTCGGTCCCAATATGAAACATTTAGCATGCAAGAAAATGAAACCATAGATGATATGGTTACAAGATTTACCAAGATTACTAATGGACTCTCTTCTTTAGGTGAAGATATCAACAATGATCAAAGAGTAAGGAAGATCATCCGAGCTCTTCCTCCTTCATGGGAAGTTAAAGCAACAACCTTGAAGGAACTCAACGACAATGAAGAGATGGAGCTTATAGGTCTCATTGGGAACCTCAAAACCCATGAGATGGAAAAGAAAGCAAGGGAGGATATGGCTCCTTCCAAAAAGAAGACTATCGCCTTCAAGAGTCAAGCTACACACTCCGATGAAGATGATGAAGAAGAAGATGATGAGGAGCTCTCACTCCTTGTTAAGAATGTCCGGAGGATGTACAACAAGGCGAAGTACCAAGGTAGAAGAAGATGGCAAGGAGGCAAAGAAGAAAGAAGGATCACTTGTTTCAATTGCCAAAAGCCCGGACACATTGTTGCGGAGTGTCCGGACAAAGCTAAGCCCTCCACTTCAAAGAAGCCTTACAAGAAGAAGGCTATGAAGGCAACTTGGGATTCGGAGACCGAATCCGAGGAAGAAATAGACACCGCCAACATGTGCTTCATGGCTAATGAAGGCACAAGCAAGGTAACCTCTTCCCCTTCTCATGATAATGAACCTTCTATGGATGTGTTAGAAGAGGCTTTTGTTGAGTTGTCACAAAACTATGATTTCTTAAAGAAAAAGTATCTTAAAATGAAAAAGGATAATGAATCTTTAAGTCTTCAAGTTTTTACTCTTACAAGGAAAAAGATGATTTGGTTTCCACTTTGGCCACTACCAAAAATGATTTTGAAAAAATAAGATTTCTTGCAAAGGTAAGGCCCCACTAATTGATTCAAATGAAGTTACTATGCTTAAGGAAAGATTAGACTCATTAAGTGTTGTTTTGAAAGATTGTGAGTTTAACAAGAAGAAAATTGAGGCTATGTTTCCTAAGAAACAAGCCTCAAAGAAAAATGCTCATGCTCATGTTCATGTTCATGCTACACAACCTAAACAACATGGCAAAACCTCAAAACATGCTCACACTACACATACACATCATGCATTCATGTATGGTAGAGTGTTCTCATGTTCACATTGTGGACGGAAAGGGCACTTAGCCAATTTTTGCTATGATAGATTAAACGTTTCACGTCATAATGTTTGGGTTCGAGGCACTAACTTTAAAGGACCCAAGAAAGTTTGGGTACCAAAATCAACAATTATGTTAAATGATGTAGGTACTTTCCAAATCCCAACGACGTAGAGGATTGTGGTATCTTGATAGCGGTTGCTCAAGGCACATGCTTGGGACATCAACAACTTTGCAACCCTATCAAGATATCATGAAGGTGGCACCGTCACCTTCGGAGATGACGCCAAGGGTAAAATCATCGGTATTGGTAATGTAAAACTTGGCACCTCTCCTTTAATTGAAAATGTAGTTTTAGTTGATGGCCTCAAGCATAATCTCTTGAGTGTTAGTCAACTTTGTGATAAAGGTTTTGATATTGTTTTTGATAATGTTGCTTGTAAAGTAATTGATAGAACTTCTAATGTTTGTGTATTTTCCGGTTTTCGTGAAAGTAATGTTTATATGATTGATATGTTAAATATGTCTTGTAATATTACGTGTTTGAAAGCCTCGATGATGACTCTTGGTTGTGGCATAGGAGATTAGGGCATATTTCTTTTGATCACATTTCTAGGTTAAACACAAAGGAAATGGTGAAAGGTATTCCTTACTTGAATTTGAAAAGGACCGAGTTTGTGACGCATGTCAATTTGGGAAACAAACTAAGTCTTCTTTCAAGTCAATTAAGGATATCATGACATCACGTCTTTTGGAATTAATCCATATGGATCTTTTTGGCCCTACACAAACCAAAAGTCTAAGTGGGAATAGATTTGCTTATGTTTTGGTTGATGATTTTTCAAGGTTTACTTGGGTTTTCTTTCTTGAACACAAAAACCAAGCATTTTCGTATTTCCAAACTTTTAAGAAAAGAGTTGAAAAAGAAAAGGATGTTTCGATTTTGAGAATAAGAAGTGATAGAGGAGGTGTATGTTGAACAACCCCCGGGTTTATTGATCCTACACATCCGGATTTTGTTTTTAAATTAGATAAAGCTCTTTATGGTTTAAAACAAGCCCCTAGGGCTTGGTATGAAAGACTTTCTTCATTTTTGATTTCAAATGGTTATAAGAAAGGTAAAATTGACACAACTTTGTTTACAAAACATGTAGAAAAGGATATTCTTATTGTGCAAATTTATGTGGATGATATTATTTTTGGTTCTACTAATGAATCTCTTTGCCAAGCTTTTGAGTCATGCATGAAGGATGAATTGAAATGTCTAAGATGGGGGAACTCAACTATTTCCTTGGACTCCAAATCAAGCAAAAGAAGGATGGGATCTTCATCAATCAAGCCAAGTACACAAAGGAACTAATCAAAAGGTTTGGGCTTGAAGGATCGAAAGTAAGCAAAACTCCCATGGCAACAACTACAAAGCTTGACAAGGATGAACAAGGTAAAAGTGTAGACATTAAATTATATCGTAGCATGATTGGTAGCTTGCTTTATTTGACGGCTAGTAGGCCGGATATTATGTTTTCCGTTTGTCTTTGTGCACGTTTTCAATCTTGTCCTAAAGAATCTCACATAATTGCGCTTAAACGCATAATTAGATACCTTAAGGGCACTATTGAAATAGGTTTGTGGTATCCTAAAACCGGATTATTTGAAATGAAGAGTTTTCGGATGCCGACTATGCGGGTTGTAGGGTAGATAGGAAGAGCACAAGTGGAACATGTCAATTCTTGGGTAATTGTCTTGTATCTTGGTCTTCCAAAAAGCAAAATTTGGTAGCCCTATCAACCGCCGAGGCGGAGTATGTTGCAGCCGGAGCTTGTTGTGCACAAGTTCTTTGGATGAAACATACTCTCCTTGACTATGATTTACAATTTGATCATGTTAAAATATTTTGTGATAATACTAGTACTATTCACATTACAAAGAATGCAAATCAACATAGTAAAACCAAACACATTGGCATTAGGTATCACTTTCTTAGAGATCATTATGAGAAAGGTGATATTGATATTGATTATGTTTCTACCGATTTTCAACTTGCCGATATTTTTACTAAACCATTAGACTATGCTAGATTTTCATTTATTTGCGGTGAGTTGAATGTTTGCATTATGGACTCTTAAAAATAATATTTTCAACTTGTTTTGTTTTAACCCTTTTTGATGTATGACAAAAAGGGGGAGAATAAGTTTAGTTTGATATTTAGTTTTGATATTATTTGAGTTTTATTTTATGAAGAAAAAAAGAAAAAGTTTGTTTATTTAAGTTTTTGACAAAACTGAGTTTTATTTTATGTAGAAAAAGAAAGTTTGTTTATTTAAGTTTTTGACAAAACTTTTGTACATTGAATGCTTTATGTATTGTGCTTTCAATAGTCCAATTTTTTATACATAGCATTATTTGAGGGGGAGTTTTTCAAACTCTTCTTCCATGTTTATTTAAATAACCTATATGTTTTGTCATCATCAAAAAGGGGAGATTGTTGGCCCAAGGTTACAATCACCCATGATTAGTGTATTTTGATGATTACAAAATATATTAGTTATTTGTACTAATAATATTTGTTGTTTAAGTGTGTTCAGATTTCTATTCATTCTAGAAGTCTTCTCTCACAAATACAAGGATTTGGACTCAAGTCAACTCCAATTAGGCTCAAGGAACAAGTGTTGAAGATTATATGAAGAAGCCTATTGAAGATCTTGAAGTCCTTAGAAACATTGTAAGAAATAGAATGTTAAAGTTTGAGTATATGAAATTTGGCTCTAGGATTTGCACACACACTTGTTTCATATATTTCCTATGTTTTGAAAATGGTTATTTCTAAGTTTTATGCCTTAGTTTATATATACATGTACCAAAAGCTTTATATCTTGAAAATCTTGTATAAAACATGTGTATAAACTATTTTCTGCATAATACTTAGCTATATGTATTTTTAAAATATTTCTCAAAATTTTTCTAACTCAAAAATCAGCCCAGTTTTCTGTTTCAGGCAACTCCGGCCGACCGGCCCGGTCGACCGGCGATGTGTCTGAACATGCACTATTTGTGCATGTCTGTCGGTCGACCGGACCGGTCGACCGACGGAGAGCAAATTGCTCACAGGTTTTTTTCGGTCGACCGGAAGAAGGAAACTGTGTTTCCTCTTTTGGGGCGGTCGACCGGACCGGTCGACCGAGAGCCAACGGCTCTTTGCAGCTGGCCTTGCGGTCGACCGGACCGGTCGACCGCCAAGCCTGCTATAGCCTAACGGCTCTTTCCTCTTTGGGCTATTCTGAAAAACTGTTTTTGTTTCAGCTTTAATAGATTTTTGGAGAGTTGTTGGGGAGCTTTTGCAGGTCAAATTAGGTGTAAAGAAATTGTTTTTAACCTATTTTCTAACCCTATAAATAGAGGAGAAGTCTCTCTTGCATATCACCAAGAAAAATCCTCAAGTTTGTGTTATTTTCAAAAGAGAAAAGAAAAGAGTTTAAAGCTTTCATTCCAATTCTTTTTGAGCTTGTTTTTCAGTTGTGTTTGATTACTAATATCACTCTATAACTGAAGTTTTTCTCACCACACCTCATAGAGCCAAAAATCCAATACTCATTCTATAGTGAAGTTGTAATTGAAGTGAGAGTGTTTGTAAAAGAGTTTGAGAAATAGTGTAGTGATCTTGTTGTGATCACTTTGTTCTTGTAATCCTTTCCTTGTGGAGCAACCTCTTCGGTAGAGGTCCTTTGTACTCGGTGGAGCTCGGTGCTCGGTCTTCGGTAGACCAAATTGTAAAGGCATCCTCGGTGGATAGTGGAAACCCTTCACGGAGGTGAAGGCGGGGAGTAGAGCGGTGGCTCGAACCTTGAAACAAATCACTTTGTTTGCGATTGCCTTTGCGTCTAATTCTTGCTTTACTTTTCAATAGCTCCTTATTGCTTTCTATTGCATACTTGTGATATTGTTTAAATATCTTGTGCTATTATTTGCTTGCTTGTAATTCTTGCCATATATCATTGTGTTTGCATCATTCTTTATATCATCCATTTCATACTTGTGTGTGCCAATCCCGTACTCATCCAACAAGAGCTTCACATAGCGCCTCAACCCATATCAAGGGGAATCAAGAGGAGTTTAGTCCAGAGCCTCGCAAGAGGAATTCGGCTACACTTGTTGAATTGTACTAAGTTGAGCCTCACTTGTTTTAGGTTCCGCATTTAGAGAGTTAAAATTTTTAAGATTAGCAATCACACCTATTCACCCCCCCTCTAGTGTTTTTTCACTTAACCCTAATCATCCCTATTTATAGGATAGTGCTAGGGATTAAAGAGTAAACTGATATAATGAATAATTAGGAAATATTTGACCCAAAACCAGCCCTCAAATTCGTTTAGAGAAGAAAATCACGTTTTAAAACGTGTTTAATAAACTAGCCGTTAGGCTGAAATCAAGCTCACGGTCGACCGGCCGGTCGACCGGGTTTTCAAAAATTTTAGCCGTTGCCAGCCCACGGTTGACGCGCTCGGTCGACCGTAACAAACAGAAACATGGGTGCTTTCAGTCAGCCGAAGGTCGGTCGACCAATATGGGGGCCGGTCGACCGCCCGGTCAACCGGGAGACGTGCACACATGCACGCACCCAAACAGTTAGAATCCCGGTCGACCGCCCAGTCGACCGTCCTGACCTGAAACAAGGCCGGTTGACCGTCCGGTCGACCGCAAAAGGCCAAAAATAATCTTTTTGATAATAGTTTTGAAGATCTTGAAAATTTTCAAAGTAGTTTTGATCAAGACTGGTATACTATATAAAATGGAGTTTGTAAGTATTAAAATATGTTTAAAAATATTTTATATATAGGAGAAATATCTTTTAGAGAAATCATGTGCAAAAACTTGTGTGTGGGGAATATTGAGCTTCAACACTATACACTATTCTTTAACACACTAAAAAATGTAAAAACTGAGAAATGAAGTCTCTGAGTTGCGTAACACCAAGCTAGAGCCTTCTCTTTTATGAAAGCGTCCTCTTACGCTATTTGCCTTTTAGCATCATAATTTCTTGCAATAGTTTAGAAAGGCCATCATGAATAGTATTAACCTGAAACTCATTTTGAACAACTTATTAGTACCATATAGCTTCTATGTGTTTTGTTATCATCAAAACTTAAACAAATGGAGAGTCTAACCTTTTGAGCCAACAATCTCCCCCTTTTTGATGATGACAAAACATATAGGCTATATCACAAGATATAAAAGAGAGGTAAAATTCCCCTCAAATAATGCTATATTAAACAAGTATAAAACAATTTATTATGAGAGAATTTTTTTTAATTTTGAAATTGCAAACAACCATAAAACACAACCATCAACCATAAAACACAACCATAAAACATATTTTCTCCTCCTTTTTGTCATAAATCAAAAGGGATATATTAGCAAGAAAAATTCCTTATTCAATAACACAAACATTAAGTTCATCACATATAAAAGAAAATCTAATATAGTCAAGTGGTTTAGTGAAAATATCGGCAAGTTGCAAATCGGAAGAAACATAATCAATCTCAATATCGCCTTTCTCAAAATGATCTCTAAGAAAGTGATATTTAATCTCAATGTGCTTGGTCTTACTTGTTGGCCCAAAGGCCATTATCTCAGTTATTTTGATGATAACAAAACATATTTAGTTATGTATTTAATAATTTTGTTTAAAAGGATTTCAGGTTCAAGAACAGGTTTTGACGACTCCACTTAAAGACTCACACGTTTGGAGTTCGCCCAAGATTTGCATTCCCAAGTTAAAGCACAATAGGAAGCTTCGGGAATAAGATATTGAAGAAAAGAACGAGTCAAGACTACGAAGAAAAAGAACAAGCATAGACTATGAAGAAAACAAGATTTGTATTTTTATTTTTATTTTAGATATTTTGTCAAAGCTAGATATTAGAAGTAGAGCTATGGGATTATCACACACACCCAACTTGTAGCCTATTCCTCTACCTTCTCTCTAGTTTTTGCACACCACAATCCCAAGCTCTACATCTATATCATTGGTTCTAGGATTGTGCAAGTGAGCTATTTTGATCAAGTGTGATCACCTTTCTTATTGAGTGAAGTTGTAGAGGCATCGGCCTCAAGGGAGCTAGTGAGCTTCGGGTGGTGTTGCGGCATCACAAGTGTAGGGACAAGTGTGTCCTTGTATTGGCGATCCGGTGGGATCAACGATAGTAGTGCAAATCCTTCAAGTGTGAAGGAGGGGACGTAGAGCGTGGCTCGAACCTCGGAAACACATCCTTGCGTTTGCGTTTGCTCAAATTTTCTCTCAACTCTACTCCTTTTAATTCTTGCACCTTTATTGTTCTATTTATTGCAAGTCTATATTTGTGCTATTTGTGTGTTAATTTTAAATTCCGCATTATTGCCATAATTCATATAGCCATCACCTATTCACCCCCCCTCTAGGTGATTTCAATTGGTATCAGAGCCTAACCCTAGTATTTGGTCTAACAATCTTAGGGAGATCCATATATTTGGCTATATTCATTTGTTGCATTCATTATATATTGTGCATTTTATTCATCATACATGGCATCTCTAGACTTTTCAAGCATCAAGTCCCCACCCAAGTTTGATGGTTTAAACTTCCCCATTTGGAAGGTGAAAATGAATCTCCTCCTTAAATCCCTAGGAGTTAGGGTAGCTAGGGCTATAACCAAAGATTTCATAGAACCTACAACCGATGAGAGCACATGGTCCGAGGATACTTCCAAAGACTATGAGGCTAATGCTAGGGCACAATATGCATTGACCCAAGCATTAAATGAGGATGACCTTGCACGCATAATTAATTGTAAATCCGCATTTGAGGTTTGGAACATTCTTATTGTGACTCATGAGGGAACGTCACAAGTCAAAAGAGCTAAGTTGACTTGCTACGTTCTCAATATGAGAATTTTTATATGTTTGATAATGAGAGCATTGATGATATGCTCACCCGTTTTACAAAAATAACTAATGCTCTTTCTTCCTTAGGCGACAAGATTGATAATGATCAAAAGATAAGAAAGGTGATTAGAGCTCTTCCTAAAGCTTGGGAAGTCAAGGCGACCACACTCAAGGAGCTCAACGACAAAGAGGAGATGGACTTCTCCGGCTTCATCGGAAATCTCAAGACGCATGAGATGGAGATGAAAGTTAGAGAAGAGAGGGAGGCACCAAAGAAGAAGACGATTACCTTCAAAGCCACTCCTACTACCATTGAGGAAGACGACTCATCGGAAGATTGCGATGAGGATTTCGTCATGCTCATCCGAAGGTGGGCAAGATGTTCTACAAGAAGGGAAGACAAAGTAACTTCCGAAGAGGAAACCTCAAGGAAGATTCGAGAAGAAAAGAGAGGAGCCCGGCCCTTGCTTTCATTGCAAGAAGATCGGTCACCTCATAGCCGATTGCCCCGCTCCACAAGCAACCACATCCAAGAATGGGCAAAGAAAGAAAAAGGCTATGGTAGCGACATGGGATGATTCGGAGTCGGAATCCGAAGAGGAGCACGACGCCGCCAACATGTGCTTCATGGCACAAGGAGAGGACACTCCTAAGTAACTTTCGAAAACTCTCTTGATGATGATGATCTCACTATGGATGAACTTGCTCATTTTTTCGAAGAGTTACAACATAGGTATGAGATTTCACAAGCTCATAATAAAAAGTTGAAAAAGGAAAATGAACTTTTGAAGAACAAATTTGAAGTAGTTGTTAATGAGAAGAATGTTTTATCTAATTCATTTGAAAAATGAAAAGTGATTTTGAAAAATATAAATTGGCTAATAAGGAAAAACCCCCATGGTTTCTATTAACAAAAATGAATTTGTAGAGATTCAAAAACGTGTTGAAGTTTTGGATTCTACTCTAAAAAGTTATGCATTTGATTTGAAAAAGATTGCATCTAAATTTCCTAAGGGAGTAACCCAAGGGAAACATGCACACCATACACATGCACGAAAACATGTACACACACACAAGCATGCATACATGTATGGTAATAATAATAATAGTAGGATTTATGTTTGCACACATTGTGGCCGCAAAGGCCATTTAGAAAAGTTTTGTTTTGCTAAACATAATGTAAACAATAAATATGTTTGGGTTCGCCCCGGAACTAACCCTAAAGGACCCACAAAGATTTGGGTACCAAAAGATCCTCCAAATTTAAATGACACAGGTGGATCTACTTCCTCCAAGACTTAGGGGGAGTCGGTGCCCGGATGGTAGGTGCAACAAGGCTTAAAGATCATATCGTGTTTGCATCGCTATCGTGGAGGCACCTAATTTGGAGATTGCCCTTCAATTGGTAACATCTCCATTTAAAAGTTTTTGATTTTTTAGTCATGTATACATATGTATAGAATTGATAGTTTGCTTTTGTACTCTATTGATATATGCTTGTATAGAACTACTTTTCTATCATATTGTATATGTGCCTTGTGTTAACTTCTATATCTTTTGTTTCATGCCTTGTTTATTGTATGTCCACATGTATAGTTTATAATTTGTGATTATATACTTGTATACATATACACATTATTTCATAAATAAAAATAAACATTTGCAAAATTTCCTATTTAAACAAACACCTTAAAGATGGCAATTGCGTACCTCAACTCATTCAAGAGGAATCAAGAGGATGAAGTTCAGAACCCGTCACTGGGTATTCGGCTTCAACATCTTTAAAATCTTTGTTTAAATATGAAAATAAAATTAAAAAGGGATTGCATGAATTTTGATGTTGTAATAACTTAATGAAGATTTAAAACCTGTTGGTGTATTCCTATATGTTTAATATGTCATACCTATTTTGATTACAAATTTCTTTAAAATTTTTTTGGGGCCAGATGCTGTTAACAGATTTCAGGCAAAGCCGGTCGACCGACCTCTAAAGCCCGGTCGACCGACTCTGCCTGAGAAGAAAATTTTTTATTTCTTTTCTGTTAACGGTCGACCGACTATATGTCCCGGTCGACCGCTCAAGTCTGCAGAGCTCTCGGGTTGTTTCGGTCGACCGGACCGGTCGACCGATCGTCGAATTCTGACCTAAAATTGGTATTTATTTGACTTTTCTCTCTCACTCTCTCACTTTTCTCAGCGCGAACCGGAGACCCTTTTCCCTCAAAAATTTCTATCTCTCTAATCCTTCATCTGATCTCAAATCCCTTATAAACCCACTTCAAATTCCTTCTTCTAGTGCCAGATCTTCAGTTTCAAATCAATCCAACCGCCAGATTTGAAGAAAATCGGATTTTTCTGTCTAGGGTTTCAGTTCTTCACCTCAAGGTAAAAATTTGATTTTTCTTGTGGTTCTTCACTTCTAGCTTTGTAATCTTCCTTCTATTGTTAATACATTAGGTTACTTAGCTATCTAGATCGTGCCCTAACTTGTTTATGCCTAAAAATCCACCTTTTACTCATCATGCCGAAACGAACTCGAACTGAGAAAGGGAAGGCTGTTGCTCAACCTTCATCTCAGGCTCCTAGACCCGTTCGGCTCTTCCTAAATGATCTTGCTGCTGATCGGTACTCCCATCTTTCCACGAGGAACATTAACTCGGGGAGATTTGTTGTTATTCAAGATTTCGAACATTTGAATATTCCTCACATCCTGCAGACAAACAATTTAGTTGAATTTTTAACCATCAAAGAGCAAGTTTACACATCTCTTGTTCCTTATTTTATGCAAATTTCGAATTTGATGGTAATCGTATCACCTCTAGAGTTTTAGGTAGGGACATCGACCTTTCTATCGGTCGGTTTGCTAGGATTCTGCATCTCTCCACTGGTGGAGCGGATGTGTATACCCATGACCTGCATGATTTTGAATTTCCAGAGGTGAGTCTTCGCTCACCGCATCCACTCTAATCCACGGGAATGACAACCCCGGCTTGGTTAGAAATGAGGTTGTGAGTAGGTACACTCTCCAATCCCAAGTCTTGGCCAAAATTATTTTCTTCAACATTGTCCCCAAACATGGTGAGTATAGCCACGCTAGGGGTTCCGTACCATTGATTATCTATTGCCTTCTTCGAGGCATTAAGATAAACTTTCCTCGAGTCATAGCTTCTCACATGGCTTCAGATCAGATTCGTACTGGGGTAGGAGCTTGCCCTACGGCATGCTAATTACCCATCTTCTTAGGGCTCTTGATTTTGATCTATCTGCTGAAAGTCCCTCTAATCCCTTGACCAACATCAACGGAGTTGTCCTGAAGATGATGGAAGCCCAGCTGCGTAGACACGCTCCTGTGCAACCACCTATTCCTCCTGCTGGTCCTGGCTCATCTTCTGCACCAGGATCTTCTTCCTCTTCAGCCCCTGTGTTTTCTCCTGAATTTCAGGCTCTTATCTCTTCGGAGGTCCGCTCTCAGATCGAGGCACACCAGGCCTGGGTCGAGCAGCGCGACGCAGCTCTTCGTGCGGAGATGGATGCTCGTTCTATTTAGGATGCTGCATTTCGGGCGGAGATCCGAAACGACATGTCCTATTTTGCTGACTCCATGAGATTCGTGGACGTTCAGTTTCAGGCTCTTTTCACAAAATTTGACATGCTCGTTCCTGACCGTACTTCGATTGCTTGTCGACTCCCAGCCACCGGTCCTCCATTCCCTCCCAGAGCTCGTTCTTCTGTTCCACCACCGCGCACCAGAGTCGATGGCATGGATCCAGAGGAGGTTGCTTCTTCCTCAGGGGAAGAAGATGGTGGTGACAAGAAGATGGCTGAGGGCTCTGCTGCACAGAGCTCATCTGAGCATGCCGACGACGAGGAGGACGACGATGATGAGGATGCTGGAGATGCTAGTGATGTTGCTGAGTGACCTCCTCTTTTGATGATGTCAAAAAGGGGGAGAGTTATTTGGGGAGAGTTATCTTGAGAGAGATATTTTGTGATGTAGTACTTTATTTGTGTTTGGACATGTAGTATTTGTGTTTGGACATGTAGTATTTACTTTTATTTTGCTTTGGACATGTATTTTTAGTATGTGTTGTGGACATGGACATGGTTATTTACTTTATGTGTATCTTTTGTTTTTGTGTATCTCTTATTTATGTCATGTATGAACTCATTTCTTTCATCTACTCTATGACATGAGTATTTGGTATCATTTGTTGGCATGGAAATATGGTGTTTATCATTTATCATACTCAGGCATATGACTTTCTATATATGCATGTGTTGAGGGGGAGCTTCATTTGAAGTCTCTACCCAAAATATTTTGTGATAACTACATATGTTTTGCCATCATCAAAAAGGGGGAGATTGTTGGCCCAAAGGCCATTATCCCAGTTATTTTGATGATAACAAAACATATTTAGTTATGTATTTAATAATTTTGTTTAAAAGGATTTCAGGTTCAAGAACAGCTTTTGACGACTCCACTTAAAGACTCACACGTTTGGAGTTCGCCCAAGATTTGCATTCCCAAGCTAAAGCACAATAGGAAGCTTCGGGAATAAGATATTGAAGAAAAGAACGAGTCAAGACTACGAAGAAAAAGAACTAGCATAGACTATGAAGAAAACAAGATTTGTATTTTTATTTTTATTTTAGATATTTTGTCAAAGCTAGATATTAGAAGTAGAGCTATGGGATTATCACACACACACACACCTTTTAGTTAGGTTCATGGCTTCAAAAAGATTTTCAATCTCCATTTCTAACTTAGATTTAAAGTGAACATGTTTGGAAATAAGCTTTTTAGAAAGACAATAGTTTTGGAAAAACATTTTTATGGAAAAACAAGTTTTTATCAAAAGGATTTTTATCAAACTATTTTAACATGATAGAAGTATGACATATGCTCATACTCTATGTTTTTACAAGTTCCAAAAATTAACCCAAGACCTAAAACCAAAAACCCAATTTCTGGTTCTAGAAGTTCTGATTTTTCAGAACTTACAGTAACCGGTCGACCGGCCCGGTCGACCGATGTGCACAAACTGTGCATGTGTATATCAGTCGACCGCCCCGGTCGACCGAGACACATTTGTGTTCACAGGATTTTTCGGTCGACCGACCCGGTCGACCGCAGAGCCCCAACGATCGGATTTTTGACCGTTGGCGGTCGACCGACCCGGTCGACCGACTACTGTCAGATTTTCTGACAGTTCCAACAGCTATTTTTTCTGGCTAATTCTCTTTTGGGATTTGATACCAACGATTTTGTGAGGCTGTTTTTGACCCCTATAAATAGAGGGTCACCTCATATTGATAAGACAACCATTGCAAAGTAATTCCAAAAGATTTCACAAGAGCTTTACAAAGAATTTCAATTCCTTTCTTTTACAAAAGATTTTTCAAAGCCTAAATTCCCAACACCCAACTTGTAGCCTATTCCTCTACCTTCTCTCTAGTTTTTGCACACCACAATCCCAAGCTCTACATCTATATCATTGGTTCTAGGATTGTGCAAGTGAGCTATTTTGATCAAGTGTGATCACCTTTCTTATTGAGTGAAGTTGTAGAAGCATCGGCCGCAAGGGAGCTAGTGAGCTTCGGGTGGTGTTGCGGCATCACAAGTGTAGGGACAAGTGTGTCCTTGTATTGGCGATCCGGTGGGATCAACGATAGTAGTGCAAATCCTTCAAGTGTGAAGGCGGGAACGTAGAGCGTGGCTCGAACCTCGGAAACACATCCTTGCGTTTGCGTTTGCTCGAATTTTCTCTCAACTCTACTCCTTTTAATTCTTGCACCTTTATTGTTCTATTTATTGCAAGTCTATATTTGTGCTATTTGTGTGTTAAATTTTAAATTCCGTATTATTGCCATAATTCATATAGCCATCACCTATTCACCCCCCCTCTAGGTGATTTCATTACTATGTTGATTTGCATTCTTAGTCATATGAATAGTACTAGTATTATCACAAAATATTTTTATATAGTCATAATACAAATCATAATCAATGAGAGTATGTTTCATCCAAAGGACTTGTGCACAACAAGCCCCCGCCGCAACATACTCTGCCTCGGCGGTTGAGAGGGCTACCGAATTTTGTTTCTTGGAAGACCATGAAATAAGACAATTACCAAGAAATTGACATGTTCTACTAGTACTCTTTCTATCCACTCTACAACCCGCATAGTCGGCATCCGAAAAACTCGTCATTGAGAAATCTCTGATTTTCGGATACCCAAGACCCATTCCAATAGTGCCCTTAATATAACGAATAATGCGTTTTACCGCAATTAAATGAGATTCTTTAGGACACGATTGGAATCTAGCACAAAGACACACACTAAACATAATATCCGGCCTACTGGCCGTTAAGTACAACAAACTACCAATCATGCTTCTATACAATTTTATATCAACACACTTACCTTGGTCATCCTTATCAAGCTTGGTGGTGGTGGCCATGGGAGTGTTGCAATTTTTGAGTCTTCAACCCAAATTTCTTGATGAGTTCCTTGGAGTACTTGGCTTGACATATGAAAATTCCATCACGCATTTGCTTGATTTGGAGTCCAAGAAAATAGTTTAGTTCACCCATTAATGACATCTCGAATTCACGTTGCATGCATTGTTCAAACTCCTTGCAAAGTAACTCATTAGTGGAACCAAAGATTATATCATCAACATATATTTGAACTATAAGAATGTCACTATCAACATGTTTAGTAAATAATGTGGTGTCTACTTTGCCTTTAACAAAATCATTCGAAAAAAGAAAACTAGAAAGCCTTTCATACCAAGCTCTTAGAGCTTGTTTTAAACCATACAATGCTTTATCAAGTTTGAAAATAAAATTTGGATGCACATGATTCACAAAACTGGGAGGTTGTTCAACATAAACTTCCTCATCAATAAAACTATTTTAAAATGCACTTTTTACATCCATTTGAAAAAGTTTAAAATTTTTAAAAGATACATAAACTAGTATGATCTGTATGGCTTCAAGCCGTGCTACGGTTGCAAAGGTCTCCTCAAAGTCGATTCCTTCAACTTGAGTGTAACCTTGGGCCACTAACCTAGCCTTATTCCTAATAACATTTTCTGACTCATCCAACTTGTTCCTAAAAATCCACTTAATACCAATTATTGGTCTATCATGGGGTCTAGGAACAAGGTGCCAAACTTGATTGCGCTCAAATTGATTGAGCTCTTCTTGCATAGCTAGCAACCAATATGAGTCACCCTCAGCTTCGAGGATGTTCTTGGGTTCAAATGAGAAATGAATGCAAAATTTTCACACAATTCATAGAGTTTGGAGCGAGTGGTTACCCCTTTGATACATCACCTATGATGAGATCTTTGGGATGATTTGAGGTGTATCTCCAATCTTTAGGAAGTGGTTGTGATTGCTCCACTTCATCCTTTTGAACTTCACCAATAGGTTCTTGCTTGTCATCTTGGATGGGTGAGTTCTTCAAGAAAATTTTTCCATGTCCTCACCTAATGAGTCGATCTCTACAACATTCTCAACAATAGCATTAGATTCTTCAAATTTAACATGCATAGTTTCTTCAATAGTGTGAGATGATTTATTAAACACTCTATATGCTTTGCTAGTACTAGAATAACCAACAAAGATTGCTTCATAAGCCTTAGTATCAAATTTACCCAAATTATCTTTAGTATTCAAAACAAAACACTTGCATCCAAAAACTTTAAAGTATGAAACATTGGTTTTCGTAAATGATAAATTTCAAAAGAGGTTTTGAAAGTATTTTTGCACAAATAAATACGGTTTGATATGTAGCATGCGGTGTTTACGGCCTCGGCCCATAAATATTGAGGGAGACCATATTCACTTATCATAGTCCTAGCCATTTCTTGAAGAGTTCTATTCTTCCTTTCAACTACTCCATTTTGTTGTGGAGTTCTAGGACATGACATTTCATGCTTAATTCCCCTTTCATCACAATAAGTCATGAAGAGTTGATTAACAAACTCATCACCTCTATCACTTCTTATCCTTAAAATTGAAAATCCTTTTTCTTTTTTAACCCTCTTTCGAAAAATCTAAAATGCGAAAAAGTTTGATCTTTGTGTTCTAAAAAGAAAACCCAAGTGAAACGAGAGAAATCATCAACTAAAATAAATACATATCTACTTCCATTTAGGCTTTTAGTTTTAGTTGGTCCAAAAAGATCCATGTGAATCAATTCTTATGGCCTAATTGACATGATATCCTTGATTGGTTTGAAAGAAGACTTGGTTTGTTTCCCAAGTTGGCACGCACCACAAATGCGGTCTTTTTCAAACTTCAAGTAAGGAATACCCTTCACCAATTCCTTAGAAATAATTCTAGCAAGGTGATTAAAAGATGCATGTCCTAATCTTCTATGCCATAACCATGAAATCTCATCAAAAGCATTCAAACATTTAGTAGAACAATCTAAATTAAGTGTAACGCCCCGATTCCACGGATACGGGGACGTCACTGCGACGTATATACGTAGGCCAGAAATTGCCCCACACGTATATACGCTAAGCAAAAAGTACAACAAGAAACAGAGTACACGACAAAGCGTGGTATCTATACATATGCCAACATAAAGAGTACACATACAAAGTTATCACAGGATATTATAAGGTATTACACAATACATGTGTATTACATCATAACCAAGTCCAAAAGAAATATATACAAATATGTATACAAAAGGCTCACAAGTAGAAAGAGGATCTCGTGAGTCAGAGGTAAGTCTGGCACGAAGGGACTGGAACTAGTCCGCTCGCTCGCTAAAGTAAGCTTGGTCCTCTGTGGATGGCTCCACTTCGTTCCAAGCTTCGGAATCTGAATATGCAAATCCAAGGAGTCAAGACATATAAACAATAAACGGACTACAGCCAAGTGGCTAAGAGACATGGATGAGTAGTATGAAACCATATAAGGAATATCAGCTAACAAGTATGAAAAACATGAAGAGATAAAGTCCTAATACATTAGGTTTACAGTTAACATCTTATTATTATTACTTGTCTTACTGTGATATCTAACTATGTGACCCAGCGTCCCAGAGCACATAGATCCATATTCTAGTAAAGCAAGGTTGTTATTGGAAACAGCGGTTGTATCGACGAACTATGTTTACAGTGGACCCCGTACATGCCCGGGATAACGGTCCAGGATTGTTCCGTTGCTTGGTGACGGAAGCCAGCCGCTAGGCTAAACAGGAGGGACTTATGTATGCCCTTAACATGATGGTACCAGTAATAGAGGGAGCAAGCACTCCCCTCGGTCCCCTGGAGGCCCGCAGGTCAGACCGGAACATGAGTTGCACAACATTCCTAAAACCACTGTAAACACGAACACATATCGATATCCGCATGTTTTCCCCCGACCCATGTGTAAGTTGGTCCATTTTATGCAAAAGTCAAGTGTATCATACTTGGTTCAAGTGATGGCATGATAAGTGGTGATATTCACATTTTAACAAGTTATGGAGCGATGATATGTAATAACAAGTCATGAAGTAATATGAGATAATGTCTATCAAGTAACATGTCATGTAGTACTAGTTATGAAGCATGAACAAAAGTAATATGCCATACATGTATCAACAGTAAGATCCAATTTCAGAACAGAATCAACTAAGTCAAACAGTCAGAATTAGTCGACTAGGTGAGAGGGCTAGTCGACTATAGGGGTCTTAAGTCGACTACTAGTCTGGATGAGTCGACTAAAACTGGGAAACAGAGAGTTGGGTTCTGTTTCAGGGAAAGTTAGTCGACTAGGGTTGTAAGGGTAGTCGACTAACAGGGAACTATTAGTCGACTAATGGATACTTAAGTCGACTAAGTTTGAGATACAGAGAGTTGAGTCTATTTCAGGAGTCGACTAGGGGAATTCTAGTAGTCGACTAGGGATATCTAGTCGACTGGAAATCTGGCCTAGTCGACTAAAACTGTGAAATCAGAAAAGGTTAAGTTTCAACTACAGTGGATTAGTCGACTAGTCCCTAGGTCTAGTCGACTAATCGTGGGAAAACAGCAAACAGGACAGATTTCTAGGGTTTTGTTTGAGGGTCTAAAAATGTGATTTTTATGGCTCAAGTGAACATGAATTGTCAACACATGTATACAAAGGAGTTCTCAAGTCTTGGTGAGTAGATATACTCACTTGGAACCGTTGGATTCGAGTTAGTGAGCTCGAAAAGGTTGTTGACGACGAGTAGCTCCCAAATGATCCTTGGCGACGGAGAGAGCCACGATCCAAACTCCAAGGAAGAGGCTTGAGCTGGAGATGAAGAGTTTGGAGAGTTCTTGGAGCTAGGGTTCAGTTTGAGGAAGGAGGAGAGACTTTGGTGAAGGTTTCTCTTTTGTTGAAGTGGAGAAGAAAAGAGTAGAATGCAAAGGGGAAAGCTTTTATATGTTTGGGATTTTGTAAAGGGGTTGGAATTTAGATGGATGAGAGGGGCTTTCTTGCAAAAAGGGAGGGGTGAGGTGTCCCTCACCTGGCCACTTGGCCGGCTGTGGGAGAGAGAGAGAATGAGTGGGGTTAGGTGGGAAGGTGAGTGGGAAATGAGGTGGAAATTGAGTGGGATTTTGCAATTATTTGAAAAAAGTCCGAAATTCAAATATCTCGGAATGATCTGAAAATTTTACCAAAAATCAAGAATAATATATGAAGACTAATAGTGAAATCCTTTTTAAGAAATACTTTATAGTTTTAAAACTAAAATCCCGGAATCAGTTATCTACCGACTCCGTTGGAGTTTTCATAAATTTATAAAATTCTCAGAAAAGTATTTAAGTAGGGAATATGATTCTAAGAAATAAAGTCTAAAGGACCATCTAGAAATTCCTAACTGTTTGAGAATTAAAATTTCAGGAATCGATCAGCGACACTGGTCGACACCGGTTTTGAAGAAATTCATTTTAATTCAGGAAAAATCCAGAAAATCCTAGAAAATCTAGTATATTGGAAAATGATATTTGAAAGTGAAATCGGTCAAATACAGGAAGTAAATCGAAAAATACGATCGAAAAGCTGAATACGCAACTAAGTACGTAATCTGGAAACGGGGTATTACAATCCACCCGCCTTACAAAAATTTCGTCCTTGAAATTTCATAAGGTGAAAGGTAACAGGAAAGGTAACAGATAGATAAGGATAAGAGGAAAGATAACAGTAGAAAAGAATAGAAGGAAAGAGTTTTTACCAAATCAAGATGTGAAGAGTTGAGGGTAACGCTCTCGGATAACATCCTCCCGTTCCCATGTGGCCTCTCCTGGCGCATGCCGGTTCCAAGACACCAACACTAATGGTATAGCCTTGTTCTTCAGTGTCTTCACACTCTTATCCAAATGGCCATCGGCTCCTCCTGATACGATAAATCTGGCTGCAGTTCCAGTTCTGAATGGTCCAAAATATGACTATCATCCTTTACATACTTCCTCAACTGTGATACGTGGAAAACATTGTGCACTCCCTCCAAAGATGGAGGTAAAGCCAATCTGTACGATACATCTCCCACACGGTCCAAGATCTCGAATGGGCCGATGTACCTCGGACTAAGCTTTCCACGAGTACCGAACCGGATAACTCCCTTGGTAGGTGATATCTTTAAAAACACATGATCTCCTGCCTGGAATTCCAATGGCCTTCTCTGTGTGTCAGCCCAACTCTTCTGACGGCTCTGAGCTGCCCTGAGGTGGTCTCTGATGACTCTGACTTTCTCTGTGGTCTGAATCAGAATCTCTGGCCCCAAAAGTCTCCTCTCACCGACTTCATCCCAACAAATCGGTGACCGACACTTCCTTCCATACAGTGCCTCAAAAGGTGCCATCTTGATACTTGCCTGGTAACTGTTATTATAAGAAAACTCGGCCAAGTGAAGATGATCTTCCCAAGATCCCTTAAACTCAATCATGCAGGCCCTGAGCATATCTTCTAGGATCTGGATAGTCCTCTCAGATTGCCCGTCTGTCTGAGGATGATATGATGTACTGAATTTCAGACGGGTTCCCAAACTTTCTTGGAGACTCTCCCAGAAATGGGATCTGAATCTGGTGTCTCTATCTGAAACAATACTGACTGGAACTCCATGCAGACGAACTATCTCCTTCATGTACTTGTCCGCCAGAACCTCCGTTGACTGTCCCACCCTGAATGGTATAAAGTGAGCTGACTTGGTGAGACGGTCAATGATTACCCACACAGCATTATTACCTTTAGGACTTCGAGGTAATGCCGTGACAAAATCCATGGTGATGTGCTCCCACTTCCATTCGGGTATCGGTAAAGGTTGCAGAAGTCCAGCTGTCCGCTGATGCTCTATCTTTATCTGCTGGCACACCAGGCACTTGGCAACAAACTGGGCTATCTCTCTCTTCATAGCATTCCACCAAAACTGCTTCTTCATATCCTGATACATCTTGTTTCCCCCCGGGTGTATGGAATATGCTGAACTGTGAGCTTCCGCCAAAATCTTCTGTCTAACTTCTCCTTGGGGAACACAAAGTCTGCTACCAAAGTATAATGCACCATCTGGATGAATACAGATATCCGTTCTCAATCCCGCCTCTACCTGAGCTCGGAATGTCTGTAATCTGGGATCTTCCTTCTGAGCTTCCCTGATCTCATCAATCAATGCTGACTGAATCTGCAAAGTCATGAACTGTCCTGCCTTCTCAGCCCTTCGAACTAACATCAAGTCCAATCTGATGAAGTCTCGAATCAACTCCTTCTGCTGCGTGAGCTGGACAAGCACTCTATTCTCTGGCATCCTGCTCAGTGCATCTGGAACTGTATTGACCTTACCCGGGTGATATTGCAAGTCAATATCATAGTCCGCCATCAATTCAAGCCACCTCCTCTGCCTCATATTCAACTCTTTCTGCGAGAAAATATACTTGAGGCTCTTGTGATCAGTGTATATCAACACTTTATCTCCCAGAAGATAATGCCTCCAGATCTTCAATGCAAATATCACAGCTGCTAGCTCCAAGTCATGAGTTGGGTAATTCCGCTCATGAGTCTTCAGTTGCCTTGATGCATATGCTATAACATAACCATGTTGCATAAGCACACACCCCAGGCCTTTACCTGATGCATCACTGTAGATGACCATCCCTCCTCTACCTGAGGGAGTCCTCAAGATTGGAGCTGAAATGAGCCTCTGCTTTAATTGCTCAAATGCTGCAGTACACTCCTCTGTCCATATGTACCTTTCCCCTTTCCTGGTGAGCCTGGTCAATGGAGCTGCAATCCTAGAGAAATCCTGGACAAAGCGTCTGTAATATCCGGCTAGTCCAAGAAAACTCTTAATCTCAGTCACTGTCCTTGGAATGGGCCAATCCTTCACTGCCTGGACTTTGCTGGGGTCAACTGAAATTCCTTCTGCTGAAACTATGTGTCCAAGGAAAGCTATGCTGTCCAACCAGAAATCACACTTGCTCTTCTTAGCATGAAGCTGCTCCTGCTGGAGAGTCTGCAATACAATCCTCAAGTGTTCCGCATGCTCCCTGTAGCTCTTTGAATAGATCAGGATGTCATCTATGAAAACAACAACAAACTGATCCAGTAGGGCGAGAACACTCGGTTCATCAAATCCATGAAAACTGAAGGGGCATTGGTGACTCCGAAAGGCATAACTAGAAACTCATAGTGGCCATAACGGGTCCTGAATGCCGTCTTCGGGATATCCTCCTTCTTCACCTCAGCTGATGGTAACCCGACTGCAAATCTAATTTAGAGAATACACGGGCTCCATGAAGCTGATCAAACAGATCATCAATCCTGGGTAAAGGATACTTGTTCTTGATGGTTACCTTGTTCAATTCCCTATAATCAATACAAAGTCTCTTACCACCATCCTTCTTGTTTGCCAACAGTACTGGAGCTCCCCATGGTGAAGTACTTGGCCTAATCAATCCCCTGTCTGAATATTCTTGCAGCTGCTTCTTCAAAATCTCTAACTCCGTCGGTGCCATCCTGTACGGAGCCTTGGATATAGGAGCTGCTCCTGGAACTGTGTCAATAGAGAACTCGATCATCCTTTCAGGTGGCAGTCCTGAGATTTCAGCAAACACTCCTGGGAATTCATCCCACACCGGTACCTTCTGCTTCTGAACCTCCGAAGTAGTCATCCGTGTCTTTCCCTTGGTAGACTTCACCTCTCCACTAAATTGGAACTCCGGTTGATGAGGGATTCTGAAATTAATTTTCTTCTCCCTACAATCAATAATTGCATGGTACTGACTGAGCCAGGTCATGCCTAAGATCACGTCGTACCCTTTGGTGTCTAGTACGATCATATCTATGGCCAAGATCTTATCACAAAGTTCTACTGGACAATCAGCACAAACTCTAGAAGATATGACTATCCCATTCCCTGTACTAATCTCCCATTTGTGGTCTAAAGATTTAACAGGTATAGAATGCAAAGCCACAAAATGGTCTGAGATATAACAATGGGATGCACCTGAATCGAAGAGAGCGAGAACAGGTTTTGAATGAACTCTGATGGTACCTGTTATCACTTCCTCTGAAGCCTCAGCCTCCTCTGCTGTAAGAGTGTAAGCCTGACCTCTACCACGCCCTGCTGCAGTCCTGGCTCCTCTCTGGACTGGGCGAGCAACATGCTGTGGCGGAAGGGGAAGAGCTCTCCTCATCACTGGTCCCTGATTCCTCTGCCCAAGTGGCCCTGGTAGCACTCTCTGTCCATTGGGTCCTGGAAGTGCTGGCAAAGTCTGGTTGGCTATCCCCAATCTCCTGTGTGGACAAGCCTCTATAGAATGATCCCGTGATCCACACACCAAACACAACCCATTTGCCCTCCGGTAATTCTGTCGGATATGCCCTGGCTTCTGACAATAACTGCAGAAAGAAACTGGTTGGGCCGTCTGGTAAGGAGCTGGCCTGAATGGTTGTCTCTGAACTTTTGCTGCTCTATATGGGCCTCCTCTTCCCATTGGTACAAATGGCCTCTTCATGGCCTGGTTCCCCATCTGGTCAACTCTCTTCTTCTCAAGCCCACGCTCAACTTCTCGAGCTATGGTGAGAACCTCCGAATAAGTCTTCAGTTGCTGGGGCATCAAGAAGACCTGTATGTCCATCTGCAGGCCCTGCTGGAATCTGCTTGCCCGCTTCTCCTCATCCGTCACCATGTACGGAGCAAAGCGGCTCAATCTAAGAAACTCTGCAGCATACTCGTCCACGGACTTGCTCCCTTGCTGAAGCCTGATAAACTGCTCTTCCATGTCCTTCTGAGCAGTAGCAGGGAAGAATCTGTTATAGAAGCTCTTGGAGAATGTGTCCCAGGTGACAGGCTTCTCCAGTCTGGCCTCCTCAGCTAGCCACCAAGTTCTGGCTATATCCTTCAACTGAATCTTGGCGACCTCAACTTGGTTCTCCTTTGGTACCCTGGCTGCATTCAGCAGATCTGTGGTATCCGTCAACCATTGTTCAGCATCCAATGGTTTCTCGCCTCCCGTGAAGATGGCTGGTTGCAGCCTCCTGAAGTCCGATACATTTCCCGGCCTCTGTTCCTTCGGTGCTGCCAATTCTTGCCTGAGGAGTTCAGTCTGCTGCTGCTGGTTTTCCATCATGGTCTGAATGACCTTCAAAATATCCACATTCTCCCCTGTGGGTCCATTCGATGCTTGCCCCGAGTGGTTACGGCCCGTCCTTCGCTCCATACCGAGTTAGGAATAGAAAACTGGAATTTGAAAACAATTGGAAGGAGTTTAGGATACAAGGGAATGAATCAAGAAGGAATCAAGGAGGATCTAATAACTTTGTATATTATAGTTGGCATCAGCAAATTATTAAAATTTGCCACTCGATTGTACTTCAGGTGTGAGAGCCTAGGCTCTGATACCAACCTGTAACGCCCCGATTCCACGGATACGGGGACGTCACTGCGACGTATATACGTAGGCCAGAAATTGCCCCACACGTATATACGCTAAGCAAAAAGTACAACAAGAAACAGAGTACACGACAAAGCGTGGTATCTATACATATGCCAACATAAAGAGTACACATACAAAGTTATCACAGGATATTATAAGGTATTACACAATACATGTGTATTACATCATAACCAAGTCCAAAAGAAATATATACAAATATGTATACAAAAGGCTCACAAGTAGAAAGAGGATCTCGTGAGTCAGAGGTAAGTCTGGCACGAAGGGACTGGAACTAGTCCGCTCGCTCGCTAAAGTAAGCTTGGTCCTCTGTGGATGGCTCCACTTCGTTCCAAGCTTCGGAATCTGAATATGCAAATCCAAGGAGTCAAGACATATAAACAATAAACGGACTACAGCCAAGTGGCTAAGAGACATGGATGAGTAGTATGAAACCATATAAGGAATATCAGCTAACAAGTATGAAAAACATGAAGAGATAAAGTCCTAATACATTAGGTTTACAGTTAACATCTTATTATTATTACTTGTCTTACTGTGATATCTAACTATGTGACCCAGCGTCCCAGAGCACATAGATCCATATCCTAGTAAAGCAAGGTTGTTATTGGAAACAGCGGTTGTATCGACGAACTATGTTTACAGTGGACCCCGTACATGCCCGGGATAACGGTCCAGGATTGTTCCGTTGCTTGGTGACGGAAGCCAGCCGCTAGGCTAAACAGGAGGGACTTATGTATGCCCTTAACATGATGGTACCAGTAATAGAGGGAGCAAGCACTCCCCTCGGTCCCCTGGAGGCCCGCAGGTCAGACCGGAACATGAGTTGCACAACATTCCTAAAACCACTGTAAACACGAACACATATCGATATCCGCATGTTTTCCCCCGACCCATGTGTAAGTTGGTCCATTTTATGCAAAAGTCAAGTGTATCATGCTTGGTTCAAGTGATGGCATGATAAGTGGTGATATTCACATTTTAACAAGTTATGGAGCGATGATATGTAATAACAAGTCATGAAGTAATATGAGATAATGTCTATCAAGTAACATGTCATGTAGTACTAGTTATGAAGCATGAACAAAAGTAATATGCCATACATGTATCAACAGTAAGATCCAATTTCAGAACAGAATCAACTAAGTCAAACAGTCAGAATTAGTCGACTAGGTGAGAGGGCTAGTCGACTATAGGGGTCTTAAGTCGACTACTAGTCTGGATGAGTCGACTAAAACTGGGAAACAGAGAGTTGGGTTCTGTTTCAGGGAAAGTTAGTCGACTAGGGTTGTAAGGGTAGTCGACTAACAGGGAACTATTAGTCGACTAATGGATACTTAAGTCGACTAAGTTTGAGATACAGAGAGTTGAGTCTATTTCAGGAGTCGACTAGGGGAATTCTAGTAGTCGACTAGGGATATCTAGTCGACTGGAAATCTGGCCTAGTCGACTAAAACTGTGAAATCAGAAAAGGTTAAGTTTCAACTACAGTGGATTAGTCGACTAGTCCCTAGGTCTAGTCGACTAATCGTGGGAAAACAGCAAACAGGACAGATTTCTAGGGTTTTGTTTGAGGGTCTAAAAAATGTGATTTTTATGGCTCAAGTGAACATGAATTGTCAACACATGTATACAAAGGAGTTCTCAAGTCTTGGTGAGTAGATATACTCACTTGGAACCGTTGGATTCGAGTTAGTGAGCTCGAAAAGGTTGTTGACGACGAGTAGCTCCCAAATGATCCTTGGCGACGGAGAGAGCCACGATCCAAACTCCAAGGAAGAGGCTTGAGCTGGAGATGAAGAGTTTGGAGAGTTCTTGGAGCTAGGGTTCAGTTTGAGGAAGGAGGAGAGACTTTGGTGAAGGTTTCTCTTTTGTTGAAGTGGAGAAGAAAAGAGTAGAATGCAAAGGGGAAAGCTTTTATATGTTTGGGATTTTGTAAAGGGGTTGGAATTTAGATGGATGAGAGGGGCTTTCTTGCAAAAAGGGAGGGTGAGGTGTCCCTCACCTGGCCACTTGGCCGGCTGTGGGAGAGAGAGAGAATGAGTGGGGTTAGGTGGGAAGGTGAGTGGGAAATGAGGTGGAAATTGAGTGGGATTTTGCAATTATTTGAAAAAAGTCCGAAATTCAAATATCTCGGAATGATCTGAAAATTTTACCAAAAATCAAGAATAATATATGAAGACTAATAGTGAAATCCTTTTTAAGAAATACTTTATAGTTTTAAAAACTAAAAATCCCGGAATCAGTTATCTACCGACTCCGTTGGAGTTTTCATAAATTTATAAAATTCTCAGAAAAAGTATTTAAGTAGGGAATATGATTCTAAGAAATAAAGTCTAAAGGACCATCTAGAAATTCCTAACTGTTTGAGAATTAAAATTCCAGGAATCGATCAGCGACACTGGTCGACACCGGTTTTGAAGAAATTCATTTTAATTCAGGAAAAATCCAGAAAATCCTAGAAAATCTAGTATATTGGAAAATGATATTTGAAAGTGAAATCGGTCAAATACAGGAAGTAAATCGAAAAATACGATCGAAAAGCTGAATACGCAACTAAGTACGTAATCTGGAAACGGGGTATTACATTAAGCATGTCAATAATATAGACATTATTTCACAAAATCCAGTAAGAATACAATCATTAGTTTTACAATCAAAAATTTTGCAAGAAGATTCATCAAACACAACTTTGAGACCACGATCACATAGTTGACTTATGCTAAGCAAGTTATGTTTAAGCCCATCAACAAGAACAACATTTTCTATTAAAGTAGATGCACCAATCTTAATGTTACCTATACCGATGATGGTGCCCTTGGAGTCATCTCCGAAGGTGACGGTGCCACCTTCATCGTACCTTGATAGGGTTGTGAAGTTGTTGATATCCCATGTCATATGTCTTGAACAACCACTATCAAGGTACTACCGCTCCTTACGTCTTGGAGCCTTGGTGTGTACCTACATCAAATAATTTAGGGCTTGATTTTGGTACCCATATTTTCTTGGGTCCTAGAGAGTTAGTATTTCGAACCCACACAAGATTATTTGTCCTATTTATATGATCATAGCAAAATTTAGCCAAATGGCCATTCCGGTCACAATAAGTACATTTATAAATTCTACCATATTTAAAAGCATAATGAGCATGTGGCTTACGAACATGTGAATTGTGAGCTTGAGTAGTTTTAACATGAGTGTCATGTGAAGTGTTAGCATGATGAGCATGTGAATTTTTGGCATGAGTTGTTTTATCATTTTTAGCATGTGGAGTGTGCATATGCTTCTTTGAAAACATTTCTTCTAATTTATTAGTGTGAAAAGCATATTCTTTTAAAACATTTCCAAAATCATTGATTTTAGTTTTAACAAGGATAATTCATTTTCATCAATTTTTAGAAATTTGACTTTACAAGCAACTCTATAAGCATCAAACTCTCTTTTTGTTGAAATAAGATTAGAAGAAAGTTCATCTTTTTCTTTTGAAGAAATTGTAAGTTGATTTTTAAGCATCTCAATTTCCTTTTTCAATTTTGAACACTCTTCCTTTTTATCATCAAAACTTTCAGAAAGTTCAACAAAAGCATGTACTAACATTTCTTTACTTATTTCACTTTCATCATCAAGAGGTTGAGTAGTTACCTTGGGTGTGTTTGCCATGAAACACATATTTGCCGTGTTGACTTCATCTTCGGATTCACTTTCTGAATCCCAAGTGGCTTTGTATACCTTCTTTTCAACTGGCCTCTTTTGCTTCAAGGAGGAGGTTATCTTTTCTTGAAATCGGGACAATCGGCCATGATGTGTCCGGGTTTCCGACAGTTGTAGCATATGATCCTTTTCTCCTCCTTCCCTTCCCATCGTCTTCTATATTTGAGCTTATTCTTGCGGTATATTCTCTTTACATTTCTTACAAAGAGAGATAGCTCTTCATCATCTTCTTCATCTTCTTCATCATCGTAGTTGCAAGAGGAAGACTTGAAAGCTATAGACTTTTTTTTTTGAGGTACCGCATCTTCTCTAGCCTTCTTCTCCATCTCATGAGTCTTAAGGTTTCCAGTAAGACTTATGAGCTCCATCTCGTCCTTGTCATTCAACTCCTTCAAGGTGGTAGCTTTGATTTCCCATGACGAAGGAAGAGACGCACGAATCCCTTGCGCACCTTTTGGTCGTTGCTTATTTCATCACCTAGAGAAGAAAGAGCATTACTAATCTTAGTAAACTTGGTAATCATATTATCAATAGATTCATCCTCTAGCATTTTAAAGCTTTCATATTGGGAACGCAAGAGATCTATTTTAGCTCTCTTGACTTGTGATGTTCCCTCATGAGTAACCAATAAGTGTTACCAAATCTCAAAGGCGGATTTGCAATGGATAACCCGTGTTAGATCATCCTCATTCAAAGCTAAAAGTAGGGCATTTTAAGCCTTTGAATTAGCTTCACATTCCTTGAAGGTAAGTTCGGACCAAGTGTCCTCCTCACTTTCGGGTCTACTATAAGGCTTGGTCAAGGACTTAGCAACTAAACTACCTAGAGATTGTAGAAAAATAGTCATCCTAACTTTTCATATGGGAAAGTTGAGTCCATCAAATTTGGGAGGGGTCTTAATGTTGTCGGCCATCTTTACTAGTGAATGAATGGATATATGAAAATTGTGATTAGCAAATTTTAGGATCTCTCTAAGGATGTGAAGCCAAAACTAGAGTCCTATCTCTGATACCAATTGAAATCACCTAGAGGGGGGTGAATAGGTGATAATGCTAATCAATGCACTAATTAAAAATGTTATGATGCAACGATCACCCGAAACAAGACTAGAAGCCGAATACCCAGTGAAGGGCTCTGAACTCCTTCCTCGTGATTTCTCTAGATAAGAGTTTGAGGTGCGTAATGCAATCTTATTGTATGAGTATTGATCGACAATAGTAATGAATATAAAGCAAGTAAATAAAGCAAATAAACCAATCGCAAAAACTGAGATTTGTTTCGAGGTTCGAGCACCCAGCTCTACGTCCCAGCCTTCACCCAGAAGGATTTCAACCACTATAACTTTCACAAAGAATTACAACCACAAGGGAGTACCCAACTCCTCTATCACACTCCTCTAGTCCAGAGGTAGTAGAGCCACAAATATAAGAATATCTTGGTAATCAAAGACCAAAACCCTCTTTTGAAAAACTTTTTCCCTTACAAAAACCCTAGAGAATAATGTGTAGGATTGAAGCTCAAGTTTTGTGAGTGAAAAAGAAAATGAAATTGAAGAGAGTTTTGAACCAAAAACTTCAGTAAAGAGAGAATTTTGAGCACAAAAACTGAGAGCAAAACTTCTTTTGAAAGCCTTTAAACTTGATTTCTTTTGCAAAGGATTGTTGTGATCACCTTAACCCTAATCATCCCTATTTATAGGATAGTGCTAGGGATTAAAGAGTAAACTGATATAATGAATAATTAGGAAATATTTGACCAAAACCAGCCCTCAAATTCGTTTAGAGAAGAAAATCACGTTTTAAACGTGTTTAATAAACTAGCCGTTAGGCTGAAATCAAGCTCACGGTCGACCGGCCGGTCGACCGGTTTACAAAAATTTTAGCTGTTGCCAGCCCACGGTCGACCGCCCGGTCGACCGTAACAAACAGAAACATGGGTGCTTTCAGTCGGCCGAAGGTCGGTCGACCGACATGGGGTCCGGTCGACCGCCCGGTCGACCGGGAGACGTGCACACATGCACGCACCCAAACAGTCAGAATCCCGGTCGACCGCCCGGTCGACCATCCTGACCTGAAACAAGGCCGGTCGACCGTTCGGTCGACCGCAAAAGGCCAAAAACAATCTTTTTGATAATAGTTTGAAGATCTTGAAAATTTTCAAAGTAGTTTTGATCAAGACTTGGTATACTATATAAAATGGAGTTTGTAAGTATTAAAATATGTTTAAAAATATTTTGTATATAGGAGAAATATCTTTTAGAGAAATCATGTGCAAAAACTTGTGTGTGGGGAATATTTAGCTTCAACACTATACACTATTATTTAACACACTAAAAAATGTAAAAACTGAGAAATGAAGTCTCTGAGTTGCGTAACACCAAGCTAGAGCCTTCTCTTCTATGAAAGCGTCCTCTTACGCCATTTGCCTTTTAGCATCATAATTTCTTGCAATAGTTTAGAAAGGCCATCATGAATAGTATTAACCTGAAACTCATTCTAAATAACTTATTAGTACCATATAGCTTCTATGCGTTTTGTTATCATCAAAACTTAAACAAATGGAGAGTGTAACCTTTTGGGCCAACAGACAATACCGGACTCCCTATAAATAGCCTGAGTTGCTATGAAAAGGGGAGGGCTTCTTTGGAATTAAGAGGAATTCTTTGAATCCAGGTTTTTTTTAATCCAAAGAGAAGACTTTTGGAGAGAAGGAGTAATCAGTGGACTCTAAACACTTCGCGTGTTAAAAACAGAGCTCCTCTCTGATTAATCTTCAAGAGTATCCTAAAAGAAGCTAGACAGTCGACCGATCAACAGAGAACAAGAATCACTCTCCATCGTCACTCAAAGAACCCAGCTTTAAACAAAAAGGAGAACCGAATCTTCTTCTCTCTTTTGTAATCAGAATCGTTTCATTGTAATTTTTCAGCTACTCAAAGAAATCTTACGCTGACCCGTGAATGTTCTTCTTTGAGCAAACATGGTTGACTGTCCAGGAGAGGGTGATTGCAATAATCTGACCACAAGTTAATAGGTTAGGTAGGGGTAAAATACAGTAGGAGGTATCCGTGCAAAGCAACATGCCTTAATTACACTGATTTCCGAGGATCTTGCCTCTTAATTCTCAATCTTAGAGACCGATTTGACCAGAGTCAAACTTTAACAACTTTCACCCGAGATCAATCCCTATTGAGTCCAAGATGTCCCTAGGGCCAACGTCTACTCAGATTTTAGTTAAGTTGGTTGTGAGTGAGGAGATGACTTTTGGCTAAGGAAGCGTAATGACTCCCCACCTTATCTTTTTTACCAGATTTACCCTTAATTTTTTTTAGTGCAATGTGTACAAATATTCAGCAACCAGATAACATTCAAAGTAATATACATATCACACAAGAATGTTCCCTATACTAAATACCATGCATACATACCTTGGCTCCAGCACTCTTCAACAGTAATTAAAAGAAACGAATTAAACAAATGCCTAAATACAAGTCTAATCATTTTTAATAATTAAAACCAACCAGTTACTGTTGATTTAAAAACAGTGGGCAGAAACATATATCAAGAAAAACTAATAGCAGAAATTAACTTTGTTTGTGATGCTTTATCTCTGAAAAATTCAAGTCAGTAGTCCACTCTATGGCAGCGCAAACGCGGCTTTAAGCAGTGTTTTCGCGGCACAATAGAGAGCTCATGTGCTCTGCTTTCTAGAGCAAAGGCATAGGGATGCTATGTATGTTCTACAGCTTGTAGTTTCCTAAAATTTGCCCCTATACATAAAAACAGAGTAAAAATATTAACTATTTAGTAAATTAAGAAGAAATATCATTCCCTCCCGACAACGCTCCCAAAATTTGATTGAGGTGAAACCAGTGCATAGAAAATAGAGTTTGTAAATCAGAAGGTAAATATGGTGCTCCAGCTTCCTCAATTCCACCGCAATAATCAAGTGGCTATGCAGATCGTGATTCACAAGGAGGTATACGATGAAAGCTTTTTGGTTTTTTTTTATCACTAAAATTGATTAAAATATTCTTCTTTGTTTTGAAAAGAGAAAAGAAAGAAAAACGAAAGGAGTAGAATTGAAGAAGAAATAGAAAATGTTTTTTAGTTGGTTAAAAAGAAGATTAAAAATAAGATTGAAAAGAAAGAAACATCATGGCTACTTCCTACTAAGTATTCCCACTAGTATACTTACCCCTTTGGACTGTTGTCTCACTTTGAATCCTTGGCAACAACTGATGTTTATTCGAAGGCGATCATCACATGGCCCATAAGATATGATTCAAATCCAGTCGATATTACATCATCAAAAATCATTTAGACTAAACATGAATGATATATAGTGGAGTTAAATCTATCATCATGAGCCATCAATGGCTCTTGCAAAATCAAAGCCTAATCGAGGTTATTAGATTCATATGGATGGAAATAAAACAAGAAGAAGACTACAGGGTAATAAAAAAGTTATGACATGAAGAAAAACTAAAAGAAGAGTAACATAAAAATAATTGATTAAAGTAAGAAACAATAAGAGAAATGAGGGAGATTACATCAGTGTCACTCAATATAATTTTCTCTTTCTTTTATCATGAATCTCTATCTAACCTGATCTATAAGAAAACATAAAATTACATTAAAAGAAAAAGAAAAGAAGAAAATCTAAACTAAAAGTAGAACCCTAGCCTAAGCTCTTTGCCTCTGCCTTCTGCCTTCTGCCTTTGGTATGGTATTTATAGAAGAAAATTAGTGGGAAAAGCATGTGGGTGATAAGCGCAAAGACGCTGGCCCAACGACCAGCACCTGGCTGCGCAAACGGGCTAGAACTGCATTTGTGCTGCAGGGATCTGGCTGTTGGGCCAGATCTTTGAGCGATGAATCTCCTTTTTAGTTTATCCCTTGATCTTCTGATAAGATGCCTTTTGAATCTCTGGATTTGAGAATATCCTCATTGATTTCTTTAACTAGAAAAATATCCTCAAAAATCCGGTTTAATTAGGATAGATCTAGGATTATCTTCTCCTTCTCCATTAATTACATCTGCACACCATTAGACATTAAATAGTTTAGATTTAATAGCAGAGTTTTATTACAATAAAAATGTGAAAATATGATGATAAAATGCAATATTAGTGAACAATCATATATGTATATCTTGATAGATAAAAAACATTTATAATTTCGTTATGTGATTGGTATACTACCGTGTGTGGCATATGAGATACATGTCTGATGCATGTTGTTTATATATAAAATGAATTTAGTATAAATTAAGTAACTAAGAAGACTTTTTATATAACTCGTAAACCTGTAAAATGCGAAAATAAAAATTTAAGAAAGTTAAAGAGAATTAATGACCGAAAGAGTCAATACGATTCCGAAGACTATGGAGGTAATCATTTTGATTATTTATTTATAGGATGTTATCTATTCTTTGTTTCTCTCGTTCATCCAGATTTTCCTTGTTACTTGAAAAAAATCATGCTTCTTCTTCTTCTTATATATATATATATATATATATATATATATATATATATATATAATATATATATATATATATATATATATATATATATATATATATATATATATAATACACACACACACACATACACACATTCTTCAGCCCTCCTTTTACTCCACTCACTGAGCTGTCGGGCTCACCCCTCTCAATTCTATGTTTTTTAGGTTCTGGCGAGGCGAAGGCCTAGCTTAAGGCTATGGACGTTTTTTTGAGAATTCTGTTACAAATAAAAGCATTGAATATGTAGTTATATTTTATTAGTTTTAAAGTTTCTTGTTGTATATGTTCATAACCCTATTCGATATGTGTACTTGTATCATGTGTTAGGTTTGTGAGATGGATTTGTATGGAGATGAGTTAGATTGATGATTATGATGAGTTAGAGATATAAATAGCTCTGTGTTATACTGTGATGCCAAGACAGGTACTCTCGAGCATGTTTTTATTACGTATGTTGATAACCGAGATTTTTTTCTTGATAAATTTGATAAGTAGGGTGATGATCGCCGAAATTATATATGTATATATTTTTGTATATCAGAGCAAAGCAGTATATACAGAAGAAATATTGTCAAAATTTTCAAGAATTTAGAGATGATTAGGATAATTTGTTGATTATACGAGTTGTTATGTTAATTGAGGATATTAGAAACTGAGACTGTTACACATTAGGACTTCAGTACCCTCCTTTCCTACCATTATTAGGATAAGAAAAATGGTTAGGAAATCTACCTCTCTCTTTTTTATTAGGATTAGCGAATTTTCTCCGTCTTCCATAGGTCATCCCTTCATCTTCATATTCGTCTTCAAAATCATCGTATTGATATGTGGAATTGTTCAATTCTTTCTAATCGGAAAGTTCAACAAATTTGAGATTTCATATCAGTGGTGGTTGACGTAGGGGTGGTTGATAAGGGGTGGTTGTAATGGAGGTGAGTGATTTGGTGGTGGTTGTAATGGTGAATGTAAGGTGGAGGTGATGATGAAAGATTAGTTGATTGATTATCCTGTACGCTTTAGTACATACCATGAGCCAGACTTTGATCATCAATTTTGAGGGATAATCTCTGAAACTCTTAGACTACGCTGTCCAACGTTGACTTGATATCGTTGATCTTCCCTTCAACAGTGTCCATCCTCGTGAAAATGTCTTGCAATCCATCGCTGTCTCCTGCCGCCAGAAAGTAGCCAAAGATCTAATACCACTTGACGCAGATAAAGAAGCGAATAACACTGGCTAGATCCTGTTCTAGCGCCAACGAACCCTGAAGAGTATCTTCAGGTAGGATAAAACACTTGAATCCACGAGTAAAGGATAAACAACTCGAATCCATGAGCGATTGAAAAGAGAAACTCAATTTTATTGATGATCAAAACTTGAATACAAAAACCGAAGATATAATGGTCTCAAGAATACTAATCTAATTAGGAAACCTAATCAAACAAAAGATAAAAAACAAATCGGAGTTCAATTTAGAATTGAAATCCGAATCCTGTTCAGAATCAGATACACAGATATGTGCATGCCTGTCGACAGTTGACCTTCCCTGTCGACAGACTGTAAAACCGGAATGCCTCTTGCAGGCAGTCAGTCGACAGCTGAGCTCATCTGTCGACAGCTTGGGCTCAGTCTAGACTCTCTGTCGACGGCTTCGGCTCTGTGTCTTGGCGTGCTCTCTTGGTCATCTGCCTTGACCTTCCACATCAAATAGTTAAGGAATTCACTTGTTATGTGAAATCAGACAAGTTGGGTAGTGCCAGGTGTCCTGGACTTTGGCTCGACACAACACAATTTTAACCGCAACTGGCACCTGGATTGTGATGAACATCGAATTAAGGAAATTATATGTAAAGCCAAAATCTGCCATAATTCATTGGAATTTTGTGAGATGCAGGACCACAAGAAACATCCAAAGATGCTGAGTTTCTCACCTTCAATCTGATCTAAAACTAAAACAAGGAGCCAAATAACAAGCGTGTATGACATCTTCGGTTAGTGTTATAGTTTACAGATACATCCGCATTCTACGTGCTCACTTATACATGAACATAACACCAAACAGATTTGAAAATCAAGCTGATATATTAATCTCTGCAGTCATTTTGATTCTATCTTGTGTTGATGTGGATTGTGACAGAGACTCTTAACGCTTCACCAACTATATTAAAAAAATATTTTTTATAAAATAAAAAAAGCAAGTAGATTCAAAAAAAAATTCAATTGGTACACATTATTATGCCTACTTGCTATTTCTATTTGACAGGAACACTGCTGCTAATTTGTAGGCTTTTAATGTGGAAACAGAGCTAAGGTTGGAAACTGACAAGGGGCTCCATGAGAGTAGCAAATTTGTTTTTATTCTCTTTGTTTGCTAGGAAATTTTGTGTTATTCTTTCTATTTACCTATCAATTTCATGGAGAATAAATTCACAGAATCAAAGTAAAGTAGGGCACCCTACCTAACTTCAAGAACCCCTGACCACAAGCCCCAGTAAATTTTGAGGTACGAGTCAAAACGTAGACCCACTGTTTTCTAGCTTTGACTCAAATCATCCAGGCTTTGATTAAACCAAAACCAAGCATTAAGGAGCTTTTAATAATGGGTCGAGAGGAGAACTCAATGAATATTAATGCAGATGACTATGGTATAATATCATGTTAAAGTCCATGCCACTGCACCGTAACTCTGAAATAGCAAATAGCCAAGAAGATTAAATTCGCACCACCCATATGCATCCAAACTAGCTAGCAGGAAAATGAACAGTGCAAATCATATTCCTCTGTGCCCTTGATCCTGCAAAATTTACAAAAGCAATTGGTGTCCAAACACAGAGACACATGAGAGGACAAAACAAGAAATAACAAGAGAACAGGCACAAACATGGGAGATGCAGACAGGAAAACCTTACAGCTAGCTGCATCTGAATGCAATTAGAGATGATCAGCACTCAACAGGCCTAATGGGCAGATCTGTCACCACTCTTGGCACCAACTGGCCTTTTTTGCTCCAAATTGCTGCTTTCTGCTCTCTGCTCTCCGTCTCACAAGCCTCAACGCACCCAATTAAGCTCCTTTTCCAATCTTTCTCTGTTTGTTCCTTTGTCCCATTCCTCCTCCCTGTTCCTGTCTACAAACTACAAGTAGTACCCTTCTCCTCTCCAATGTTAGCAACACAACCCTCTCCCATGGACTCCGTCTCTCTCCTGGGCCCTTCACTCGTCTTCAACAACAAGGAAAAAACCACAATGGCGGGGTTCTCTTCGACTCGTCTCTCCTCCAGAGACAAGCGAAGATCCCCAAACAGTTCATATGGCCGCAAGCCGAGAGGCCTAGCACATTGGAAGAGCTCGAGGCACCAGTAGTCGACCTCGAAGGATTCTTCAAGGGGGACCAAGTGTCGACACAACGCGCTGTCAGGCTGATCAGAGATGCCTGCTCGACACATGGCTTCTTCCAAGTGATCAACCATGGCATCAGTGCCTCATTGTGTCGGGACGCGTTTGATTTCACTGATAGCTTCTTCAAGCTCCCAGCGGAGCGGAAGTTACGGGCACGAAGGAGGCCCGGGAGCACGTGGGGCTATGCCGGAGCTCACACCGATCGGTTCTCCTCCAGGCTGCCTTGGAAAGAGACCCTCTCGTTTGGCTACAACGAAGCAGACAGCGAGTCCGTCCTCGCAGAATATTTCGTGTCGGTCCTGGCATGGATTTTGAAAAAATAGGGTACAAAGAACATATTCATGAAATTTATGTAACATCTTCATTCCGCATATTGTAACATGCATTTGAGCAGGTGGGCGTACCAAAGATACTGTAAAGCTATGTTCAGGCTAGCACTCACGATGATGGAGATGCTAGGGATGAGCTTGGGATTGGAACGGGCGCGATACAGAGAATTCTTCGAGGACGGGCTGCATTATGAGATGCAACTGCTACCCGCCGTGCCAAGAACCAGAGCTTGTGCTCGGGACCGGACCGCACTGTGACCCGACTGCGCTAACCATACTGCAGCAAGATCAGGTTGGGGCCTGGAGGTGTTCGCTGAAGGGAAATGGCAGGCTGTTAGCCCCGTGCGCGATGCGCTGGTCATCAACATTGGGGACACGTTCATGGTACCTGAAATTTTTGATGCTGCATTTCTTCCATTTGCTTTTCTAATTTGAACTTTGATTATGCATTTGAGAAACCCTTTTAATTTCTTTTTCCCCTTCAGGTCAATTCTCTTTGATCCTGTTTTCTAGGTAATAAGAGTTTATACTTTCCAGACATAACATCAGACGAGTACAATGATGTGGTATACGCAGTAGTATATCTGAGTGTGACATTTTAAGTATTAGAGAAAGTTTTGGTATTTAAATACTGTTAGAATACAATCATACCCAAACTCTAAAGGTTGGAGGAAAATGACCCTTCTAACCTTACATAGCTTTGGCCGAATACTCAAACATGGACACAATGAAGCACACATGTATTTCTTTAGATAAAATCGTGAGGCAAGCGGGGTTTCATTAATGAGAATTTAATATTAATAAACTTTTTTTTAAGTTTTATCTATTTATCGCCAAACTTCTAGCTATAAAAAAACATAAACAAATACCAAATAAAATGTTTTGGATACAAACTTTCCACTCTAAGGAGATTTCTTTAGTTTCATTAATTGACTGAAAGCCATGTGCAATAGCCACCAAAATCTAATGAGTTAACAACTCATGTAAATCCTACTCTCTATAAAAAAAAAAAAAACAGGTAATTCATACAAATAATAAGACAAACAAGTGCACTCCAAAAAACAATAAGAAAAGATAAATTCTAAAGAAAAAAATAAAAAGATATTAATAAGATGAGCTAAAGAATTTATCATGACAAGGGCAAGCCAAAGGAGACAAGAAGACAGATATTCTCCCTCCTGTAAACAAAATAGTCTCTCTTGTTCTGTTTCGATTGGAACAAAAGAGATGGATGCTATCTTAATTGGGCCCGTGCCCACATTGTCCTATTCTAATTTTATTTATTTTTTTTTTTTTTTGCTTTGTACTTCATTATTGGCTTTAATTTTTCTTTTACTTTCCCTTTTTTCCTTTTTTTTTTTTGGGTTGCTGCAGGCTTTATCCAATGGCAGGTACAAGAGCTGCCTTCATCGAGCAGTGGTGAATCCTCACAAAGAGAGGAGGTCTCTTGCCTTCTTCTTGTGCCCAAAGGGTGACAGGATTGTGAAGCCTCCAGTGGATTTGGGCTTGAGTTTGATGGAGAGGAAATACCCAGATTTCAAGTGGTCAGACTTGTTGGAGTTCACTCAGAGTCATTACAGAGCAGACACTAGAACACTGCAGAGCTTCTCGGATTGGATTGAGTCCAATAAGCAGAGTTTTTGCGCTTGCCTGAGTCATGATTCATGCGTGCATATGCTGTAATTCTTTTGAGTTTGGGTTGAGGAAACACGTGGGAGGGGTGAGGGGTGAGGGTGTGGGTCACGTGCGGGCTAGGTTGTACGCATTAGATCAAAGTTTCTATTTTGTTGAAATTGCTTGTGGGTTTTTTGAGTGGTGGATATGATGATCGAACTAATTGAATGGTCTTCAGACAGCTTTGTGAGTCATCCAATGTTATTTCTCTCTTTTTCGAATAATCGAACTCATGCGGTCCTATGTATCCTCTTGTTGATACCTATGTGGATTCTTTGTTGATACTTGTCCGGTCCTGTGTATTCTCTCGAATAATCATCAGTTTGACTAAAAAAGAAACCAAAGGAAACTCCCTCAGTTTCAGACACAAAAAGTGGTGTGAGATGTACTAAGAATCATTAGTCCATCTTTATACATTTTTTGAAAATTATTTTTCAACCAATCCTTTGTTCTTGTCAAATTTTTTAATTTTTTGTTAATGTTAATTTTTCTTGTGATTTTTATAAAAACTTTGTCTGTCTGATCGTCCGTTTTCATCCGCGTCCGAGAGAGCCTCCTTCTCCATCCTCCTCTCTCGACTCTCACCTCCCCTCCTTCTTTCTCTTCCCTTTCTCCTCCCCCTCTTTATTCACCTCTCGACGGTAACCGATCGATCGACTTTCCAACGTTATCGAAAATATACTGATTAAATTTTAAATTTCTTTTAGGCTTCAAGCAACTTGCTGCAGTGGTAAGAACGCTGTCGGTTTCGCGCGGTCACCCGACTAAACTGCATTTCTCCCGCCCTCCACCGACGCCCGCGATTAAAAATGGTCTCCTTCCAGTTCATCAGCCCAGTCTCACCGCGAGTGAACAGAACTCTCCAACTGGGGGAGCTCGCACGCCAAAACGCAAGCCTGTGGGCTGCCGTTAGCTTTGTCTCCACGACTTGATACCAAAAACTACAAGCAAAAAGTCTTTCTTTTCTCTTCTTCTTCTTCTTCTTCTTCAATTTTGCTACGGTCTCTATTTTCTTGCTCAAATTCTTGCTCGCTGATCTTTCGTCTTCACAGGGTATATATCTATATCTTTGTTTCTTTGATTCGATTTGATTTTCTTTTATTGATTGCCTTATCATAGTAGCAGCTTCAATTCTAGGGTTAAAGTTTCTCTTTTTTTTTCCCTTGTAAAATTGTTTTTATTCTCGATTTTGTCTGCAGGAACGCAAGATCTCATCAGAGTCACAAGCATAGCCCGCAAGCTTCTTTCCCTGCTGGAGGCTCGAGGGATCCAGCGCACCGGAACAAACAACTGTCCAATTCCATACTTGATAACTTCACTTCACTTGATCAGGTACTTAATTCTACTTACAAGTTGATTTTTATTTGATGTTTGAATGGATTAGCTATTTTAATCAGGAGAACCAGTTGTGAGAACTATCGGTATCAAGTCTTCGGCATCCAATTTGATTACTTCTGTTCAAATTTTGTAACAGGAATGTTCAAAGGGATGAGAGGCATGCATGTTACATTTTGATATGATGATAATTATTTAGGAATTAAAATCCTAACTATGATGTGGTGCAATTCATATCACGTGCAATCTAGAGTAATAGGTTGAAGGAGGCATTGTAATCCTAGATATCTTATATGTGAGAGAGAAAGCCCCGAAAAGGCTATTTCCATGGACCATATATGTACTAAAATTGTCTATAATTGCTGGCATTCCCTCCTTATTCTACCTCATTTTATTATAGTAAGTTTGACTGTGAAAATTCATTTTCTTCCATTTACAGGTAATTTCTGCGTTGAGGGAATCTGGCCTTGAATCTTCAAATTTAATCCTTGGAATTGACTTCACAAAAAGGCAATCAGGTCAGGTAATGTTTTCTGATGAGCACCTTCAAATCAATAGAATTGAAAATTAGAGTTTAAAAGAAAGAAATAGGAAGGAAAATTATGGTTTCAGAAAAGGAGATAAGAAAATAGAATAAATTTGGGCTTCGCATCCCTTTCACTGCGGGCTTCACACCCAATCTCAAGAACTCAAGACTCAAGAAATTGAACTGAAAAATTTTTAATTCATCATTATTAATAATAAAAGAAGTCTGAGGCCTATTTATAGGTTTACAAAAGTTCAGTTCTCGGATATAACTGATGTGGTACTAAAACACAATAAAAGAAAATAACTAAATTCAAAATAAAACAAGGCATAAAAACAACTAGAAACTGGTATGATGTCCTCATCATTTCCCCCGAGGTGGGAGAAACGCGACGTTGTCGAGTGAGGGATCCCTGAAATCACCTAAGGGGGGGTGAATAGGTGATGGCTATATGTAAATGGTCACAAATGCGGAATTTAAAAAATTAACCAACACAATAAGCTCAAATGAAAGACTTGCAATAAATGAAGCAATCAACAGTGCAAGAATTAAGGAGTTTATAGTTTAGAGATATTTGAGCAAACGTAAACACGCAAATATGTTTCCGAGGTTCGAGCCACGCTCTACGTCCCCGCCTTCACACTTGAAGGATTTCCACTATTGAAGATCCCACTGGATCACCAATACAAGGACACACTTGTCCCGTCTCTCGTGATGCCGCAACACCACCTTGAGCACACTAGCTCGCCTTGAGGCTGATGCCTCTACAACTTCACTCAAAAGAAGATTGATCACACTTGATCACAAATACGCTCACTTGCACAATCCTAGAACCAAAATGTAGATGTGGAATTATGGGATTGTGTAGTGCAAAAGTTAGAGAGAAGTAGAGATAAAGACTTCAAGTAGGTGTCTAAAACTTTAGGGCTTTTGGAGAGAAAATCTTTTGTAAAAGGAAGCCTTTTGAAAACTTGTAAATCTTTTAAAAATGATGTGTATATTCTTCTAAAATAGTTGTCATATCAATATGAAGTGACCTCCTATTTATAGGGTCCAAAAACTACACCATAGATCCATTGGGATTAAAAAAACAAAAAGAATCTGTCAGAAAAACTAGCTGTTGGAATCTGTCAGAGATTCTGACAGCTATCGGTCGACCGTCGGTCGACCGCCAACGGTCGAAAATATGACCGTTGGGGGACTTCGGTCGACCGCCCGGTCGACCCAATTTAGCCGAGAGCACTGCAGAGTGCTCGGTCGACCGGGTCGGTCGGCTGATACGCACATGCACATACTGTGCGCATCGGTCGACCGTACGGTCGACCGGATGCTGTCAGTTCTGAAAAATCAGAACTGCCAGAATCCAGAAATCTTGGTTTTTGGGTATAGGTCTAAGATATAAAGTTTTGGATCTTGTAAACACTAGAGTGTGAGCACATGTCACTACTCTAATAGGTTAAAACATTTTGATAGAAATTCCTTTGATAAAAAACTTGTTTTTTCCAAATATTATTTTTCCAAAACTTAGAGTTTCTAAAACTTATTTCCAAAACATGTTTATCTTTAACTCTAACTTGGAAATAAAATTTTGAAACTTATTTTGAAGTCTAGAACCAATATAAAAAGTGTGTGTAAGTGTAAATCCCATAACTCTACTTTTATCATCTAGGTTTTGACAAAAAGATCTAAAATAACAAAAATACAAATACAAATCTTGATGTTCTTCATAAACTTGATCTTTGGCTTGGTCTTCTCTTTTAACATCTTGTTCCCAGAGCATCCTATTGTGCTTGGCTTGGGAATGCAAATTTTGGCGAACTCCAAACGTGTGAGTCTTATTTGCGGAGCCGTCAAAAACGACCTTTTAACCTGAAATTCTTGTAAACAAAAACTTGTTAAATACATAACTAGATATGTTTTGTTATCATCAAAATATCCACTAAGATATAGGGCTAATGGCCTTTGGGCCAACAATCTCCCCCTTTTTGATGATGACAAAACATATTTAGTTATCACAATATTTTGGGTAGAGTCTTCAAATGAAGCTCCCCCTCAACACATGCATATACTAAAAAATCATACTCAGGCATAGTATCATACTCAGGCATAGTAACAAAAAAATACTCATGTCATAGAACAAATACTCATGTCATAGATACGGATAACACATGGGTTCATACATGACATAAATAAAAGAGATACATAAAAAGAAAAGCAATATGTCCACAAAGCATAATAGAAACTACATGTAGAAATAAATACATGTCCACGTCACACAAAGTATGTCCAATACAAAACACAAAATATGTCCAATCACAAAATAACTCTCCCACCAACTAACTCTCCCCCTTTTTGGCATCATCAAAAGAGGAGGTCACTCCTCAGCAGCAGCATCACTGTCATCGTCATCGTCATCCTCCTCATCGTCATCGTCCTCAGAAGAGTTCCCTGCAGGAGTACCCTCAACCATCGTCGTATCACCAGCAGCAGTGTCCTCAGCCATCTTCTGATCACCATCATCGTCTTCCTCCGAAGAAGAGAAGAAGAAGAAAGAAGAAGAAGAAGAGGCTACCTCCTCGGGATCAACGCCGAGCACCTTCGGCCGAGGTGGGGGAACTGAAGAAGGAGCTCTGGTAGGAAATGGAGGACCGGTGGAGGGAAGGGGACGAGCAATGGTAGTGGGATCAGAAGTAAACATATCGAATTTCGTAAAGAGCGCCTCAAATTGCGTATCCATGAATCTCATGGAGTCAGCAAAATAGGACATGTCGTTACGAATTCCTCGGATCTGAGAGTTCAACTCCTCACGGGAAGCGGCCTCTTGTTTGAGACGGGCGTCCATCTCCGTATGAAAAGCTGCCTCTTGCTGGAAACGAGCGTCCATCTCCGCACGAAAAGCTGCCTCTCGCTGCTCAATCCAGGACTGGTGTGCCTCGAACTGAGAGCGGACCTCAGAGGACATAAGAGCCAGAAGGTCAGGAGGTAAAACTGGGGCAGAAGCAGATGAAGTGCCTGGGGCCGAAGATGACCCTGGGGCAGATGAACCAGGGACAGCTGGAGGAGCAGGAGGTTGCTCAAGAGCGTGTCTACGCAACTGGGCTTCCATCCTCTTCAAAAGAGAGCCGTCAATATCTACTGTAGGCTCATCGGAATCGATAGAGGAAAGATCAAAATCTAGAGCTTTAAGGATATGGGTAATCACCATGCCATAGGGCAAGGTCCCTACCAGACAGACGGATCTGGTCAGAAGCCATATGTGAAGCTATGAGACGGGGAAAATTTATTCTAATGCCTTGCAGAAGGCAATAGATGATCAGGGCACAGGACCCCTAGCATGGCTGTATTCACCAGATTTGGGGACAATGTTGAAGAAAATGATTTTGGCCAGAACTTGAGAAGTGAGGGTGTATCTACTCACAACTTCATTTCTAACCAAACCGGGGTTATTATCCCCGTGAATCAATTGTGGATGCGGTGAGGGAAGACTCACCCTCCGAAAACTCAAAGTCAAGATGATCAAAGGAGTACACATCAGCACCACCAGTGGGTAGGTGAAGGATATCAGCAAATTGACTGATGCTAATGTTAATATCCCTACCTAGAACTCTAGTAGAGATCGGTTTCCATCAAAAGAAAAATTGGTATAAAGTAGGGCACAAGAGGGGTATAGACTTGTTCTCGAATGGTTAAGAACTCGTCTAAGGAATTGTTATGCAAGATGCGGGGAATGTCCAAGTGCTCAAAATCTTGAATTACAACAAATCTCCCCGAATTGATATTTCTTTTGGAAAGATGGATGACCCGATTTTCAGCAGTTTCATTGATAAAAAGTTTCTTGGGTTTGGTGTAGATGAAGTGGGTTTAGCAATAGCTTTCCCCTTCTCAGTCCCTAGTCCTCTTTGACATTTTTGAGTAAAATAGGATTTTTAGGTCGAAACAAGTTAGGGCACGATCTAGAAAGTTTTAGCAACCTAAATCTTGACAAAAGATAGTAGATCTAGAAGCTAAA